>OY978526.1:76946335-77546335 GCA_963854835.1 Megamerina dolium
ATGTGCACACTGCCACCAATCAGTAGTAAATCCATATATCACATATGAACATATCCATTCATACGTACAGACATACGATACACGCATTAAATATAAATCGCATATGCACGTGTTTATTGTACAATATCCAGTTTGTTTACATTTCAATATACGATTCATACTCACATGGTGGCCACTCAAACTCGTATTCGTGCTCGAACTCGAACTCATTCATACACGTACTCCTCGTACTCATTCTCAAACTGGGTGTCGGGAACATAATATACATACATACTACATATATGGAATATAGCATAGTATAGCATGTGTTTGTAACGATTATTTTTGGAATTCGAAAAGGGGTGTGAGTAAGGGCGGTCAGAGGAACGTGCCGTTTTATATGCGAGCAGACGAGTGTATGTGCGTATCCAATTTGTTTATTATTCGCCTTTATTGACCATTTAAATACATACGACGCGTATACGAGTAAATGTATTACATATGGTGAGACTGGTGTGATCATCATGTGTTTTTTGTGTGTATTCCCAGAGAAGGCAAGAGAGTGTGTGATAGAGAGAGAGAGAGAGACAGTGGAGTGCCAACTGTTGTATTTTTCGGCGGCGATATATACTACATATTTGATGTTTCCCTATCCCATTTTATTTGTCTTTCTTGTTCTCGTTTCTTCTTTTTTTTTTTTCTGTTGAACGAATTGTTGAAGCACATGCTTGGAATTCTTTATAGAGTCAAATACTACAAGAAAAAAAAAAAAAAAAAGAAGAGAAAAGTAGAAAAGAAAAGAAAAACAATAATAAACGAGGCCATTAAGAGTTTGCTAATAATTTTATTATTATTTTCTATTCTTTTTTGTGTGTTTCCTCCATATCATTCGATTTCTTATTCTTTTTGCCTCGTCTAAGTAGCCAACTAACCATAAATAAAAAAGCATATACGATATGAATTGATTTTTAGTTTGGCATTTACATATTTGCTTGATATTATTATTACTACTACATCTACTATTTGGTTTGATTGCTTTTTAAGCAAGAATTGGCCTCATTATGAATTGGATTCACAACTAATTACCAATTATATACATTTCAGAAAGTAGTAAACTTCTGCGAAATGTTTGTGTATCGAATTTAGGTATTCCATAGAGTTTGGCATGCTGCAGCTAAGTAAGACAATGGAAAAAATGCAAGGCAAGAGATAAGAAAGTTTTCCCATCAGCGTTGCTGCTTACGTCTTGGATGGAATCTTAATATTGCGATATGATAACATATAGTAATGAAAGAATCTAGGACTACACTTTAACCCCACTTAGAAGAGGGTAAATGACTTTCGTCGTGGCTGAATTTTCTGCCAGTTGAGTCAAAGACATCTTCCTAAAGGGTCGGACAGATCTTAGGCAGTGAGTCAATAGATTATTTGCCACAGCCATGATGCCTGAGAGATAGAAGGTTAGAGCTTCTTGATTTGAATGATGAATAATCTCACAATAGCTTAAAAATTCTCCACGCTCAGATTGTGATGAGACTACTATTAGCCATGTTGTTGTTGTAGCAGCATTTCATATTTTGATGAGTTGAATGAACCTTGGTCGACCACGTGGTCGAGTGCTTCCGATACGTAGACCCGTCCATTCGTGGGAAGCCATATGATATCCGCATGTTTTGTAGCTTATGATGACTTCGATCAGTAACCTGAGGTCCGTCTCGATTGTAGGAGAAATTTTACGATCTCCTACGAGCTTCTTTCATAAAGTTTTTCGCCGATTTATATGATGGGCATACAGGACACCTCGTTTTATGGATGGAAACTACAAAAGTGTCTAGGCCCATCATGAAATTGATATTATTTCAGTAGAATCCTCATTGCCCAATTGATCGACGATCAAATCATTCCTTACGATACCCCACAGTTTTCCCTGCTACCAGTACGGAGCCGAATGGGGCTGAAACTGGTAGTAGCTTCGGCTACGAGGTCTTACCAAAAGACTTTAAATTTGGTACCACTGATCGTTGGGAACGGTCCTTCAGAGAGGTTTTCATGGTGGCTGAGGTAACCCAAAGAACACGCGGGTAGAGTATTCCACGTCATAAGGCGTGGGGTACTCGATGTGGAGTTGCATTGCACACCAGGGTGCTGACCCCTTAGATTAGAAGAGGATCAGGTTTTAATTAGGCCTCGATCCCTACCAAGGAGGATAGTACTTCCATTCAACGTGCCCCAATTGGAACCGTAGGAACCTGGAGGTTGGTTTCCGATTTTCCGAACCTGCGAGGCGCTTATCAACGCTTCAATTTGATACATTACGCTTTGGGCGCCGTGAGATAAGGCCATACTGGCAGGTGCTCACGATAAACACAGCTAAATCAATGATAACCCACAGTTTCTTGGCGCCTATAAAAAATGCAGTTTATTTCGGTCTTCAAAGCTTCAATCTCATTTCACATCCATTGATCATCTTAGAAGAGCTGGCAGGGTTCATAATGTCGCTGAGGTCCGTGAATGGCCTGGTACCAATCAGGATTAGTACCAAAAATTTTAGAACCGTTAGTATAGAAATCAGTACCCCTCGGAACGGGAGCAGTAATTAAGTTCAGAGATTTTGGTTATAGTGCTGACTAATATGCGCACAAGAGCAAGGGTATATTGTTGTTGTTGTTGTTGTTGTAGCAGCAAAAATTTGGAAATGCTTTGTTTTGTTCCTGTACAAAGCATTACCGTATTCTGATGAGGTGAATGAACCTTGGTCGAGTACTTCTGGGACTTACACCAGTCCATTCTTGGGAAGTAGCAAGGGTATATTCATTTAGATCGCCTAAAATCGCCTGCATAGTAAATTTAAAATTATCTCTCCAATCGTCTGTCTGTTGCCTTGCTGTTGTGCATTTTAACAAATGTTGCGTTATTTTAACGAAATTTCGTTCAAACAGATTATCGTCGAAGGGCACGGATATTAAAGAAAATTGCCACGATCGATCAACTACCACGCCCATATAGAGCAATCGAAGAGACTCTAGATTTATTGTAATTAGAAAAGCTCGGAAAAAAATATGTAAGCCATGTCCAGTACGATCCAATCAATGATGCCGCTAAATTATATCTTAAATATGCTCTTTTTAAAATGGTGAGTTTTCTAAAAATGGTTTTGCAAAAAGCTCTAAAGACACCGGCTAACTGGCACTAGATTCCAATTGATCTCGCCATCTTTATCGTCCCTCGTAGCACATGTTAGGTTAATGTGAAAATATTTGTCCTGGACGCAAATTGTAGCTAACCCTTTGTTGTTTGCTGTGAACGGACTCTGACCGACAACAAATCCACATCCTACTTGGTTCTCACATTTTACAACGACTATGCTGCAAAATGTTTACCCTTCTTAAATCATTGCTATTGTTTAATTAGCATGAAATATCTTGTCGTCTGTTTGTTCATGATGAATCAATGACCGACCCCTGATAACCGATACAATATCATCGCTTATAACAATTCATCGCTTTAATACAGATAATAATCTAGATTTTTCTAGTATTGTGACAAATAATTTCACACTACTGTCACCCATCCTTCTATGTGCTGCTGCTGCGACTATGTGAGATGCGAGGGTCATGATGATGCGGATGATCACTGGTCGACTAGAATAAATTGCATCAAGAGTTAATGATGCTATTTGTGTCTCATTACAATAATCTCCATTCGATCCGAATCGAATGATGATAATACTTGGTTGGCAACCCTCGTCGCTAGTGGTGTTGGATTTGATATCTTTTTTTTTTTTTTTTGTATTTTATTTAATATTCACGCATACTCAAATTCACAAATGCACACACACAAACACACACACACACCCATAGATACGGGCTCTTCTTTATACTCATCATAAATAAATACACATTGCCGGCATTATATTAAACTCATAGAATGGCGAGTATGTTGTTGTTTGTTATTATTCTTATTGTCGTTATTGTTATTGTTGTTGTTGTTGTTGTTGTTGTTGGCGGTGGTGGTGGTGGTGATGTTGTCGATTTTTATTGTGTATTTCCAATTCCAAGTAAACTATTATATTATAACGCTGCTGCTGCTCGATGATGATGATAATAGTGATTCTCCGACTATGGTGATTGTATGCATGCATATGTGACTTGTACACGAGTATACAAGTATGTACATAAATATGTAGTATGTGTATGATTGTTTGTTGTTGTTGTTGCCATTACTAGTATGCTTGTTTGATTATGTGTGATTGAGAGTCGTGCTTTTGCTTACCATTTGCGTATATTAGCTCGCTCGCTTCAAGTGAGCCAAAATGATTGTGGTGGTATGTATCATTTACGTATTGGATTGGAGGTAAAAACAAAAATGTTGGACCCTTTTCACTGTTAGATCATCCAACAAACTAATTTTTGTTTGTTTTGTTGGTGTTAATGGTATGAATGTGTGCCACTTTTCTGAAAGGACTTGCGCGGAGCTTTTGATTCGATATCAAATAATAAATTCTTTTGAAGCCAGCACTACTTTACAAATAAATGACTGAAGCTTTTTGACGTTTCGGCATATGAAACAGAGTCTAACTGAAGATCGCGATGGTGATAATTAATTGGACTCCCGTTGAGAAACGAAGATTTCGTACCGAAGGCGGGAAATTAACGTTGATAATTGGTGATTGTCTAATAATATAAAGTCAGCTGTGTACCTAATACATTTAAATTCTTTTGCGAATTTGCTTTGATTCTGTTTTAATTCCGATCCTAAAAGTAGGTATACTCTTTTTATTTTTTTTTTTGTCATTACTAAACATAAGGTTTGTAAATGCGAAAGGAAAAACACAATGTACACACTGAAAAAAGATACATATGACAAACGATGAAAAAAAGAAAGGGTAATTTTGTATTCGAAAAAAAAAAAAATATCACGAAAAACTGCCCAACGTTACAATTCATTCGAAATTAATGATGTCATTTTCTATGCTTATTTGAAGATTAGCAGATGCGAAAGGAGGACGCACATGATGTGTACAGTGAAGAGTTATGGCAAAACAAAGAACAGGGAGAGGGCAATTAACCATTCGTAAAAAATATCACGAAATATTGACGACGTTACGATTGAATCGGAATTAATGATGACATTTTCAGGAATTTTGAATTATTCAGGACAATTTCATAGCCATGTCTGGATTAATAATTGCAATTTCCCCGTCATTCCTGTCATAAATAATGATTGAAACAATAGAAATGGGTAAATGATTTTTCAAAATTGTGAAAGTTGAAACGTGCATTAAAATACTCAGAGTTGAAGACCAATTTTTCGCATATTCTTAACCCTATCTTCATCCCCTAGGGGAATGCTGCCTTACAAAATGGCCATTTTCTATATATAATTTTTCTCCAATTGCTACCAGGGTGCTCATAGGTGGCACCTCTATTTATTTTTACAACCCAAAAATTTGCCGGAACAGAGTTACTTCCCTTCTTGACACCTTAAAGAGGCTCTACAATAACTACAAATTGTCCAGAAATCGCCTCCTCTAAAGCAGTCATGTATTTTAATGCATTGCGCTTATATCTTATTTTATTTCCTCGAACCCCGGAAACATTGAAACATTTAAAGCGTGATCCATATCGAGGTTCCCTACTTTTTTAAAGAAAAAAAAAAAACACAGAAAATTCAAATTGAATGGGGAATGTTTATTATCATTTGAAAGAACATTCTTTGGCATTTATTTTTTGAAGATTATGTCTTTCAAATGTTGACCGCGGCTACGTCTCAGATGGTCCATCCGTTGAGTTCAATTTTCGATGACTCGTTCGAGCATTTCGACAGGTAACTGGCGAATGACACGCATAATGTTTTGCTCCAAGGCCTGAATCGAAGCGTGTTTGTCCGCATAAACTTTAGACTTTACATATCCCCACAGGAAAAAGTCTAACGGTGTGTGAATATCACACGATCTTGGTGGCCAATCGACCGGCCCAAAACGTGAAATTATCTGCTCACCGAAGTGTTCTCTCAATAAATCCATTGATTGATGCGATGTGTGGGAAGTGGTGCCGTTTTGTTGAAACCAAATGTCGCCGAGATCACGAGCTTCAATTTCAGGCATCAAATAGTCGGATATCATGGCACGATAACGGTCGCCATTGACGGTTACGTTCTCACCGGCATCATTTTTGAAGTAGTATGGACCGATGATTCCACCGGCCCACAAACCACACCAAACTGTTGTTTTTTCTGGATGAAGTGGCAGCTGTTGAATCCTCTTCAGGTTGCTCTTCGTCCCAAATGCGGTAAATTTGGATGTTTACATACCCATTGAGCCAGAAATGGGCCTCATCGCTGAACAAAATTTGGCTCGAAAACGTCGGATCTTCTTGGAACTTTTCAAGAGCCCATAGAGCGAAGCACAAGCTGTATTTTGTACGCTTTCAATTTAAGATCTCGACGTAAAATGCGCCAAGTCGTTCCATACGTTAGTTCGAGTTGCTGCAAACGGCGCCGAATGGACTCTCCACGGTCTTCGTGTACACTCTCAGCTACGGCCGCTATATTTTCTTCACTGCGTGCTGGACGTGGTCTATTCGGTCGAATATCATCCAATAATGAATGCTGGGTCTCAAGATGGGTGATGGTGTTGCGAATAGTACGCTCAGTAGGCCGATTATGTTGACCATAAGTTGAGCGAAGTGCACGAAACACATTTCTCACAGAACGTGAATTTTCGTAATAAAATTGAACGATTTGTAAACGTTGTTCAGGAGTAAGTCTTTCTATGATGAAATGCCAAACAATACTAAACAAAAATAACATGACAGCATGGCACGACTTACACGTGATCTGTCAAAAAAAGGCTATTGAAAAAAGTATGTCTACTTGGATCACCCAATACTAAAATACACACTGTCATCTCTAGTGGGTTGAAATGCGTGGGTGTGGGGAACCCTAATTCATTTTTCTCCTCAACATTTTTCGCCTCTCCAAAGCGCTTCCGTACAATATTGACCTATTTATCAAATTTGCTGCTTTTGCAGTAACCGATACTTTTTCCGCAATTCTATATACAATTTTTTGTCACCCCCTCTTGATTTTCGAATATTTTCCATTCTATTTTTTTTTTACGATTACTTATTTTATGATGATTTTATTTATTCAATAATATTTTTCCGCAACATTTTTCATCAGATGTTGATGATGATAATGATGATGATGATGCTAGTGATGATGATGATGATAATACTGGTGATGCTAATGATACTTACTCACATAATCACACACACACGCAAATGCATGTTTGTATATTTTTTTATTATTTAATCTGCTGTTTCTAATATTTTTAATTTTGTTGTTATTTTGCGTTTTTCCCCCCCTCTCTCTTTCGCACTAATTTTTTGCACATATATGCATATACTCTGTACTATTGTGAAATATGAACTTTTAACATTTTATATAATTTGATTATTATTGTTGTTGTTGTTGTGTTGGTACTGCTGCTGCTACTGCTGCTGCTTGCTGCTACTGCTACTCTGCTACTCTAATTTTATTATCTCTTTACGCTACTTTTACTTGCTGAATGTCCACTGTTATATGCTGTACAGACGGTTAGATGTGTATTTGCAATGAATGTAAAATTGTGTAAAATAGAAATGAAGCCGAAGAAGAAGAAGAAAACCAACAAAACAAAAAAAATCTCATTAAAATATTTCTCTTCATATTTCAAACGGAAGATGGACGGACAGACGGACGGACCAAAGCGACCAGACAAACCCAAATGAGTAACTGAATAACACGAACGACCAACCACCGAACCCAAATGCTACTGGTACTACTGCTGCTGCTGCTGCTGCTGTTGCTGTTGCTACTGCTGACCCCATATTATAATGATTTAATAAATAATGAGCGAAGAAGAGAATAGAGTATGATTTATTTTGATGTTGTTGCTCTTGTTGTTGTTGTTGTTATGATTTTTTCGGTTTTGATTTTCATTTGCTTATTACGATGATGATGATGATGACGGCGACGACGACGACGACGACGACGACGACGACGACAACGATAACGAGTACCCATTCTAATGAGTGAGGTGTAGCATGTAGTGAGTGAGTGAGTGAGTGTGTTAGTGAGTTAGTGAATGAGTGAGTGAGTGCGTGCGTTAGTACTTGGGTGCTATATGCGTGTATGTACGATTATATGCGTATAAGTGGTTGGTTGGTTGGTTGCTACTGCTTACTTAGTGCTTTGTTTGCTGCTTGAAGTATGTTAAATTAAATTTTGTAAAGATTTTTAGGCCTTATTACTTCATTAAAATCTTAAAATTGTAGATGTATGAAACATGAAAGCATTAACAACAACAACAACAACAACAACAGCAACCAAAAATGAAACAAAACAGAAACCCAGCACAACAACAACAACCGGTTGATGATGAAAATATGTGTATAGCTTATTAAGGGATTTTATGGCATTTAGGTTTTGTATTGGCGTGTGAAAAATCAGATGCAGGTCTCTGGATTGTGTACTATGTTGCGAGTGCTTGTGTGTTGTGTGTGTGTGTGTGTTTGTTACATTGTGATGGGTTTTTTTCTGTAGCGATCTCCACATAAATATTGATGAATGAAATGTTTGTTATATTTATGATAAATTATATCGTTCGACGCCCACTTTTGTTGCATGCACCATTTGAAAGTAGGGCCAAAAATAAACGATTTTGTGTATGCCCACTACACTAGATTAATTCGGACTCAACTCACTTGAATTGTGTTGTTGTTGTTGTACATATTAATATTTCTCATACCAACTATCACTTCATTTATTTTAATTAAATTTTTCCATACCATCATGTTTTGTGTATATGAACAATTTAAATGCCGATAACGACGATGTTGTTGTTGTGTAATGTTAATTGAAATTTTTGGTTTTTTTGTATTTGTGTGTAATCTTTGATAATTGCATTTTTTTTTTGTATATTATACAATTATTACAACACAACAACAACAATAGGGTGCAATAACAGACACTGTTGCACAATATTTGAGTTTTTTTTTTTTTTTTTTGGCTTGTAATATTTGTACATGAATTTTATTAGAAAATTTATTTGTGGACTGATTGGTGAAATGCGAAAGCTATTTTATGAAAACGATGTGAAATGAGTAATTTCTACTTAATTTGGATATGAACAAATCAATGATAATGATTATTTTATTTGATTTATTATGACTTCATGTTGAATATTTTTCTAGCAAGTTTCAAGGTAATTGGTCGTAGTTAGAGTATATAATTATTTTTCAGTTAATTTGTACACATAAATATTATTTGACATTAAATTTGAAATGAGATCATTCGTAAATATGCATTGTGGCCATATATTATTTTTATTTTTTTTTTACAAAAAACGATAAATTCGTATGAAAGGTACCATTATTTTTTCAATACATCTTTATGTGACACTTTGTGAATCTTATTCATACACAGAAATATTACCTTGCATATAATTTGAAATGATTTTATTCGTAAATAAATTATAGTGCCCATAGAAAATTTGAATTTTTTTTTTTTTTTTTTACACAAAAGGCGACAAATTTGAATGAAAGGTATCATTATTTTTAAGTGTATTGTTTTGAAACTTTGTGAAACTTATTTTTACACAAAAATATTACTCTATACATAAATTTTAAATCATTTCTTTAATAAATAAGCATAGTTCCCATACAAATATATCATTTAATTAAACAAAAGTCAACAAATTTGTATGAAAGCTATCATAATTTTTCAATGCATTGTTTTGAATCTTTGCAAAGCTTTTTGTTTATCAAAATATTACACTACTTAATATTTGTGTATGTTCTATTGATCAAAAAAGTTTCTTTTTGAAAATAAAAATTGACATTTGTATGGAAAGTATCATCAATTTTGAATGAATTTTTGTGAAAATTTAATTTCTTCAGCAAAATAATATATTACTACTCAAAATTTGAATACATTCTGTGTAAATAAATATAGTTCTCATACAAAAAGTTGACTTTTGAAGACAAAAATTGACAACTTTGTGTATGGAAAGTACCATTATTATTGATTGCATCGTTCTGACACATTGGAACTTATTTTTTTTCATGAAAATAGTACTCCACAGAAAATTTTAATACATTTTGTTTGTAAATAAACATAGCGCCCATACAAAAAGTTGATTTTTGAAAAACAAAAAATTGGAAAATTTGTATGAAAGATGTCATTACCTTTTAATAAATCTTTATGAAACTTTAAAAACCTTAAATAAACATAGTGCCCATACAAAAATTTAATTTTTGAAAAACAAAAATTGGTAAATTTGTATGAAAGATGCCATTATTTGTTAATAAATCTTTATGAAACTTTGAAAACCTTATTTTTTCAACAAGATTTGAAGTAATTACATTAATAAATAACCACCATCCCCACGAAAAATTTTTAAAACAATAAAATCCGCAAATTTTACCGCAAATTTTGTTCTGACGTTTGTGTAAATGGCCAAAATAAATAAGTAGTAGTCTCAAATTAAAGCACACAACAATACTGGAGGGGAGAAGCTTGGTCGATTTTTTTCACAGTTGCTATTTCTTTACTTACAAATTTGTTTATTAGTTTAATAAATTATTTACTAGTAACGGAAGACTTTTTTTTCATACAAAAGTCAATTTTTCGATTTTCTTGATTTATCTAACTTTAGAATACATAGGTGAACCGAAGGTCATGTTACCAGAGTGCTGCTAGTTTGTGGTAGTAAATTGATTTATCATTTTATTTCTTCGTCTTTTAATAATTAATTATAATAATAAATTTTAAACGGTTAATTTCACGAATGGTTTTTCACTATGGATGAAATATTTTTGGGAATCATCATTAAATAAACCCAAGGTTCATTTATACCGCAATAATGTTTTTTTTTTGAATGCCTTTTAATGTGCCATACATATGTACATGTATGAGTATTACGTCATTGCCAACTAGGAAATGAAAACTGTTTAACATGCACGATGGAACGGAATTTGATAAATATTCGTTCAGATGTTTTTGCCAATTTTTGACTTGTTGGCTTCATATTTTGCTGCTTAATAACTATTTATTGCAATTGCCACACCATGTCATGAACCTTTTCTCAAACTAAACCTTCATAACTTGTTAATCTTTCACTTTGGACAAACACTTTTCACACGTAAATTAATATTACAGTGGGTAATAATCATGCAGGAACTCATCAAGCCATGCCCACTTTTTAATGCAGCTGCCGTACAACATTTTTTGCAATTTTCAAATGCCATGACGTGTTAGGGGAACCATTTCCCCTACACAGCCACGTTTAAAGAATTGTAAGATTTGCAAGAACTGGACGAGGCACGCCCACTATTTAATGTAGCTCTCATACGAAGTTGTCAAATTGTTTAACTTTGAATATGCATAACTTTTGTAGTCTTGTGAGAGAAATCATCTCGAAAGAAATGGGCGAACGAACCACACCCACTTTTGAATATAGCTCCCATACAAATGATATTTTGACAAAAATTCTAGACGGAAATAATCTCGGAAGAAATCGACGAGCCACAACCTCTTTTTTAATGTAGCTCCCATACAATATGGTGAAAATCGACCGTCCCCGATCAATTGTAAGACCATTATCTTTTGTCTATAATTTTTTTTTTTAACATAAATTCTACAAGAAACAAATTGGAATCACTTTTGAATGTACACTAACGACCCATATACATTTTTTTGACGTTGGGATATTCAATGAAAACGATAGATATCACCGTTATCATGGTGAAATCGTTAACAAGACATGGTTACCTGGAATTTTTGACGCTATAAAAAGGAAAATTTGCCACAGAGTGGGAGAATTTATTTAATTTCCTTTGCAATTTTATAGGTATTGATTTTTATGTGGCAGCGCACCACCCCACCAACGTCATGAATGCGAATCATGATGAAATGGAATATCTTCAAGCTTATATTTATTATTAACATGTTACATTTTTAAATTACATACACATATCTCCAAGGTATTGTTGTAATATCAACCTTCCTCTCGTTCGGTTTGCTATTTAGAATTGTGATAACCTCAACACCATTACAGATCAAATTGATTTTGTGTGTGTGTGTGTGTGTGTGTGTGTATCAAAATATGCATTTGCACTATACATATGGGGATTAAAATGGCGACTTGAACGTATATTATTACTTTTGGCCGTAGAATAACAAAAGCAGCCTACATATCGTATAACAACAACAACAAAACTAATTAATATTTATTGCTGTAGGTTAACCAGTGGTGATGATGAACATTTACCAAGGTACTGAGGAATCGTTCATTCGATTATTCAACATGTCGTTTTTATTTGGCCTTTTTTTCAATATATAAAATAATAATAATTAATTTATAATCGATAAATAGGTAACCAGAAAAATATAATAAAAAATAACAAATATAATCGAAAAAAATATTAAACAATTAAATGCTAATGCAAATTAATTACTTTTAATCATTTTACATTTCATTATGCATACACCAAATTTGTTGCTGTATTTTATTTATAGATTTCTTTTTATCTTTATTATTTTTATAAATTTTCTATTTCACATTATTATTACCAATGTACATAAATAAACACTCGTAACCAAATGGTTAGAGTGCTGGCTGGCTGGCTGGCAGCTGAAAGAGGGTGAGGAAGACAACTTTTATCTGATATAATAAAATGCCATCAAACCACCACATCAGAGCACACACACACACACACACATACCTATGCATGTATATAGTGTTGTGTATCTAAATATTGTACATATGATGTGTAGTGTAAACCCTCCAACTCCGCATATTAGCAAACAAAAATGCCATATGATATCGCGCAAAAAACACAACAACATATTAGAGAGCGAAAGGAGAGAGAGAGAGAGAGTGAGAGAGTGTGTGCAAAAAAAAAATACAATATTGTAATAAGTAAAAATAACAACACACTAAGGAACAATGTGTGAATACCCAGCGGGAAAAATGGCAAAGTGCGAAGAGCTAAATAAATTTCCGTACCTATGAAAGATTATGTTTAGCGCTTCGACGAATTTTATTATTGTAATTTTTCATAGCAAATTCATGCTTGGTACCTTCTCATATACCTGGCAAGCAAAGAGATATCATCCACCATTAGCTGGGTCTGCAAGAATCAATGAAGTAATCAATGAATTTGTTCCTCATTTCGATTTATTCACTTTATATACGTAGAATATGGTCT
Source organism: Megamerina dolium (assembly GCA_963854835.1). Lineage (NCBI taxonomy): Eukaryota > Metazoa > Arthropoda > Insecta > Diptera > Megamerinidae > Megamerina > Megamerina dolium. The sequence goes on from OY978526.1 coordinate 76,959,568, forward strand.
ATTGCATTCAAGAGAATTTATACTGAGATGTATAAAATTCATAATGTTGACAAGAAAGCGTAGGACTTTTCTATTTGCCTGCGTCATTTTTGATTCACTCTCATACTTGCCATATAATACCTCATTAAACGCCTTCGAATTCTTGAGCATGTTTTGATCGTCTTTCACCAGGTTCAATCCATCGTTTTGATTGTCATTTTGATCCTGGTGTATTGTGATGGATCCAGGTTTCATCAAAAGTTACGGAAAGACGCAAAAAATTCTATAGATCACGTTGAAACACCCCCAAACAGCGCTTACAAACTTGCTATTTTTGATAAATTGCTGGATAACACAATACCCATTTTATTATTATTAAAAGGCTCGGTAAAATTCTATGGAATCATAACATAACCACTCAGTTCGCATTTTTAGACTATAGACAATAGACCAAGTCGATTTTCGATGGTTTCCATTAATGAATTCTAGTGGTAATTATCTCTTTTGGTTTATCAGATTTTGCAGCATCATTTGTTAGTGTTCTTCGACCATGTTTAAACTTGGCAAATCAATATTTTTTCATTTTATCCGATGGAGCAGATTCATCATAAAGTTGTACAGGTCTCTACACTATGTATTTATTTTTTGCCTTGAAAAAGCAATGTTTAATATACTGATTTAATTGATTCTATAGCATTGAGTAATGCATGAATTAATGTCAAATTTTGACTGTGATCCTATTAAAAAATGACGTTTATACACACTTTTTATTTCGTTGTTTTTCTTACAATTTCTGTGTCAGCAGCAGCATTATTATGTTACTTAAAATATTAATTTATAACTGAAAATAAAAAAAAATTAGTTAAAAAGTTTGATCTGTAATTTTCTCATTTATGCTAGTGGCCTCATTTTGACATCTACGAACGAAGGGCCCTGTGGAAAATTATTCCTAACGAGCAATAATTACAAAATTTTAGAGTATTTCCTTTTTTTTTTTTCTTTGTACAAATTTTTACATATTTTGTTTTGAGATAGCGCGATGTATGTAATATTCAATTATTATAATTAATGACGTCATAAATAATTATTTTTTTTTTGTATTGAATTATTAGTTTTTTAAACCACTTTTAAAAAGAAGCTACCCTTCATAACGTGTATTTCATTAATAACTTGACAGATTAAAAAAAAATTTTGTTCGAGAGCGTGCACCGCATCATATCGATCGAGTGCCTTCAGTTTTTGAGTTAACTGGGTCTTATAAATGCGTAGGTCAAGATGCTTTCGCAAAATTTGCCATAATGTGGTCTAAGCGACATCCAATTCCGGAGAACTTTTAATGTTGTTATTGTTGTCCGTTGTTGAGGTGAACGGTCGAAGGTCGAGTGGTTCCGCGACGTGGACTCATCTGATCTGGAGAAGCTGTAATCGCCGTTTAATGTTGTTGTTGTTTTAGCAGCAGGAGTGAACTGGATATTATAAATGCGCAGGTCACGATCGCCGTTTAATCGACTGTTTTGGTTCGTTTGCGACGGACCAATCCGTTGTCTGACTGGAGCGGATACATCCATTCACCTCATCAGAATACGGAAATGCTTTGTATGGGAACAAAACAAAGCATTTCCGTATTTTTGCTGCTACAGCAACAACAACAACGACAACTCTCATTTCTTCACTGGACAATGAATTGCTTGTCTACTGGGATGAGAAGCACAATAAAAAAATTATTATTAATTGACAGCTGGATTATTGATTTAATAAGGGTGTGTTCAGCGCAGTGAAAGGTGAAGTTCCGTATGAAAACCCGTTATATCAGTTTGAATGAAACCGGTTTTTGATTATATTCTTTCTATTCTTATTATTTAGAAAATGTATCAATTTTTTCAATATAATTTTATAGAAGAAATCATTAAATTTTTCTAGTTTATGTGTATACATACATGTTAAAGAAATATGTAAATGTAAAATGCAAAATAATAATGAACAGGAAGGGTTTTCTAAAGTCGCATTTATAAAGAGGTCATGTTGCGTCATTGTGATATTTATTTAAACCGGTCAGAGTCGGTCGATTGGTCGAAACTTGCTTTCAAAACGTGTTAATATGTAAATTTCTTTTGCTCTCTCTCTCTCTTTCTCTCTCTCTTTCTCTCTCTTTCTTTCTTTGTTTACTTTGTACTATTGTTCATTATTCAATTAATGAATACATGAATGACTCACAACACGATCATCTTTATGAATTTTATATGAGTATATAAAATTTGTGCTTGCCAGAGCATATATACAGGTTTTTATGAATTTTAAAGAATTGATTACCCAATTCCCTACTGGCTACATTTTACACCATAAGTAATACACACATGTACAATAAATAATGTAAAAATAACGAACGCATCGACAAACAAACGCCCTCATTCATTCATAGCGAAAGGAAGAGAGAGAGTCGAAAAGAGCGCGCGAAACAGAGTGTGAGTGCGAGCGTAAAAACCACTTGAACCACATGTGTTTGTACGTGCGTGCGTGTGTGTGTGTGTGTATGCATGTCATGCCTTCTGTCTCTGTTGTGTCACCTTCCACTTGTCGGTTTCATGTTTCTTTTTTAATACTGTGGTGGAATTTGCTTTGGTTTTCGTTCGGTTTCGGTTCATTCGACTGCTGCTGCTGTGCTGCTGTTGTGCTGCTGTTGTGCTGCTGCTGCTGCCGTTCGCTTGTATGTCATTCCGGGTGCGATGGTCATGGTCGTTGTAGGGGTGGTTTGATTGGGTGCGTGTATATGTGTGTGTGTGTGTAATGTAAGGTGAGATGAAATGAGATAAGAAGGTGTATTGCTTATTGTCTATTGACTGTTGCGAACACATACTTACTTACTTATTTAGTTATTTGTTAGTTATATGGATGGCTGACTGAATGAGGTTGCTTGCTGTGCACATGCACACATCGTCGTTGTCAGCAAAATGTTAATCTTCAATCAATCATCTAAAGATTACCTCCTAGCTTGTCGCAATCGTAGCCGTCGCCTTTGTCGTCTTAGTCGTCGCCATATCGTCATCGTCATCATCATCATCGCCGTCATCTTTGTCATACTCGTTGTCATTTCTAAGTGTATTTTTTATTATTTGCTCATTTCTTTTTCCCTCTCCTGCTGCTATGCTGCTTCTGCTGCCACACCAGTGTCGCTGCTTCCTGCTTTGCAACAACCCCTTGTACTTGTATGTTTGTTTGTAGCACCTGTTGTTGTTGTTATTGTTGTTATTGTTGTTGTTGTTGTGCTCTACATACATATACTTCACTTAATCGTAAATTTGATATATTGTATGTACGAGTATGTGCATATGTTCTCTCTTCCTTCTCGTCGTCGTCGTCGTCGTTATCCTTGCTGTTGCTGTTATTATAGATAGATCAGGTAAACACATACTCTTTTCGCAATTCAAGTACCAGTATGTATGAGTATGAGAATGTGTATTTGTTCATTTTTCTTATTGATTTCACGCTTGTACTTGATACTTGTTGTTGTAGTAGTAAAGTATGTGCCACTGTCGCATCCTTGTTCAAGTGGGAATAAGTATAAATACATATACCCATGTGTACATATGTATGTACGATATACATACATACATATACCACCTTACATATATATTTTTATGTTTTATTTAACTTGAAAATTGTATTTTTATGATGATTTTTGATTTAAAATCAAGCATCCGTGTTGGTGTTGTTGTTGTTGTTGTTGTTTTTGTTGTTGTTGTTGTGAAGCTGACTACACATATCTTCTTCATACTTTAACCTATGCAAAAATTTAATTTAACTTTTCTTAATAAATTGTATTTTGTACGAAACTGAATGTATGTGAATAATACGGGCGATGGATGGGAAGAGATGAGGAGGGCGAGCGAGGCAGAGATGTTGACAATTTATTGCATGAATATTTGTTGTTGTTGTTGTTTTATATTTTTCCATCCAAAGGAATATTAAATAAAATGTAGTAAATAAAATTTTGTGATTTTCGAATTATGATGGAAATTGTTGTTGTTATCAAGACTATGTGTGGTGTATAAATCTAATTGGTTGTAATTATGATTGACGTGAGACGAGAGATATTTATTTCCATCCAATTTGAGTAAGAGAAATTCAATGGCAATCTTGTGACTTGTTGTTTGGTTTGGCCAATAGCTATTTTATAAACAATTTTCTATCAAATTTTTGCTTAGAATATGATTTGATTTAGTATTTTTGATGAATGTTTAGCATTTTTTTTATTTTGTATTTATTTGGAATCATATTTTTTACCAATTTGGTACTTTACATAAAATTTAAAGCGCTTCTGTTGCAAACAGACGTGGTATTCATACGAAATAGCCAGTTTTTGAAATGAAAACTGAAAAATTTGTATGAAAGCTACCATTATTTTTCAATGCAGCATTTTGAAACTTTACTAAGCATATTTTTTAGCCAAATTACGATTCTACACAAAATTTAAAGTCATTCTATTTACAAACAGACTGGGTGCTCATACAAAATTGTCACTTTTTAAAACAAAAATCGTGTAATTTGTATAAAAGATACCTTGATTTGTCAATGTTGCATTTGTAATCTTTAGTAATCATATTTTTTAGCCAAATTACGACTCTACACAAAATTTCAAGTCATTCCATTTACAAACAGACTATGTGTTCATACAAAATTGTCACTTTTTAAAACAAAAATCGTGTAATTTATATAAAAGATACCTTGATTTGTCAATGTTACATTTGTAATCTTTAGTAATCATAGTTTTTAATCAAATTTAGACTCTACACAAAATTGAAAAATATTATGTTAATTTTTTAAACAAAAATTTGAGAATTTGTTTAGAAGCTATCATTATTTTTGTATGCAACATTCTGTAGCTAGAGTTAGCTGATTTTTTAACAAATTTGGTGCTGTACACAAAATTTGAAGAGATTCCATTTACAAACGGACATAGTCCTTATACAAAATTGTCACTTTTTGAAATAAAAATCGAGAAATTTGTATAGAAGCAATCATTACTTTTATAGGAAAGTTGAAAGTAAATTCCGTAATTGATATTCCACATAAAATTTGAAGTGACTCTATTTACAAATAGATCACGTGGTCGGACAAGGTCCATTCAATTTTGCAGAATATAGAAATGCTTTGTACGGCAAAAAAACAAAGCATTTCCGTATTATTGCTGCTACAACAACAACAAACAGATATGGAGTTCATACAAAATTGTCATTTTAAAAAACAAAAAAATCCAGAAAATGTATAGAAGCAAAATCATTAGTTGTCAATGCAGCATTTTGACGAAGTCATTCTGTTTACAAATGAGACATGAAGCTCATACAAATTTATCATTTTTTTTTTTTACGATTTTCACAAATTTATGGCAAGACAATGTATCGTTTAGAAATTTTGTAAAATTCTATTTTTTCACCAGAATCGTACTCGGCACAAAATGTAAAGTCATTTTGTTTATAAATAGTACACAAACAAAATTGACATATTTTTAAACAAAAATCGAAATAGACAATGAACCATTCGGAATCATTTGTATATATAATTTTTTCGCCAGAATAGTGTTGCGCACAAAATTTCAAGTTATTTCATTCATAAACAAATGTAGCTCCCTTAATATTTTAAATGAAAATTGTAAAATGTGCACAAAAATGGAAGTCATTCTGAGTCTTGAAACTTTTGGAGAGTTTAACGGAAATTGTTTTTTGTTTCTTTTATTTTTTTTTTTTTTATTTATTTTTTTTTTTTTTCTCTAATACGATTCGAGCATTTTCAAATGAATACATCATTTATTGAGACCAACTAATTTCCTTCCGCTCTTCTTCTGCTATTCAATAAAATGCTTATTATTTCCTGGCGAATGAAATATATTTAAAGTTTAACTAAGGACTGCAGCGAAAAAAATGACACCGTACCAGAAGAATGACCTTTTTTTTTTTGGAACATTTTGCTCTAAAATCTTTAATATTGCCTTTAGCTTAAATCCAATCACACAGTATGTGCTTGCCTGTTGTACATTTGGACTCTGGCTCATCCTACACAACAGTAAAATTTCCCAGAATAAATATTTATTTGACTTGTGTAATGTTATGATAACATTTGGCATGTTTGTTTGACACAGTCTATATTCGATATTATTTTCTGCTATTGCAAACATCCGGTACGGATAGATGTATGTCAACCATTTTAATCATTCTGTCCCTCTCTCTCTCTCTGTGTCTCAAACTTTCTTTCTATCTGTCTCATTATTTAGCCTTTCTAACAAAGATGGCTAATCATGTATTGTGACCCTCCCTGCCCCACCTTGTTTTACCCTTTTGGTTTAGCTAGCTTGCTCTGTAAAGATAAGATTCCAAGTATCTATCATTTTAGGAATTTCAAGATTGACCTCATCATCATCATTCTTCATTGTGAATTCGAGAAAATAAAAAAAGAATGATAAGTAGTAAGTAAATACGACTATATGGAAATAAATGATGAATAGGAACTTTGACCGAGAGCTTTCAACATTATACCGCTCTTATGAATATATATGTATATTTTTTCAATAAACCGTGGATAGAGAGAAAGCAAATTGTTTTTCTTCAAAGGGCGTCGTGGGGTTGGGGATGGTTGACTAAGAAACGTGTGACTGCGCTATTATTAATATCTCATAGGTCTGTCATTTTCATGTGTATGTGTGTGTGTGTGTGTATGTGTGCGGTTGAAAACATGTGGCGCCAGAAGGAACTACGTGGGTTGTATGTTAATTTTCTGTCCTTGAACACGCTTTGTTGATAATTGTGGCCATTTTATCTCTGATGAAAAAATGCAAAAAGAAAAAAATCGGTTTTCTTAGGGTTTTTTGAGCTCCAAGCGCGACTATTTTGCTTAGATGATAAAAAATAGAATAAATATGTGGCACTTAAAGCCCGGAAGGGCTCTTTGGCCGAGCTTCTCTTCCATTACTGGTGTGCGTATTAAATTTTTTACAGTATTAGAAGAGACCTACTTATTTTAGCCGTTTCCGAACGGCAGAACTCTTGCGTCATCACTTTTTCTGAGCTCTGTCACAGAGTTCTTTTTTTAGAAGCTTTTCCATGGCAAATTGTAACTGCCGGAAGAATTGCCAATTGCTTGCCGACAGGTGGGTTCCGTTCGAAAGAAAAATCTATTCGATATAAAATTTGTTATGCTTCAGCCGGGGATTGAAGCACGACCTACAGATCAGAAGGCCAACACACTAAACTCTGAGCTACGGCACACCTTTTTAGATGATTGTATTATTTCAAATCGCCATAATTTTGCAGCTGCTCTCCACAGCAGAAAAAGAGCAGCAGTAATTTAGCGTACAATATTTTCATCGGAGACCATTTTTTCCCGTCCGGAAAATTGCACCATTTTTGAAGAGCAATTGACTATTTGAGCGCAAGCAACTGTGCCTGTATAACAATCAGTTGAAGTTAAGTGGATGGTCAACTTAATAATTCGCTAGAAAGACTCCTGACCTTTATGAGCTTCTATTTCAGTTTCATTATGCTTCGTAAATATTGACAGTAATGGAAGGGATCTTCTTATATTAACCCAGTTCTGAGAGTAAGGACTCTTGCGGTTCTGTAATAGAGCTCTTTCGGTGGCTCATTGCATTCTTTACAGGTTGGGCACCATTTGAAAGGGAAATATTTCGGTTTTCCAAAGAAAATTTTGTCGGGTTGGCCGAATCGAAAATTGAATCAGCGACTTTATGTTCAAAATTTCGCAATCATCCACTAGATCTTGCCAAAATGTCATAAATTATGATGCGATCTGTTTGTACTTAGCCATTTTTTTTTTTATTTAAATCCGCATTGAAGCTATTTCTGAGCCTGAAAAGTAGCTACACGGAAGAAAAATCATCAGAATTGTCAAAAAGGAATGATATTTTTTGCGATTCTAGGCTAGGAATATAACATGCATCCCTCATAAATAGTAATACCGCCCTCCATTTACGATATACAGACAAATACCTTCACATATATCCACACATATATACGTATATAGTTGCACGTAACATATTGTACCACAACATATACCATATCCACATCCATAGCGTCGACGAAAAGGGTCGACCGAAAAGGACACTTTTTGTTTTGTGTTTTTTTTTTTTTTTTGTATTTTTATTTTCCACACTTTGTCAAAGCCCAAAATAATTTTCTTTCTCCGACTCTTCCGCAATAAATTTCTCTTTACGGCGTCCTGTGAAATTTTTCTTTACCAGTATGTGTGTGTGCGTTTGTATGTTAGTGAATATTGAATTGAAGTCAAGCCAAATAATATTGTAGTATCATAGTAGGAGTAGTTGTATGTAGTAGTAGTTGTAGTAGTAGGAGATGAATGCTCTCGAGATTGAGAGTCTACATGGAATTTTTGTGGTTTTTACTTGATTTTACTTGGTATTTTGTATTTGTTATACACTATATAGTATATATGTTGTATGATTTTGATGAAGAAATAAAATTTGTTCACATCAACACAAGTACCAGCACCTCATGATCATCCTACAAACCCATCCAACCCATCTATCCAACCACCCACCCACCATCCATTCCAACAATCTCATATGCATGTACCTACTACTACTACTACTACTACTACTACTACTACTACATATTACGTACAATGTGCTCTTATTTGTTGCCAGCTTTTACCAAAAGAATTTCCTTCAAGCTTTTTGGGATTAATTTCCAATTAAATTGAATGTGCACAGACATATTTTATTTTATTTTCATTCCACTTGAAATGATGCTATGAATTGAAATGCGGGGAAATTCAAGTATTGAATATTTGTGTGTGTGTGTGTATTTATTTATATTATCGTATAGTGAATGAGTCAGTCAGAGTCACAAGTCCTTTTCTCCTTTTCTCTATGTATGTATGTATGTATGTATGTGGCAAGCAAACAAATCGCAAATACGTAAATAAACTTGTGCTTGAAAAATCTGTAATAAAATGGAAATAAAACCAAAACAAACAAATAATAAAAAGCAAAATGAACAAAAATAAAACTAATTAATCGATTAAATGTTGTGTTACATATAGTTGTACACACTCTTACACGCACACACACACACACACACACACACAGTGATGCACACTCTCATACAGAATTATATAAAATTACTAGTGGCAACGTCATTTTATTGCAGCATTATTATTTTGTATGTAGGGTATACCTCTATTCAAGAGCCAGATTTACATTACAGCGACTATTCAATAAAATCAGCCAAGCGTGTATAGCCACCATTCAACCCAACCAACTAACTAGTCCATTCGTTGTTGCATGCTGACTGACTGACTGATGCTGCTGCTGCTGCTGCTGCTGCTGTATTGCTGCTGAGCACTGTTTTATTGCATACGTTTTTGCACTTTGCATTTGATTTTGTTTTGTTTTGTTATTTCGATTCGTTTCGTTTCGTTTCACATTTGGCAAACTGGCTGGCACTTGATGTGCGTGGGTTGGTTGAGCTTTTTCAAAAAGGTGAATTTTTGATTTAGCAATTAAAATTAATTAATAAATTAGTAGTTATTCCTTACGGCAGCAATATTGTCCAAAAAAGATCAAAGCATTGCTCCCAAGTCTGCTGCATAAAATCCCTTGGGCAATCAAATAACAAAAAATTTCTTTTGTTCTTCCTCTAACAATGCAAATGAATGAAGCACAAAACCGACTGGGTGTTGTTGTGATTTCAATATGGCATAATTTTGTTGTGCTATTCTTGAAAAAAAAAAATACCAAAATAAATACAAAAATTAGAGATGCTAATGATAAGCGTCAAACTGAAACTCAACATAGTATCGAATAAAACAATATGTTTGACTTTGATGAAGGTCAGTTGGAAGAAGAAGAAGAAGAAGAAGATGTCATCGAAATTTTATTTCTGACAGACCATTATCTTATTAAAATGCACATCCGCAGCTGAAGGTAAAAGGACGAATCGATCAAGTTTTTTGATCCCTACATAGATAGGCTTTGGCTTCCTAGAATCCATCTTTTTGACAGTCCGCTGTAGGTTGCTTTTGGATAGGTATTAGATTTCAGTTATATTTTGTTGATGATCACAAATGTTGGTGTAGATTGTTGGGAAATAGTCGTCGTGATGGATTGATTGATTGTTTTAACATTTTGTGAGCTTAGAAATGTGGCATAATTTTTGTTGTTCTCTGAGCTCTGTTGATATTTTCAAAAAAAACAGTGGGTTTCAGTTCACCATTGCACCAATTAAGGCACATAATTACTGCTTGTGCATTAGCCATGACTCATATCATGGGATATTTATTAAGAAGAGCTGTGCAAGAGCTAAGAAATGTACCAGGCTGTTTTTCTAGCAAGTTTTTTTTGGACTTGCAGCTTCCCGGAATACTCATTAGACAATGGAATTCTTTTAATGGTGTAGTGCTGAATCAATCTAAGAGTCGGATAAACTCTCTGATCGCATTTTGAAAATATCCTTCTGAGTCTCGTTCCATTTACTCGGTATTAAGGAGCGAGCCAATATCGGAATAATGTTTGTGGTTATTGAACCTATATTTTAATCGCTAATTTCTGGATAGATCCATCGAAGATAAGTCTTGGGTACGATTTATATCTCTCAAAGATAGGGGAAAATGTTCCAATGGGTGCTCGTGGACCCCTTAGAGGACTAGAGGAAGGGCGGCGCAAAATTCATATTTTGGTGAAAAAAAATTGTAAATAAACTCCAGTAAAGTTAGGTCGCCAGAATTTTATCGTAGGTCACTCGCAATACTGTTATAAGGCAACGAGGCAACAACGCTGAAAAGTAAGTTCTTCGGAACTGGAATTGGCTGAATCTTAAATGAGAAGAAGTCGTCACCAAAAACCATCAACTATTTTTGAAGACAACTTCAAAGCAGATGATTTTTTATTCATTTCGATTGCGAAGTAAATTTGCTTAATGTCATTAACAGCTTTCAGTTGGGCCTTTTTTTTTTTAAATATTGTCAAAAAATGTTTTTGAATAATTAAAACCTTTAGACAGATTACTTGTACTACTTGTACTATATTATACTGGTATGTACTCTGTATAATATCAGAAAAATACATATTTGCTCTAAAGCTTTGTTTGACCAAAAAAGAAAAAAAAAAAAATGAAAGAGGGAAAAATCGAGGGAGACAAAAAAAATATACAAACGGAAAGAACAAAAATAATCGCAAAGACTTTTGCATCAACTCGATACATTCACTGACTAATGTCAAGCAACCAACCAACCAACCAAACTATTCAAACGCCCGTCCTCCCATCTTTTTCACCATTCTCACTCAATTTAAATGACCAAGTATCGTATATACATACATCGTAGTAGTTGAATGGTCACAGCTGTGTATGTGTTGGACATTTAATCCAACATTCCTCACAAACAAATGTCCGAGAACGCGTCCTCGTCCTCGTCGTTGCCGTTGCCGTTGTCGTTGTCGTTGTCGTATTCGTCCACGATATCCTCTCGCCGCCATCCATTGATTTATTTATTTATAATACTCGTTCGTCCTATATATCACATGGTGTTCTTGTTTTATGCAAGCCATCCAGTCAGCCAGCGAGCCATGAGTACATATGTACCAAACAATATATACGTTTATGGCTACATTGCTAACCATCCAGCCAGCTGGCCAACTTGCCAACTTGCCAGCTTGCTGCTAGTCAACTAGCCATCCACATCGACATAGTCATCGTCTTTTGTGTACAATTTAATTCTTTTTTAATGCTTTTTTTTTCGTATTTTGTATTTCACTTTTTTTTTTTGCATCTCGATTTTCTTTACATTTTTTTTTTCCATGCGGCCCTTTTTTCTCAGTACTATTATTTTTTCTGTGCTGCTTTTATCATCATGTTGCGCTGCTTGCTTTCGATGATGACGATGACGACGACAACGCACAGTAATTCTGTTAATTTGCAACGAATTAACATATTTATTATCTATCGATGAAGGTCCAGAAATCAAGATTTCATTTCTATAATGTTTAGTAGTCCACAGTTTCATGAAAAGAACCAGAAAGGACCAGTGGGTAGCTGGGTGAATAGATTCCAAAAATATGTCATCTTCTATGGAGAACTTGGAATAAATATGGTATTTTAAATATTTTGAATATTTTGTTGGAATAATTTTATTCTATTTAATTAAAATTTTCGTTAATCAAATAGATTCAATTTTTGATTAATCAAAATCATGATTAGTCGATTAATTTGTCATTTGATTAAGGCAAATTAAACGAATAATAATAATAATAATGGCTGCTACAACAACAATAACAACAACAGCAACAACAACAATAATAAAATTATAATTAGAATTTTGATTAATCAGGTTGTGCGAATAAGCTTCTATCATATGACCGAAGTAGACCTTCCAAAATTGTAGGGTTTCATTTCCCTAACTTCAAAAATGGTTTTTAATAATCAAACAATAAATTTTGGGTGTAAAAACCAAGTGATTAATTTTTGCAATCCTTAAAAAATACTATTTTAAGATTTTTAAGACTCATTCTTAAAGTAGAATATGACTTTTTTGACGCTGGGGGTGATAGTTATGCGACTCTACTGATGTATGGCTAATTGGGGTTAATCGAATAATGAACAAATCAAATTACTTGTTTGATTAGTCGAATAATTTTCATGGTGATTAATTAAAATCGTGCTTAATCGAACAATAAACACAGCCATTCGTAGAGAGGGTATTGTCTAATAAACAAGATAAACATTTTTATACATTGTTGTTGTTGTTGTAACAGCATTTTTCATTGGCAATCCTTGACCTGGAATTATTAGGGTATGTTTCGGGACGAAGACGCGATTACCGTGGGAACACATTGTATGTATGTATTTCCATACGTATTTGGGGTTGCTAAATTCGAATCCGAGCTTAATTTGCCTCCATCAAATCACATTTTGTACCTAACCTCAAAAAAACTTCAAAATATTCATAGAAATACTTAAAATTATCCCTACAGGGAATAAACAACTCTGTCACATGGCAAAAAAATTGCCCAACGTGCAAGATAAATGTTTGCATACTTTTTGGCGTCGCTGAATTCCAATCCGGGGTTGTTTTGTACCTCACCTGATAAAAATAATATGAAAGTTGAAACCTTGATAAAAATACCTAGAATTGCTCCTAGAGGGCTCCCATTAATTTTTTCCTCAACATTTTTTGAACACACTTATCTACCTATCTACTTTTAAGAGGGGCTTCCCTAGCAAATTTAGACTTTTTTATGTTTCTTCTTCATCATCCCCATCGTTTTAAAGGGGTAAACTGCATAATTTTTACTACTCAATTTATCCCTTATCTATGCCTCTTAGAGGTTTGGTTTATTAATTCCGTTTTTACCGTTTCCAGAGTGCCCGGAGACTGGTAAAATGTATGACATATCTATATCACACGATATTTACTGTCCAAAATTTTGTCTGAACATGCTTACTCCCTATCTTTACGCCTTATGGAGGCTTCCCCACAAAATAAACTTGAAGGCTCTTGAAATTCGACAATTTACCCCATTAGTGCCCAGGAATAGTCCCTACAACGGCGATATGTAAGACCGACCCCCATTAATTCTTCTGTCCCCGTTCCCCCCAAATATACTTAACTCTAACCTTTACCCCTTAGGGGGTTCCCCTATAAAATTGATGTATTTAAGAATGGGTTGATTTTCCATAGTGGCGAAACGAATTGTGATTTGTTCGATAAGCAAAAAACCAGAGAAATTTAATGCAAATTCGTTAAATATTCCATTTTTGTGCGCACTCTTTATATGGTTTTGAATCACTGTGCAACAACGTCAACGACAACGATGTTACTGTTGGTGTAGTTGTAGTTGGTGATACTGATACTGTTCATATATTGTTGATTCTTGGTTTTGTTACATTTTCTTCGTTTTTTTTTTTCTCTCTACTTTCATTTCTGTTTGCTGCTTGCTGTGTGCGTGTTTTTTTTTTCGTATATTTGTCTATTAATTAATTAAATACAAAACGCAATTCTCTTGAATTAATTCAACCAAGTTTAGCGATATATATTTTTTTTTTACTACACACTACCCACGTTCCACTCGGGAATAAATATGCATATACACACCCACACACACACACACACACACACTGATACATACATACTTTGCACTCATTACATGTAATTTGTTGTGTGCTAATAGTACATCTCAATTAAATGAGACACACGACACCATCTCTTGCTGAATTGAATTTATTGGTTAAACAAAAGAAAAATGTATGAATAGTTTTGAAATGAATAATATTTTCCCGCTTAAATGCATTAAATGCTGTGAATGCATTGACTACTATGGAGAGTCGAAGAAATATTGTGTTCATGCGATACAATTTGTTATTTGTATGTATTTCTCTGTATGTGTGTGTCTATGTATGAGTGCAAGAGAGTGTGTGTTGCTTGACACAGCGTCCAGCGTGTGTCGTGTGAATTATTGTTGACGTTCCATTGCGTCTGCATCCGTATGTATGCACATATTTGTATGTGTGCCAATATTTATTATTGGCAATCGTTGTTATTTATGGCTGCAAGCAAAAGTGAAATTTTTGTTTTTGTTGAAACAAAATGCAAAATGCAAAAAAAAAAAACAAAAAAGTCTTTGCAATTTGTCGATAAACACATACAATAATATTATCGTATATTTTGTAATCGATGGATGTGTGATATGAACTCATTTGGAACATATTGATTTTGTGCTTATATTCACATGAAATGTGCATATATATATTTTTTTGAAAACAGATTTTTGTTGTACTGATTGCAGTATTTTATTGAATTAATATTTAGGAGTGCTATTTTAATGTCAAACCGTATGTATAGAACATGTAGCTTATGCATAGGGGAGAAAAACGAATCACAATAAATATTTATAAATCTCTAAGTGTGGTTTATTGTCACAAATAAACATGTGAGTGCTTGTTTGGTACTTTAGGCTCTTTTCACACTCATAATTTTGCGTCTGATTTGGTATTTTGCCACTTTTCTTAGGGGCATTATGAAATTAATGCTACAATTTATATTTGTTTAAAGCATTAATCATATAGGATGAGTTTCAGCTCGATAGCTTTATGTTTGCACGTAGAAAGTCTGAAAACATGACTTTGAAAACCTACTTTTATATGGGAAGTAGTAGTGGATTTTAACCGAGAAGGTTCATTTTCGAAGACGTTCGTTTGTTGATGAAAGTAATGCTATTTAGCAAGTTTCAGCTAGATAGCTTTATGTTTGCATGCAAAAAGTCTAAAAACATACTTTCGAAAACGTACTTTTATATAGGAAGTAGTAGTGGATTTTAACCGAGAAGGTCCATTTTCAAAGTCGTTCGTCTGTTGTCGAAAGTAATGGTATTTAGCAAGTTTCAGCTCGATAGCTTTATGTTTGCATGTTGAAAGTCTAAAAACATACTTTCGAAAACGTACTTTTATATAGGAAGTAGTAGTGAATTTTAACCGAGAAGGTTCATTTTCGAAGACGTTCGTTTGTTGATGAAAGTAATGCTATTTAGCGAGTTTCAGCTCGATATCTTTATGTTTACATGTAGACGCTCTGATAACATTCAATCAAAAACAGACTTTTGTAGGGAAAATAATCGTCGTTTTCATTCAATTACGCTGACTCTTGAGTTTGTATATTTGGTGGTAGAAATAACCTCATAGAGTGAGTTTCAGCTCGATAGCCATAAGTTTGCATGTACAGAGTATGAAAACATGACCTATTTTTATATGGAAAGTAGTAGTGGATTTTAACCGAGAAGGTCCATTTTCAAAGTCGTTCATTTGTTGATGAAATTAATGCTATTTAGCGAGTTTCAGCTCGATAGCTTTATATCTGCATTCAAAAATTCTAAAAACATACTTTCGAAAACAGACTTTTTTTGTATGGAGAGCAATCGTTGTTTTCATACAATTATTCCCATTTTTGAAATTATTTCTTGGTTGGTAGAGATGATCTTATGTAATAGTTCTATAGTTCTATATTTGAATGCACAAAATCTGAAAACATACGTTCGAAAACGTGTTTTGTATCAAAAGTAGGCGTAGATTTTAACTGAAATCGTCAATTTTCAAAATGATTGAGTAGGTAAACGATTTCGGATCGATCTTCACGAAGTTCATCCATCAAATGACAAATAAGTTTATTTTTGGAAGCTTTGAAACCATTTGAATTGACTCTAAGATCCACAAAGAATTAGAAAATAGGAATTTGCGCCTCAATTCATCCTAATTTCGTGTCGAAATTTTGTATTATTCAAAAATAGCAAACTTTCAAGTTTTACACCTCTCGCTGAGATGATTGTGGAATCTATGTAGATTGAGGTTGTCGGCATCTAAATGAGATTCAACTGTAATTTGTATGAGAATCATTAAAATCCATCAGCTACTAAGCTCGGTCTTAGGTCATATCAATTCGTAGTCAGTTGTTCGATATTAAAGAAGAAGAAGAAGAAAATCCAATCATTAGTGCCGTCGTTTGTCGTTTTGATATTTATCACTGCCGTCAGAAACGATTGTCCAAATCCCTTAAGACATTAGCAATGTTGATGAAATTTTAATTAGACAACTAAAGAACTAATGAACAAGATGTAATGAGAGAAAGTTTTAGAAAACTTTCATCAACATGACTTTACATTGTCAAAGCTCATTGAATTGAAGTTGAGAGAGGAGAGGGCAAAGAACACACAAAAAATGCAATTTTAATAAATTTCTACCTTTCAAAATCGATTCACAGAGGAGCCATAAACTAGCGTATATGTATGTATGTATGTATGTATGTGTGTGTGTATGTAGGTACCATAGATACGATACGATATGTATGTGGATCTCTAGAGAAGTTTAATGTAATCTAACCCATATACGAGTTACATTTATGCTCATACATGTATTGTAGAGGTACCTACTACACACATACATACATAGCTAGCTAGCTGTTAAGTTGAACATTGTGTCCACCAGACATGATAGTATTCAGTAATCAGATTACTAACGATAAATCGTTGTGTCATCGTTGTTGTCGTCATGCCTGTTACTGTTGCCATTTTGGTACTATTTTCCCAAGAGAGACATATGAAACCAACTTTACATGCATAATTTTGGAGCATTTTTCTGTTGTTGTTTTTTTTATTTGTATTTTTGCTTTTGGCCTTTCTTTTTTCAAACCCCCCTCCTCTCGTTATGAAGGGACAAAGGGCGGATGCTTTGTAGTAGAATCACAGTATTTTACAAAGGCGACTAAGCTTTTTCGGATTCATACATATGTACAATAACATACATACACACACACCAACACACACATAAAGTCGCATGTATGCCAATTTTACACTTTCCACAGACATAATTTTCTTTTTCTGCACCAACTGCTCTCTATAGCCGTATATCGCAATAAAACGATTCTAGTATACTACGAATATACTATACTTTATATATATATGTATGTATGTATTTGTATAGGTACTGTACTATAAGTGTGTACTTGAAAATACGAATACATATGAGCGAGCATACATATTATACAAGTATGTGCTGTATGAAAAATGCAATAAAAATCACTGTATGATGCTCATTTTTCGTATTTTTCGCGTTTAAATGCCTTATTTTGACTCTGAAATGAAATGATGGTACATACAATACCATATATCTACTCATATGAATATATATATAAATATGGGGTGTTTTAATAAGATTTTTAAATATTTGAAATCTTATCCTTCGATCATGGGTTGAATCTCCGAAACCGGATCTTTAATATCAAATAAATTTTTATTTTTTTTTTTTATATTTTTATTTTTTATCTTTTCGACTTTTTTTCTACCCTCAGCAAGCAATTGGTAATTTTTCCGGCAGTATCAATTTACGCTGAAAAAGCTCGAAAGAAGTTATGTCACAAGTGTTCTGCCCTTCAGAACTGGCTAATATAAGTAGGCTCCTTCTAATGCTATCCAAATATTTAACACAGAACACAGTGCTGGAAGAGAAGCTAGGCCATAGGCCTATCGAGGGCCATGCTCATAACATCGGGCCTGGGGGGTCGCCCACCGCTAATAGCAGACTGCGAAGAACAACTCCCTAGATCCGCTCGTGCCACTTTGGCGCAGCTAAGATATGAATGGAGCGTCTATCTGAACTGCTACATGCACCGGCTGGCTGCTACAATTCCAGACAGATGCCCGCGGTGCCAGCAGAGCCCGCACGACACCCGTTATCTTTTCGCCTGCCCCAGAAGGCCTACCAGTTTGGCCCCCTCTGCTCTGTGGACGCACCCCCTGGAGGCTGCCGTCTTCCTGGAGCTGGTGGATGGGAACAACAACACCCAAACTGATTTACAAGAATATTTATGATTTCGAAATCGTTGTCTGTTACAACAACAACAACAACAACAACAACAACAACAACAACAGAAGGCCAAAGGGCTCTTTGCAGCTTATAATTGCATTATATATTTTTATAAATGTTTCCTCCGAACATACTCCCAATCTCAACTCCTTAACGGGGCTCGCATACAAAATTTTCATAAAAATTATCTGAAAATAAGCAAATCTGTTGTTTTTAATACAATTATAGTTCCAATTGAGCGTTTCTTTGGAACATACATACCTCTAATGTCCAACTCTTAATTAGCTTCCATTCAAAATTTTCGCTAAAAATATATGAAAATAAAATAAAAGTTTTTAATTTCATTATTTCAATTGAGCAGTAACAATTTGCCAAAAAATGCTTCTTAAAAGAGCTCTGTGACAAAACTAAGTTAAAGTGATGTTACTACAAGGGTTCTGCCGTTCGGAACCGGCTAATATAAGTAGGCCCCTTCTAATGCTGTCCAAATTTAACACCCAAAACAGTATTGAAAGAGAAGCTCGGTGGTATCACAATGGGCCTTTCTGACCTAAGTGTGTCCTCTCAGGGAGAGGGCAGCCATATAATCTAACCTAATGATTTCGAAAATATGAAGCATATACATTTCAATTTGACGTTATTTGCGAATTTTCAAGTTTATTTCTTACCTTGATTGGATATGGAAGCTTTCACATCGGCTGAAGAGAGCCGTTGAGTATGAGGTGAGGAAAAATATTGGTTAAGTAAAATTACTAGAGGTAATAGGAGGTAGGATCTCACATTTTAACCTTCAATTAAAGCGATATGTGAAGAGCTATAGCATTATTTGTATATTTTCAAATGTTTTTAGTTTAAATTTGTTGAGTAATTTCACCCCCTAAGGGTTGAAGGTATGGAGTAATTGTGTTTCAAAAAAATTTTGGGTTTAAAAAAATTAATCGGCATTAATGGGGAGCGATTTTTATAAAAACGTCATTTTTGTCATCATTTTCATGGGGCTCATTAATTACACCCTGCCTCTCGGCTGGAAATGAGTGTGTTCTGACTGCGAAGAAAAATTGTATCATTGATTCCGACGTACTCGAAGTTAGCATTATTAATTGGTCATTGTCTAAAATAAAGTCAACTGTAAATAATACATTTAGATTTTTTAGACATGAGATTACATGAGATCATTATTATTTAATTAACATCCTAAAAGTATGCTTTTATATTTTTCATAGTGTGAAGTACTGCATTCAAACAACAACAACAAAGTTTCGCAAATGCATAGATCTGATAAATGAAGAAAGAGAGAGTACAAATTTGATCTTGTTTTTTTCTTTTTCTCTTAATACTTTTGCACATTTTTCTCAAATAATTAACAGGCATGTGCTTTTATAATATTGTATAACAAGCAAATGTATTATATTAATACAATTTAGGAAATATTAGCAATTATTTTAATGAAGAAAATTCGTAGAAAATATCACAAAAAAAAAAATTTCCAAAGTTACAATTCAATTGGAATCAATGATGGCTGAATTTCTCAAATTTCAAATTATTCGGGACACCTTAGTGGTCACATCGAAATAAATAATTGCAATTTCTCGACTTGTGGACTCGTCAGCATCATCCCTGTACGTTGCAATATTACGAATCGACACATTTATTACCATTAATATTTACTAAAGAAAAAACTGCTCATAACATTAATTGTAAAACATAAAATGGCCTGTGTAACGCGAGATATTAAAACGAAAAAAAAAAAAAAACACACACACAAAAATCACCCCAATGTATTATTAAAGCAAACATTAGTATGCGGTCCATTTTTTTATCGCACCACGCACGTCACCATACATTTTCACCCATTCTCTAAATGTATAATTTTTTTTTTTACAAAAAACAAAAAAAAAAATAAAAACAATAATAATAAAAAAAAGGAAGAAAAGAATGAAAAAAAAAAAAAACTCATTGTTGTATTACAATGATTATGATCTTTGCTAAAAAATTATTGATCTCATATTACCATTAAATCACCCTATATGCATGTAAGGATATAAAGGTATATACTAGAACATACTTGTAGACTTTTATAGGACGACTTGATTGTAAGAAGAAAAAAAAAAAAAAAAACCAGTTCACATATGTATATATGTAGTAAAAGACGTAATAGTAATAAATAAATGTGTAATAAAAATAAGAAGAAGAAGAATATCATCATGATGATGACGAAAAAAAACTGAAATGAGAAATAAAATTGAAATTTATTATTTGTTCGGTTTTCCTCTTGTGTTTCGTTTTTTTTTATATTTTTTTTTTTTTGTATAATATTCTTTATCGCGCTGCATTGCATTGCAATTCTCGTCGAGTAAAAATGCCATATTGAATGATTGAGTGAGTTGACTGATGACATTTAACCCTCCATACGAGTATAATAATGTGCGTTATGCTATAAAAGTCACAAGTAGGTATGTTTTAGACATGGTATATATGAGTATTCTGTGTGTGTGTGTGTGTGTGTTGCGAATTTGTATTTTTGTTTGTGCTCGACTTATTGCCATATTGGCAATTTACCCGATATATACTCTGCCACTAGAGAAACTTTTACACTACTCGTGTATGATATGATGATTGTATGTTCTTGTATGTATGTGTGTCGCACATGTAACTAACTCAATGACGTCAACCGCAAAAATCATATTAAAAAATGGTCCTTGATACTCTACTATTACTCGTATGCTTTTGCATGTGCTACGATAGCAGCAATAGTAATGGTGGTGGTGCTGGTGCATGTGCTTGTAACCATGCTTGAATTGCTGTAACGGCGTTCAACTATTCATCAAAAATATGGTCTTTTTTTTTTTTTTTTTTTTTTTTTGGTGCCGGCACATACAATAAAAACAATTTTTTGCAAGAAAACGAACAACGAAATGTCACCAAATTATATTGTGTATGTGCGCGAGTCTAGTCTATACACACACATACAAACACACACATACACTTGAAAGTGTCACAAACATCAAAAGCGATGAAGAGGCCAGAGCGAAGGAGGAAGAGAGACCTCCCAAATTGTACCACCATCAATGTATTACTACAATACGTCATATTTTTACCCTACCCATCATCATGCATATGCATATGCATATCGAGAATAATATTGTATCTATGTAGATATGTACATATGTATGCAGCACAGATACTAAACAACCAAAGCAAGCAAGCAAGCAAACAAGCAAATGCTAAAAGCAACTCAGTGAAGCATACAAATTGTCAACCATCAGCTGTCAGCCATCAGTCGTAGTTGTGTATGCATGCTGCTGCTGCTGTTGCTGCTGCTGTTGCTCTTGCTGCATGCTGCAAACGAATCGTCATCATCATACATATTCATATTTGTGTATTCGAGCTCATGCAGAGATAGATTGAAGAGCAAAGCGTGATTTTGTAAATAATTCAGTGTCAACAGCAACAACAAACAAGTACAACATAATCATCATACTCTCTTTTACACACACACACACACACTCCCATACTCTAAAACATATATTGTACCTATACGTTTTGAATATGTGAGTACATGGTATGGTATGAGGGTATGTTAATTAGATCTTGACGTTTATAAATATTCTTTGTACCATGTATGAGTATGTACACAAATAATAAATATACCGACATATCATCGTACTCCGTACTATGTACCGTAACGGACAAAGAAATAGCAGCATATTGTTTTGAAATTAAAAAGAATTTATCGAATAAATATTTATTTAGGCTAATGAAAAATTGAGTTAAGTAGTATTTGCTTTATTTCTTTTGTTCTTCTCTATTATCATTGTAAAACTGATTTTCAATTTCAATTGTCTTTGTTATCTTTTTTTTTCATGTTCTGGCGCTAATTGAAAATTCTAACAAGCGGGGGGTATAGATTTTCCTCTATCCGTCAGGATGTTTGGCCTTCTTGTTTGTTGGATTCCGAGAAAAATGCCTTAATTTAATCATGCGTGGTCGTTTAATTGCATGAGCTTCAATAAATCTATAATAATAATAAGTCAATATCGACCCATAGAGCTCATGATTGCCTTGCAGACGGTACGCTCCCGCCATAGCCAAAGCAAATATTTGATTACTTATTTGGTCGTCATAAAGTATTTTCATCAATTCTGAGCGATATTGATGTGCTCTTAGCTCGCTGGTGCCTGTCGGAAATTCCAAGATCTAATAAGTTGTCCAGTACTGGATTCTTCCAACGGAGGTTGTGTGTTTTACTCTTTGTCTGCATCTTATAGCGGATTTCGAACGCATTCTCGGCTAAAGCATGCTCTTCCATTCACTTGGGGATTATGGGAATCTTATGTAGCACTTTGATCTCTATTTTTTTTTTTTTTTGAGGTATGGGGTATGAGGTTTCAGCGTCTTATGAAAGGACAGGCAATTATAAGAGACTTTACAGTGTATTTTTTCAGGAGCTAATGACAGCATGTGCCAAAATTTTAATATTTAAAACAATCGGATCGGATCGGATCTTGCTTGACTTGCGTAGTCGAGTACTTTCGGAGGGTAGAAATGTTCGTTTTTGCGAGGCCAACTCTACGAACCCGAATGCAGAGGCTCTGTAGACGGCGCCGGTTGTGGTCGCCATGCTTCTTAATTTGCCGCTGTGTGCACGACAACAATACCGAAATCATTTCCGTATTCCTGTTGCTACAACAACAACAAGAATTGGTAGAGTGTAGTTTTCTTCGTTCATTCCGCAAGTGAAAGAGCTAGACTTCTAGTTTTGTTTCAAGACAAACGAAGCGCTTTACTACATCAACTGTATAATAGTTGTTTTCTTGACTCAAGGCATGTCGACTTGGTCTCGTTCATTGTAAAACGCATTATCTCTGTTGGTAGAAACATAGATTTTATACCAGCAATTTTGAAGTACTAACAACGGCTCAATATTTGCCCAAAGAACGGCCACGTCACCTAACCTGATCTAAAGATTACATTGCAATTTGAGTCGTTATACTGTTGCAGTTGTCATTTCTAGGGTTTGTCTCAGGGTGCATAAAAACCATTAACTTCTCAAAGGCGTGAACTTGAGAAATTTGTCCATAGTTTCTTATGTCCCATATGGAGTTCTCACTGGAAGAAATGCCTTCACTTTTTACTTAAAATTTTTCCTGTTTAAAAGGTGGTCTTTCTAGAGAACATTCGGTTTTGGCCATGTACGGGGAATTTTTCTTCAGACTTCTCCGGGTTTCCCATACTGACTTCACTCGGAAATTATTGGTCTTGCACAAGGTATTTGATATTCCTCTTGATTAGTGATCGCCACCGAGTTTCTTTCTTCCATTCCCCTAGGTCTTGGAAGGTATTTTTCTACCGAAAATTGCTAGACTCGTTAAAGGGTTTCGTGAGACATTTCTATTTTTCGCCCTCTACTTGGAAAACGTAGAGATGTGCTCCAGAACTTCGTTATTCCTTCGTCGATTTCTTTCGTAGAAATCCTCTAAGAGCATTTAGATCTAAGATATGGGCAATCAGAGATTTTTAGGCAAAAGCAATCGCATTGTCTTTGATGTTCTATATTTATACTTTGTTCGACACGGTAATCTATACGTAAATCTATGTACAACATAGATTAGTTAGTTAAAAAAAAAAAACAACAATTTTTTTTGTAGGCATATTTGTACAAGTAAATGTATTTGATGTTTGTATTGTAAGTCGAGGTCGTAGTCGCAGCCGCCGTCGTCGCTGCCGTCATCGTAACCATACAAATTTTGATTTATTCATTAACTTGAAATATTGTTTAAAAGCTTTAAACTTGTTTTCAAATCATATTTATTTATTTATTTATCAACAGTGGATTCTATGTTTGTGTGTCTCTATGTCTTTTTGTGTATCCATCTGTGTGTGTGAGTGATTTCATCAAACTCTTTTGAAAACCAAATTAGCAATAGTGAGCACAGAGGCTGCTACTGCTACTTCAACTGCCATTGCTGCTACCAAAACTATGAATAACAAATGAAAGAATATTCACGACGAGTAATTTTCGGTTTTACGTGTCAAAAACTATGAGCATGATGTATACTGTGAGGGTTCATTTTAATTCTAATTAATGGAAATTTCTATTAATTAATATTTAATGAAATGATGGAATTGTTAAAACCAGTTCAGCAGCGATGATGCTGCTGGTGAATCTGATGTTCTGGGTTTAGCGCGGTGGTGGAATAAATTTGTTTAGTAGCACAAGGGCAAACATCATACATCGACCACGTGCCAACTTTTGATAGGCGGATGTTGTATGCAATTTCGTTTAATCGTAAGTATTTATAATTGAACAGATTATAAAAAGAAACGGCACGCGCCCATACAGGAAGATGGGGAGCGACAAAGAATACGAAAGTTAGAGTAAGAGTGCAAAAGAACATGCAATAAAAGCCTCCCAGCTTGATAAAATTACGCATCAACACGTTTGATAATATTTCAGCATCATACAAAGGGCATCAAATAATAGAAGGGCTCTCTTGCAGTCCTTCGAAAATTTGGTCAACACTTTCAGAATAGATGACGATAAAGAATGCACTCAAAATTAGCTGAGTCGTTAAAATACCACATTAATTAGGTGATTAATCTCTGATTTTTACACACATTTGATCGTCGAAATCTTTATGGTTAACAATTTAGTGAAAATTTGGATAATTTATGCCCACTATTTGACGTAGAGCCCATATAGAATCAGTACTTTGGTATTCTCAATGAAATCATTTCTTGTTACTTAAACATTTAAGTGAAACGATGATATTTAGTGCGTGAAATCGAGGCTTTAGTCCCCTATTTTCAAATATCCGCCTTAAGATATGATTATTTTGAGTGGTTTTATTTTCCAGAAACATCTTGCAAGATTGCAAGCCCTCTGAAATAGTGATGTCATAAGAGTTTTGCCGCTCAAATGCTGGTTCCTTTCGATACTGGTAAAATTTAACTATCCGGGACGAGTCTACGTCCCGGAAGCACTCGACCACATGGTCGACCAAGCCCCTTTCACCTTATTAGAATACGGAAATGCTTTGTACGGGAATAAAACAAAGCATTTCCGTATTTTTGATGCTACAACAACAACAACAACAGAAGCTTGACATTTGGGCTCTCCAACTCTGTGACACCTTCTGGGCCTTCTGTCAAATACAGCTACGTCTCATGCAGATCTCCACGCGGAGAAGTCGCTCCATGTAAATAGGCACCCGTGCAAGGACTCAATGATGAGAGAATCGCCTCCGCGTAGAATACGCAGGAATGCTGTATCCTACATTAAAAGCCTGAGGTATATATTGTGATAGAAAAATTAAGGATTAAGGGTATTTCATTGCAGAGTAGTGTATTACGCGATCGGCGCATTACGAAACATAGTGTTGGGTGGTCGCCCTGAATGCTCTGAATGTCACCTTATGTACGGCTGAGGTAGTCATGTTTCTTAAAAAAAGTTTAAAATTTACCCTAGCACGTTTTTTTCACGTGGCGTCACAGATTTCTCAACTTACCGCTACAGAAAAAAAAAAAAAAACACCAACGTAACAACATTTAAAAATCATTTCCGTATTCCTGCTGCTATAACAACAACAACAACAACCACCAACGTTAACAATGACAATAGTTGAATCATTGCCGTATTCCTGTTGCAACAACAGAAGCACGCCCAAGACTGTTCGAAGCCCCAGCATCAATTATTTATTATTCTCATTGTTTGTTTGTTTAAAGTTTTCTTTTGGGGATGAGAGCATTGGTTGTGCGGAAATAACAATCGAATTCGGCAGTATGCAAAGCAATGCGTTATTTTTTGGTAGACGTTCTGATTTTCCTGTTTGTCAGCGTCAAACACCGGAATCCGATTAGAGCTTCCTGGCTGAAGCGTGTTTGCTTTCATACGCTCCACATATATTTTATGTTTTCCGGTGGAATCTCATTCGCGTTCACCCTTTTGCTCTCATCTATGTTGCAAAATCTTAGACTCAAAAAATATTGACATCATTGATGCTAACACACGCTCTTCTGTGTCGTTTTTTGATGAAAAGGCAGTCCCAGCACATAGGGCTCATTACTTTGGATTTCAATTTCCTCATTCCAAATACACGTGCCGTTCATGCATGCATGCTCTGTTCATCATCGATGAAAAGTTTACGATAAAATTTCGCAACAAACTATGAATACTAATTAGTCAATTTTTATGACAATTTACAAATGTTGCTACGGTGTCAATTGCTCTATGAAATGTCACTATGAAGTGTCAAAAATACTGCCACTGAAAAAAGTTATTGCTATATAAGCATACATATACCATACTTCCACAGAGAGAACGCAGAACAGAGTTCATTAATTGTGTAACTATAAAGATAAAGTGAAAGATATATAGATAGACGGAAGGAAAAAGCGAAGAAGAAGATACACATTATATTAAAAATAATGTTTACATATGAGGCTTCATTAAGTCTACTACTACCATATGCCATCATATGTACATGCTCGTAAAGTAGATGGTATCAAAAAATTTGTCTGCAAAATGTCTATGGACGCCTATTTGGTTGTTGGTTTGCTTTTATCTTACCTTTTCTAGCGTGTGTATACACTCATAATAATACCTATCTACATATGTATGTATGCATGGCAATTTATATGAATTTTTGCAAATTGACCTCATTTTCCAAAGCGAAGAAAAACATTTTAAGACTATCATATACATTACGGCGAATGTAAGCGCGCCCCCTCCATTCTTGGGGTGCCATTTAAGAAAGCGTCCCATCAAACATACGGCTTCTTTATATTATTATTACGATATTTTGTTGCTGTTGTTGGTGGATTTTGGGTTTTTTGTTTTTTTTTTTTTTTTTGTTTGTGCACATTCATATTCATGAAGAATGAAAAAACCAAAAAAAAAAAAAAAAAAAAAGTAAAATGAAATAATAAAAATAAAATAATATACGACTAAGTAAGTATATAGTCTGCTATTTGCTGTTTGGCTTTGATTTCCCTAATTTAATCGTTACTACACGGTGGGGGGGATTCTCTACTATGTATGTGCTACCGTACAATGCGCCACATGTTATTTTCTTTGAATGCTTTAACCGTAATACCAATGAAGACGATGGCTACGATGACGACGACAACGACGACAACGACAACAATGAAGGAAGACGGTAATGCCTCAACAGCAACAATAACAAGTAATAGCTCGACGACAGCGTTGAGTCATAATCAAATTTTTTTATGCGTGTAAATATTGTTTGTTTTAAATTGTGTAGGTGTGCGTGTGTGTGTGTGTGTGTGTGTATGTGTGTAAATGAGAGGCATAGAGTAATTCGCACAGTAATTCGTTCCAGGGACTCGAAGATCAAACAAATTTCATATTATTTTAAACGAAACCTGGATGTTATTCTTAAAAATGGGTGAATTTATGGAGACTTTTTGACTTTTTTCCAAGTTACGATGCATAGTGGGCTCAATTTAAATTCTATTTAAGTGCTGGTAACTGTTTCAGATATGCCTGGTCATTAAAAATTTCCTTACAATTGGTCGGCACAGATCGTAAAGAAATACTAGAAATGGGAGGTTTGAGGGTATAAACATTTAAGCTGATGTAACCATTTTTAGTAGACGTTCAACTGTATTATTCTCATTCCCGGCGATTAGTCTGGAGCCGAATGGGGCTGAAACTGGTAGTAGCTTCGGCTGCGAGGTCTTACCAAAAGACTTTAAATTTGGTACCACAAGTGATCAGGTTGGAGGGATTCCAACCTAATCGTTGGGAACGGCCCTTCGGGGAGGTTTTCGTGGTGGCTGAGGTAACCCAAAGAACACACGGGTAGAGTATTCCACGACACAAGGCGTGGGATACTCGATGTGGAGTTGCATTGCACACCAGGGTGCTGACCCCTTATCTCAGAAGAGGTTTTAGGTGGGCCTCGATCCAAACCAAGGAGGGTAGTACGTGCTCCAATTGGTACCGTAGGAACCTGGAGGTTGGACTCTGATTTTCCACTCCTGCGGGGTGCTTATCAACGCTTCAATTTGATACATTACGCTTTGGGCGTCGTGAGAAAAGGCCATCAGGCAAGGTGCTCACGATAAACACCGCTAAATCAATGTATTATTTTCACGATGTATTCGTTTCTTTATACCGCTTTTTCACCCTTATTTTTAATAGTTCTCATATAAGTATCTTAATGGAGCTAGTTTAAATAGTGGGTAGGGGCTCTCCAATTTCTTGTAAAATTTGTTCTTCCTACAAAATTAATCTGCGTGTAAAATATAAATTGGTGGGTGCCGTAGCTCAGTGGTTAGTGCGTTGGTCTTCTGATCTGTAGTTTGTGGGTTCAATCCCCGGCTGAAGCATAATAAAATTTCATATCGAAGGGATTTTTCTTTTGCAAAAATTTGCAATTTTTTCGGCAGTACAAATTTGCCAAAAATGTTTCTTAAAAGAGTTCTGTGACAAAACTAAGTTACAGTGATGCCACAAAGGTTCTGCCGTTCGGGACCGGCTAATATAAATAGGTCCCTTCTAATGCTGTCCACATTTAACACGCACAATAGTATTGGAAGAGAAGCTCGGTGGTATCAGAATGGGCCTTTCTGGTCTAAGTGTGTCCTCAGAGGGAGGGCAGCCACATAACCTAACCTAATCTATATCAAGTATCAGAGCATAGCTCGGCCAATTCGTGTAAAATTTTTAAAATCCGCAACTTTGTATGGGA
This sequence comes from Megamerina dolium, assembly GCA_963854835.1. NCBI lineage: Eukaryota > Metazoa > Arthropoda > Insecta > Diptera > Megamerinidae > Megamerina > Megamerina dolium. Next base: position 76,988,633 of record OY978526.1, read on the forward strand.
GATACACTAACTAGTGGGCGTGGCTCTTCTAATTCCTGAGATACTATTAGCCACAACAATATTAACTCACGTGCCAAATACTGTTGTGCTAAGCAAAAGACTATCCAAGTTCCGATTTAAAATTAAAAAACATTTCCTCGCCTTTGTGTGGTAGCTACAATAAATTGTGGGCATGGACCGACTATTTCTTGCAAAATTATTCCTCTGTATATTATAAATTTACATGCTAAATATTACTGGTGCTGGATGGATTATTAAGGGAATTGTAATGGGTTAAAATATTTAAGAATTTCGAGTTTAATCTATTTTAATGCTCCAGGTGGGCGTGGCGTTGGATCCATTATGCTCATTATCAATAACTAGACTAGGTGAGAGACAGAAGATGATATGTAGGGGACGCTAATCAAGAATATTTATACAATACATTTCTATATATGCGGGGCTTCCTTCAAATTATTGCAGACATCTGATTGGAAAAGTCGAAATATCGATTTTTGAAGAAATTCATATACCCGCAACACTATTGTCTATATCAAATTTGCTGTAGAGCATAGCATGGCGTTTAATTTTCTTCCACAATTTGCATGGGATGGCGTCACTGTGAGCCGTTGCCATTGCTGCTGTCGTCAATGTTGATGGTGACCTCGTCGTTGTCGTCTCTTTATATATACCTAGTATCAAGGTTTAGATTTAGGGATTTATATTTGTTGTTGCGGTTGTTGTTGTTGGTGTTATTATATTTATTATGATCAAATGTTTTTGTACAAATGTCAAATGTTTTTATTTCTGCTAAATTAACTTCATATTTCGTTAAAGAAAAAATGAAAAGCAAAAAAAAAAAAAAAACAATAAGCGAAAACAAAAAATGAAAATATGCTAGGAATATATAATATATGTAATATCTCATAAAAAAGTCCCACTCTCTCTCTCTCTCTCTCTCTCTCTCTCTCTGTCCCTGTTTCGCTACTCTAATTTTGCCACCTCACTGCCATACGCACGCACAAGCACTACCGAAACACATTTGCAAAATCGCACGCGTTACTCGTCGTTATATTTATGCATGGATGTACAATAAACGAAATTGCAATAACATCGGGTATTTGAATTTTAATTAATTTTATTAAGCTTGTAAGGAGTGTTTTAAAATTGCTTTGCTTGCATATTTAGAATTATTTCTAAGTAACCATTTTTGTTTTCAACATTTTTGGAATAAAAAATTTTTTTTTTTGGCATACAAATAAATTGGAAATTTATAAAAAATTTGTATTTTAATTTTAAACTTGCTAATTCCTATCACTACAAGAGTATTAACATTTTATTTAAATTTCATTGTTTGTGAATTACTTGAAATAGCGAAATTGGGGGAGTTTAGAGACACAAAATGGTCTAAGGGAGAAATTTATAAATCTTTCGAACGATGAAATTTTCAACGAAATGCGTTCTAATCGAAATGAAGGTTTCTACTACTGTAATTTTATTTAAATTTGAGTATTTTGAAAGTAGAAATATTCTGTATTCTATATTTTGGAAAATCCTTGAGTTTTTTAAAAGTAATTTTGGGAAGTTTAGGTATTTATGTAAACATTTTTTTTTTTATAAAAGTTAATGCTCGAAAGTGGAGCGGTGGTTGTTTATAGTGGTTCTTGTTCTCCAAGTCGCTCAAAAAATTTTACAAAAGTATTCAATTGCTTATTACTGCAAAATCTTTTAACACTCCAAAATTCCTTAACATTTCATATAGTGAAACAACTAACATTAACAAATTTTTTTCCCCAAAAGCAATTGTTGCAATTTGTAGCTTTTTAACTATTCCAAAAAAAATCGCGTTTTTCTGAGATCTAACTCTTAATTAAATCTTGACAAGTATAAGCAACAATATACATTCGAATTAATCGGCTAGTAAACAACGGAGAACAAAAAAAAAAAAAATAATACAAGAAAACGATTAAATCGAAAATTGATAAAACTGAAAATATCGCATCGCTAAAAATGTGTTATGAAACGACAGCTGCCACAAAGTGTGTGCTTCAGTGTAATGACAGACAATCTGAAAATGCACCCCAATATTTATATTGATCACATTCACAAGGGTACCGGAAAAAATTTCAATGACCCAAATATTGAACAAGTGCACTAAGGGGTTAACATTGTTTAATTGCTATCTCAGTGTAAACATGCAACCCCTAACCCAGTTAGATTTCAATTGTGAAGAGGCTCGCAGTGGTCAAGTTGAGAATTTTTGTATTTTCATGCAAAAGGGTATTAAAATAAAAATTTTTTTCGTCACTAAAAAGAGATTTGTTTTATTTTTTTTTTTTACAACGACTACTTTTTCTAGATGAACTTTAGATTTTGTATTGTTTTTCTTGAAAAATAAGTGCAATAGCTGGTGACGTGATTTTTTTTTTTTTTTTTTTTTTTTTTTTTTTTTTTTAAGAAATGCACTCTGGAAGCTTCCATGTAGTGTTTCCATTGATTAGAAAAATATTTTTTTGACATGTGTAGCCTTAAAGCAATTTTATTTCATATTGAGTATATAAGAAATACGACGACTGTATGCGTATGTGTGTACGGTTGTCTCTTCCGATTGTACGATTCACTTGTCGGCGGTATGTCGTCGTCGTCTTCTCTCCACCCACTACTGAGTACTACTAGTACATATCTATGTATATATATATTTGCTACTACTCCTCATCGTTCTCTTTCTGAATTTAATGGCTTCACACAGCAGTTGAGTTTATGCGGTTATTTATTTTTATATACATACATATATTTGTTGTTGCTTTTGTTTACGGAAATCGTTACTTGAGAGTAGTAACATACACATAAACGAACATGCTTACTCACTTACTTGCTTGAATGTTGTATTGTGTTGTAGTTCCTGTTCCTGCCGCTGGTGCTGTGACTGCTGCTGCTGTTGTGGTTGTTGTTGCTCTTGATGTTGTTGTTGTTGTTATTGTTGTGGTTGTTTGTGTTGTTTGAAAAGTAAAAGCATCTTTTAATATTGGTGAGCAGGTCAAATATGTTTTATGTAATGCTTACGATACAGATACATACATATACATATGTATATTTAAGCTTTAAGAAAGCCCATCTAGACCACCCGACCAAGATCTCCATAACTCCCACCAGCGCCAGTTATTAACCTCTCTTTACGCAGTGGCGGCAAATATTTTAATTAATTAATGGAATTTCCATTTAAAATTCTTTAAATTTTTCATAAAAGAGCATTCGCTCGCCCAGCATTATGATGAGCAGCTTTACGCATTGTTGTACATAAGCAAAAATACATTTCTACCTACGTAGGCATATATATATTTTTATGGCAGTTGAACAAAACAAAAAAATAAAATAAAAATTGGGCAAAACAAAAAAAAAAAAATATATGAAAAATTTGTTTAATATTTACGGTACACTCATATTTTGTTGGTTGTAAACAACAGTTCATAACGGTAAATAACAAAAAAGGTCACTTCTACGTGTGTACGTATCTGAGTTGAGTGTAATACATATGCATGCATATTTCTTGTGTGCATGTCTCTGTGGGCCAAAGAGAGGTCTGGGCAGGCACAGAGTTTTAACTTTAAATTGTTTTGTTCTTCCACTTGTTGTTGTTGTTGTTGTTGTTGTTGTTGTGTTTTGATGCTTTCCTCAACGGCGGCATATGTCTTAAGTTATTTATATGGTACGCGTTCTTCTATCTTATTTTAATTTTTTCATTTTTTTCGCTTCCCAATCATAATCGTCTTTTGCTTCCTCTTCTTCAAGTTGATTAAAAAAAAAAAAACGAGAAGAAACCAGAAATAATATAAAACGCGCTGTCTAAGGAAAACGGCCGCACCGTCATAGAGCTGTGTTGTAGGTGGATGGTAGTTTGTTGTTGTTGTTGCGGCTTCTTCGTTTTGCTCATTTTGCTAACTAACGAAAGTTTTAGCTGAAACGTAATCATACAGTAAAAGCTCGTTGTTGGGAACCTCAACGAACACTTTTGTTTAGTCGAAAAAGTTTCCGTCGTTTTTTGTATAGAAAAAATTACAATTTTTCTAGATTTTAAAGAGTATTTTGGGGTTCATTGGAGATAGAAAAGCGATTTATTAAAATAATACCATCGAAGTTTGCTGAAAAAGCTTGAGGTGTTTTTAGGGAGGGAAAAATCAACCATTTACATTAAAAAGATCCCTTACAATTTTACAATGTGTATAAATAGTAGAAACTCGTTGTAGAGAATCATAAAAAGGTTTTCGTTAAGTTGAAAAAGTTTCCGCCGTTTTTGAATAGAAGAACAAATTTTTTTCTATCACTTTGAACTTTTTGAGATCAATCGCAGATAGAAAAGCGATTCATTACAATATTATTCATTGCAGAAGAAGCTCGTTGGTGGAAAGCGTAATTTAGTCGAAAAAGTTTCCACCATTTATTTTGCATAGAAGAAAATACAATTTTGCTATATTCTAAAGGGTGCTTTATGTCAATTATGTCAGTTATAGATAGAAAAATTACCTTTGTGATCAATTGTATATAGACAAATTATCAATTACAATATTTACAACTTGTACAATGTAGTACCATAGCTCCTCACCATCTAATCGACAAATAACCGATACATTTTCCTTAAAAGTAAAAATTTGCAATGAAAAAATATTTGAAAAAGTTTAAGACAAAGCTCCGAAAAAGGTAATGTCAACAAATACATCATTTTTATTTAGGTGAAATGTCGTCTGAAATGTCATCTGTCAAACTAGTTGTATGAATTTGTTGTAAACTTTTGGGACTGCACATTTTGTCAAAAAGCAGTATGTCTCAGATGATTTTGTATCCATTGTTCCTCGAACAGACATAGTTTCTTTTTTTTTTTCCATACGATTTATGGGCAAATAATTTGGCCCACCCTAAGATATTTGCAGTTAATTTTTTTTTTATATGGATAAAATTTATATTGTTCACTATTTTGAAACATTTAAACTGATTGCCTACTGTAGCATACAGTATAATCGAGCATATAGTAGCAAAACGACGAGTGCATACTATGACATCAGGATAGTCTTTAGTAGTAAGCAGCAGCAGCAGCAGCATGTAGTAGGTAGTACGTGTGTGTAAAGTTGGGCGGTGAATATAGTGGAAAAATATTTCACAACAATATGTGTATAATTTATCATTTTAGTTGGTGTTGTTGTTGTTGCTGTTGCCGATTTTTGATATTTTTTTTCCCTGCATTTTATATCATTTTCTTCGTCTTCGTCTTGGTACTGATGGGTGGGTGGGTTATTTAGTAAGAGCTGAGACAGAAATAGGATGAATTTTGTTGTACCCACATAAATTGTCACATTTTGTAATTTGTTAGTGCTGCCATTGTTGTTGTTGTTGTTGTGTTTTTATGGTTTTTCTACTCTTTTTATTTCCACGACCCCCCCCCCCACCCTACCATTTCACTTCGCTTTGGCACACTCGCGCGCTCTTTCGCTCTCACTCTCTCTCTCTCTCTCTCTCTCTCTCCTTGCAGATGCCCTTTAGTCGCCATTTTTACAGCGAAATGGTTTACACATATAAATTTTACATTTTACAATTTAATTTCCAAGAGAGAAGGCTAAAAGGTCAAATGAAAATATATAAAAATGTATACTACTAGATCTATAAAAAGCCAAAGCAAAACGAGACAAAAAAAAAAAAAAAAAAAAACCAAATCGAAAAAATAATCAAATTCAATTGCTGATTGCTGAAATATATACACATATGTATTGATATTGTTATTTTGCTCTTGCCGCTGATGTTTATATTTATTTTGTTTACTGGCCCACTGCTGCTATTGCTATTGCTACTGTTGTTAATCTCTTATTTATTGCCATTCAATGTCCTGGTGCTTTTGGCACAAAATTCCAATCAAATTAAGTGAAAATTATTTGTTTGTTGCACTCTAAATATATACTTAACGGGTGTTTTTATTTTAGACATATAGAATTTGGTCATGGTGACATCTGTCAATGTAACTGTCAAAGTAATTTGTCTCTGATATTTATATACTTTAGTATACTTTCACAAATTTCCATTCAAAGATTTTACCCAAACAATGTTTGCGGAAATTATTTTCAAATTTTAGGCTCAGGGCGTCATAGTGACATCGTAGCGTCATCCAGTGACGTTTTGGACGTCAAATTTGCAGATTGTTGCGTTCGTAGTCGTTCATTCAAGAAGAGTACATCCATGAAGAGCTCTGTGTGTACCGAAGAATCCCCATGGCCCGATGTAAATATCAAAGTCCAGCTGTGGTATCAAATGATAATTTTGGCGTCGTTCTCAATAACTCTGCCTCTGCTGTATGTCCACAATGTTGAAAATGTTACCCAAAAATCTTGTTCTACATCCAAAAATATACTGTTGCTTATTATCGTCAATCATGAATCTTCATTACTGGCTCATTGGGTGCGGTTTGTAGACTGGAGGCTTCATCACCGACCCTTGTCCACTTAGTTATCCATTGGAATCGAGTTTAGCTGCATTTAGAAAATTTCATTAGTCTTTTCTGTTTTTTTTATTATTTATTTTTTTATTTATTGGATCCTTCCATTGGGCACGCATTCAGAAAATTTCGTTGGTGATATCATTTTTTCAGATATCTACGTCGCCAAAGTCTTTCAGAAGCTTCTTTTAAAACCAGCTTATTTGAATTCAGCAACCCAAAATCGGACATTATCCTTTTTTTTTAATGTGGCGCTATGTATTGATCAGAATTAAGCTCTGGGTCTGTCTCTGTGTCTATTCGCACGATAACTTCCGTAATTATAGAGCGATCGAGTTGAAAATTGGTATGTAAATGGTTGAAATAGGTTGAAAGTAAAACAAAAACAAAACCACGCCTACCTTCCATACAAAAATATATTGCTGAATGCATTTTTTAACACTTTGCGCTCGAAAATATAAAGTTATCATGCTGAAAATTCGTGAATTCGACTATATCTACCAATTAAGATACATATTCCAAAATGGGCGTAATCAAATGAAAGTTACACTTACCTTCCATACAAATTTGTGCTTTTGAATGCATGTTTTCATGCTTTGCACTCGAAAATTTAGAGATATCAAGTTGAAATTTAGTACAACTCGTCCATCAGTTTGAATATGAGCGTAATTGGGTGAAATGCACTCCAACCTCTCATACGAAAGTATGTTTTCGATTTTATTTTGTGCAAAAATGGGAGCTATCATATGAAAATCATGCCCACCTCCGGCACAAAAGTATGTATTTTTTAAAAAACAAATTTGGCTTTTACAAAAAAAAGTTGTTGAACTGGGGGGGAATCGCAAAGCGAACCATCAACACTGTGGGCCAATGCTTAAGTTATACCTATTGAAAACACCCGTTACATACATATTTCGCTGATTGCTTGCGTTGTTTATTTATGAGCTTAGATGATGTTGCAATACTTTATAGTTATTATATTTATTTTATTTAAGTATTCAAAACCTCATTGCGCCAGGCCAGCCTCGGTCTGAATGCCAATTCATATTCGACAACGACACTGTCGTGAATTGGTTTGGCTTGTGTTGATTTAATATTTAATCAACTTGAACAACTTTTTCGCTGCTGTTGCTGCTGCTGCTCCTGCTGCTAGTATATTTTCTATATTTCTCAAGTCGTCCTTTCATTACTCTCAACTTTACTATTTTGCTATTACTCCCACTCACATTCGCTAATTCTCTATACATAAACTCTCATAGATTCATACATATTTATGTATGTGTATTTGTATGTCGATTGCAATTAGCACAAATTGTTTTTCTGTTTGTTTCTTTAACACATGCCCTTCTGGTTGGTTTTTATTCCAACTGCTGCTGCCATTCTCTTATGTTTCATTCACTTGCGCCGCTTTGCTCTCTTCTAATTAATTTGTCCAACAAAATTTTTGCACCCAATCAATTCCAATAACAAAAACAAAAGCAAAACTACGACAAGCTCTATACACATACACACACACACACACACACACACACACACTTACCATACAATACATATAGCAGCACATATAAATATAAGTACACTCAAAAACTCCCATCAACGCATTACTAACTCATTCATACGTTCTCTCTATCGCTCTCTTACATTCTGATGGTACTGCTACTGCTACTGCTACTGCTACTACTACTCTATCTATACTATCCATTATACGCAACAATTAACCAAATAACCAAATACCAATTCTAACTAACCAACCAAGCATACAATCAACTAACTAACGATGATCAACAGAACACTACCGCACTGTAGACACACAAAAAAAAAAAAAAAGCAGCAAATATAATAGCAATAGCAACATACACAATAGCAACAACACTCAATGCAATCACCAATGTTGTACTTCACTCATATTCATATTGAAGCACTTAAAGCGCGTTCTAGACGGACTTAACGTACGTACGTAACATACATACGTTTGTAGGTACACAATGAGTATATACTCATTCATAATAGCGGAATTGCCCTCATGGTCGGAATGGGGTTTGGGTTTGGATCCAAAACTAAGAAAGAAATCGAAAAAAAGTTGTTAAAAATTACTTTAAAATCTATTGAAGTGGTATTAAACGATAGAAATATATTTCTCTCTTTCTCTCTCCCTCTATCCTCTACCTGTCTCTATATCTGTCTATCTATCTCGCTTTGTGTGTATCTCTGTCTCTCTCTCTTTATCTATTTTTCTCTATCTCGCTCTATTAATCTAACTATCTCTATGCCGCTCTCTATCCATGAATATCTCTCTTTATCGACCTCTATCTCTCTATTGCGCTCTCTATTTCTATATCTCTGTAACTCTCATTATATATCTCTATCTGTCTCTATTACTCTCTCGTTCTCTTAATTCCTGTCGTCCCTTGTGGGGCATTGGACCTCCACCAAACTTTTGCATAAGCTATAATCAGAGAACTTGTAATACCAGAGAAGTCCTACTTTGGATTTTGAGCTTATTTCTGATTACAATATCAGGGTCAATTAACAGAGTTGCAGCATACAGAGATTTTGAAGAGAGCAATACCATGACCAGAAGAGCAAATGCTGTAAATTAACATAGCTAATTAACATGTATTGTCTTTTGTTTCTACTTCGTTCCGGGTCTGCAAATTTCCATGGGATTTTTGCTTATTGTATGACACACATTGAAGAGACAATGAACAAAATTTTTGTTTGGAATCAACGGTGAGTTTTGTTGTTATTGTTGTAAAACTAAATTACTTGGGATTTTTTGCGCCCAAATAAGTTTGAGTTGGACTTGAAAACAAATCGTTCCTATTAGTTTTTTAAAAGTGGTTGACATCGCCACGGTCTTCTTTGTTTATTTGAGGGTTCTATGTGCCCCACAGTGTGCCACCTATTCAAATTTCGATATAGATGAGATAAGGAAGTTTTTTGCCATTGAATTGCCCTCAATGGATTGTAAGCTGCTGCATTGTCGTGAAAAAATGGAATTTGTCCTCAAAAATGTAGCCATTCGGGATTTTTTTATTTAAACGGTATAATAACTAAGCAAAACAACAGCTCGATGTTTTTAATTTTGCAGATAATTAGTGTATAAATCTTGGCTAATTGATTGCTGCTTTCACCCACAGTTTCACCTATTATTTCATGCATCATCAATACATTGAAATAAATACTTTGGATTGTGGCAAAACATGTCCAAAATGGCTCTGTGATTGCATTCATGGTTTAATATTAGCAAACGAGGTCCCCATTTTGAGAGAACTTCTTAAATAAAAAATTATATTATTATGCACAATATAAGTCACTATTTGTTACGAGTTTGTTCAGTACCCACAACTTTTAATCTTTCCGGAAGCTTAACAGTGTTTGTGCTTTTATGACCACATGTAAGCTCCGCAATTGAGGGTGCCGTAGCTCAGTGGTTAGCGTGTTAGCCTTCTGATCTGTAGGTCTTGGGTTCAATCCCCGGCTGAAGCATAACAAATCGAAGATTTTTCTTTCGAACGGTAACAATTTGCCAAAAATGCTTCTTAAAAGTGCTCTGTGACAAAACTAAGTTAAAGTGATGTCACAAGAGAGAGGGCAGTCACATAACCTAACCTAACCTAAGCTCAGCAATTCATTTTTCCGTCACTTCTGTCGATAATTCCACATTTATGAAGCCAACATTTGGTTTTCACTGCATCTTTTCCATCTTACGGTGCTTATCCCCATTAAATTGCTGCAAAAACTAAGATTGCCCATCAATTTGGCCAAAATTTTTGAGAGATAACTTACCATGGATAAGAATTTAGGAATATAATTCATATTTTAATTAGAGACGCTAGCTTCAACGGTCGCTTAGGTCTTGATTCACCCAGAATAGTGAAATAGTGTCCCAATTGACATGAAATTGTTAAAAAATTTGCTATCTACATCTTTGCGCACTAATAAATTCTAAAGAAAGAAAAATTTAAAAGGCAAATGTCTTTGAAAGATCTAAATAAAGGGTGTGTGGTAGAGTCAAAATAAGTGTTGCAAACAAATTACAATTGATTCCTATTTATAGACAATTTCCCCTACATACACATAGGTACTGTCTATCTATGAAGTAATATGTAATAGTCATTCAACCTTACTGGTAATATCAACTCTATTGTATGTATGCTTGCAGGGCTTATGTATTCATTCAAGCATTAGAGATACCCATTACTCACGCACATTTTACACCTCCGCAGCAAGAGTAAGTAAGCAGCAGCAGCAGTAGCAGCAGCAACAGCAAGTTTATGCATAGAGGAGACTAGTCCAACCAAGTGTGTGTGTGAATGAGTTTATGCATTGCAATGTTGGCAGCCAACGGCATTTTGGCATATAGCAAGCCAACACACACACACATACACATTTGTTCGACACAACACCTCTACTCACTCACTCCATTTCACCATACGTAGCACTTGGTTGGTGGTGTTCTCTCACACTCAATGCGCGTAACAACACAAGTACTACAATACAAATGTGCTTTAAAGTGATGCTTACGCGCTTGCAGGCTTGCATACTTGTTTTGCTGCTTACTTGCTTGCTTGTGGTATGGTTGCTGCTTCTGCTGCTGCTGCTGCTGTTGCTGCTGCACTCGAATGTATGCAATGCACTATGTAGTGCTTGTTGCTGTGTGTGTGTGTGTTTGTGTGCTTGTTTGATTTATGATTTATATTTTTATACGCGACGGAATGCTGCTGTGCATGTTTACGCATTACGCGCTTCATATAAAAGATATTGTTTTTTGTGCTGCTATTGTATTTTTTTGTTTGTTTGTTTGTTTCCATTTTATTATTGTTTTTATGTAAGTGCACTATGATGTGCTGCTCGCTCTCTCTCTCTCTCTCTCTGTCTCTCATAAGTCTACTGCTGTTCATATTGTTTTTCTTTACATTTGTTATTGTTGTTGTAGTTGTATTTATTATTATTGTTGTTGTTGTTGCATGTTCATATGCTTGTTTCGTTGTTTCGCCTTTTTTTTTGTGCTCTTTTTCTTCATCTTTTTGTTGTTATTTGATTACATTTGTTATTTTTGCCATTGCGCTACTATTACCCGTACTATTGTTGCTTCTGCTGCTTACTGTTTGTGGTGTTGTTGTAGTTGTTGTCATTGTCGTCGTCGTCGTCGTCGTCCTCATCATGTAATATAAAAAAGTTACTACTTGTTGAGGGCGGCAACGTATGGTGAGTGTTGTATACATTGCATATATACATGTGTATAAACCTATGCAACATGCATATATGTATGTTGGTCTCTGGCGTCATCTACACGATACTACTACTACTACTACTACTACTACTACTACTTGTTATTAAAATTCTTGTTCTCATTCTTGTTGTTGTTATTGTCGTTGTTGTTACTGTTTAGAATATGTTTTGTGTGTGTGTGTGTGTGTGTGTTTGCATGCATCGTTTTACCTATTTTTTCCCTTCTCTATTAGGGATACCTATCCTCGGATCCCGAGATTCTTACTCCCAATTTCTATCGGAAATCTCAGTATTACTTGCATTTGGTTCTGAAAGTCGGATCATATACAATTGTGTGCGAAATAATAGCAGTGGCATAAGCAAATTTATATGACACAAAAAAACAGTATTCCTTTATTAATAATTTTATTTTTTTTAAATTTAATTATATTCATTATGGCTTTAACTGTGTAAGTTAAGAAAAACATTTCATGTATTTATTTAAACACAAGTTTTAAAAATAGAAATAAAAAATATTACAGAATTTAGCTGTGATAAATAATAGCAGTTTTTCACATTAGTAATTAAAAAACGAAATTAAAATAAAAAATTCAAAATGCAATATAATATATAACAAATAGCATCAGTATTTTGTAGAATGGCCATTGTTTGATAGTACAGCGCTACACCTTCGAGGCATTGAATCCACTAGATGCCTGTACCTGTTGCGGGGTATAGCCTTCCAAGCTGCCTTTACTGCCTTCCACAGTTCCCTTACATTTTTCGGATTCTGCTTGCCCACGAATTCCTTAACATCGGCCCAAAGATTTTCGATGGGATTGAGGTCAGGAGACTGAGCTGGCCACTCCATAACCTCAACCCCATTCGAAACGAACCAATGTTTCGCTAGCCTGCTCGTGTGTTTAGGGTCGTTATCTTGCTGAAACGACCACTTAAGCGGCATTTTCCACTCAACGTAGGGCAGCATAGTTGACTTTTGCGCATTCATGTTCTCCTTAATCCAATAAACTGGACCTTTACCGTAGTAAGAGAAACATCCCCAAACATTTATTTTACCACCACCATGCTTTATTGTTCGGCAAACGTATTTTGGGTGGTATGGGGATCCAACTGGCTTCCGAACATACTGTCTGCGACCCTTAGAGCCGAAAAGAACAATTTTCGTTTCATCCGACCATAAAATATTACGCCATTTGTGAGCTGGCCAGTTTACGTGGTCACTTGCAAATTTTTTTCTAGCTTGCACATGTCTTGGCTTCAGAAACGGCACCTTTCTCGGACTTCTTCCATAAAGTTTGGCTGCAATTAATTTCTTTCTTATTGTAGAACTGTGTACGCTAAGATTTAGCTCTTCTTTAATTTTTTTCGAGGTGAAAAATGGATTTTCCCGCGCCATAGCCGTCACTTTCCTTAACTCTGGCCTTGAAAGACCTTGTTTTCTACCTCTTGTTTCTGGTTTTTGACTCCATTTCTTAGCGTTTGCGATCATTTTGGCAGAGCAGCCAAGAGAATTCTGAATAAATTCATAAGTTTTCTTTTCAGAAAACATTTTTTTTATTAATTCTCGCTTCTCGCTGGAGCAATGCTTTCCGCGACCCATTGTAGCAAAATTACCAAATGTTTATTTTTAATTTCGATTAACAATACTAATTAAACACGTACATATTTATTAAAATAATACAAAAAAATTGGCACTAAACTTGAACACGTCGACCAATTGCCACTTTTTCTAACGCACTGCTATTTTATCGCACACTCAGAAAAGAACAAGCAATGTGAAAACTAGCGGTACTTCCCTTCTTGGATGACTAGATCATAAACTGTTATATTTTCAAATTAGTAACTTTGCACCATACTTTTGGGATGCCACATAATTCTATTTAAATTTGTAACAAAACTAAGAAGAAGTGATGATAGATTTTTCATAGGGCACTGCTATTATATCGCACACAATTGTATGTTCTTTCAAACGAATTTTCATTATAATTCTGTCGTGACTGACCTATGGTATGCCCACAACCGCCTTCACAACGGCCATATTGTTGAGTTACCGTAATTATTTGGGTTGAGGTATCTAAAACGGTCTCCAGAGTTGTCTTCCACAACGCTCTATCGAAGGACTCTACAATATTAACCAAGGAAGTCAATACAGCTCCCGATTATTTGATGTATTCATTCATCAATACGTTGCGCTCCCGGGTCCTTTACCACACACAACGGCGTTAAATGTTTGACACCAAACAACTGTTACGTCTTCCAACGAAAATACTGCAATATTGTTGTTCTCAATAGTCCACCCTCTGCCCATTACTGTCAGTGCGAGAGACTAGAGAGCCTCAGAATGGAACAGAAGGCTTAATTGCTATATATATGTAGAAACTGAACGACAGCATCTCTGATCGGTGCTCTCTCTATAACCCGAGTGTTTACGCGCGCAAACATATCTACTAAAAAAAAAAAAAATAAATAAATATGTGGCACTTAAAGCCCCGAAGGGTTCTTTGGCCTAGCTTCTCTTCCATTACTGTGGTGCGTGCTAAATTTTGAACCTACTTATTTTAGCCGGTTCCGAACGGCAGAACTCTTGCGAAATCATTTTTTTGAGCTTTGTCACAGAGTTCTTTTAGAAGCTTTTTCATGGCAAATTGTTAATGCCGGAAGAATTAACAATTGCTTGCCGACAGATGGGTACCGTTCGAAAGAAAATTTTTTTTTCGATATTAAATTTGTTATGCTTCAGCCGGGGATTGAACTCACGACCTACAGATCAGAAGGCCAACACACTAACCACTGAGCTACGGCACCCATAACTAGTGCTCTTGTTTTTTCTGCCTTTTTTCAAGCAGCCACCTTTTTAGATCTAAACACTGAAAGTGGCAAGCCGATAATTGGCATTAACAATAACAACAAAACAACGACTTTAACAATGAAAGTCAGCAATAACATTTTACACTGCGTTTAAGTGAAAACTGTATGCTGTTACTACAACAACAACATCAGCGACAATGCCAAATATCCATTGATTCCAAACTCTCACTTGGAGACCCTGTGAGAGTAGACACTTGGGCCAGAAAGGTCCGTTGCACACCAAGCTTTTCTTCCAGTGCTGTTGTGCGTGCCAAATTTGAGCAATTTCAGAAGGGGCCTACTTTTATTAGCCGATGACGAACAATTGGAAGTCTTGTGACATCCTTCTCTTTCTGAGCATTGTCACAGAGCTCTTTAAGAAGCCTTTTCTATGGAATATGCTAAAATAATAAATCAATTGCTTGCCTCAGCCTGGGATCGAATCCATGTACTATGACTCTGATGGCCGGCCAACGTATTACCCTGTGAACTACGGCACCTACGGCAATCGAGTCTTCGTCCCGGAACATACCCTGGTCATTCCAAGTCAAGGATTGCCAACTCAGCGAAAAATGCTGTCACAACAACAACAACCTCTATCAAGAGCCTAGAGTTTATTTTAACGTATGCTTGAACGTTTATTACAAAGTTGAACCATAGAGATGGACAAGTTTTTGGTTCCAGAGCTCTACTGGTTGATGTCTCTTTTTCTAATTTTTGAATCAGATCCTGTCATCTTGGAATTGCTATTGAAAGCAGCACCTGGTATCAGCAAGTAACCCTTCAAATTGGCATTCTTATAATGTCGTATCAGACTCTATCACTATTTCGCCCCAACGCCATCTCCCATATCAATGTCATCCATTTTTTTCTTTTTGTTGTTGTTTTTGTCTTGTTATTTTTTCCCATTTTGAATGCTTGTGTTTGTTTGCTTTCTTGCTTGCTTGCTTGCAGCAGATGTGTTAATTAATAAATGGCCGTGTGGTTGTTTCTCTTACTCGTGGCGGCGGCAGCGGCAGCGGCAGCTACGGCCTCTCACAAGGCGCTCAAATCATAATTCATACTCAACATCTGACACTGTATACTTTTTTTTGTTCTTTTTTTCTCCCTCTCTCTTTCTCTCTCTCTCTCTCTATCTTTCTCTTTCTCTCTATTGGCTTGTCATTGACTTTTACATTTACTCCGTTTACTCACTTGCTCACTCGGTATTATGTATGTTACGTATGTGATAGTGATACGATATGTGAACGTACTTAGTTTATTATGCGTTTGATTTGTGTTTTTCTAATTTTTAATTTAATTTCTTGTAAAACGTGTAACCATGTGGGTATGTGTGTCTGTGTGTGTGTGTGTGTGTGTGGCCAGTTTAGTGTGTAGTAAAGAAAATCAAAAAATGCAAATTTATGCGTTGTATTTTTTTATGTGTGTCGTCGTCGTCGTCGTCGTCGTCGTCGTCGTCATCGTCATCGCCGATGCCCGTCTTTGTGCTACTTTGTTCATACAGTGGTGGACATTTTTATAAAATCAACATGATTTTTTATCAGGAAAATTTTTCAAAATAAATAACACACTTTATTGTTGAATCATTATGCCAAAAATAAAGATCTATATTTTTGATGACATGTTCAAAAAAAAGTTAAGATTGATTTAAAACGTAATTAAAAAACGACTTTCTAATAAGTAGCTCAGATAAGTAATTTCTAAAAAAAATTCTGATAAATGTTAAACACTTGATAAATATAAATAAGCAGCTATTTGCGATGTTGCGCGTGAATAGATAAGACATTAGGGCAATAAAATTTAAAATTGCAAACGCAGAGCTACTCATAATTGGGTGCAGCACTCAGTGTGAACGTAGTATAATAAGTGATTTCACTATCGTGTGGCAAATCATAATATTGTAGTATGTTGATTTAGCACTTGAATAGATTGACTAAATTACACTTAATTCTGTGTTGGTATATGAATCAACAATATCAAGTACATACATTTCATTTTATGCTTATCCTCCTCTATTTTATACATTCATTGATACTTATATAATTCCATATATTTGTTTCTTTGTTATCTTTTCAGGTAAGCATGATAAGTCCATATATTACAATAGCAATATCCCAACAATCTACAATGTCTCTTCGAAGATGGCCTATTTTAACCATATATGTATAAGTATATATATGTATATAGATGACTGGTAATGTATTGAGGCATGAAACAAATAATGTAATTTGCATATTTTAGAATATCATTTCGTAAACTATCCGACTCATTGTTCACGAGGATTTGGGCAAAACAAAGGTCTGCGCGAGATTTGTTTCACACACATTGACCGAGGACCAAAAATTAATTAGAGTCAGTCATGCTAGAGACATGGTTGCAGCTGCAGAAAATGATCTAAAATTCCTGAAAATAATTGTTACGGGTGATGAAACATTATGTTTCCAATACGATCCAGAAACCAAACGTCAAAGTGCGGAATGGCAATCAAAAAACTCACCACAAGCCAAAAATACACGAAAAGTTCCATCAAAAATCAAAATAATGCTCATCACATTCTTCGATAGCAAAGGAATTATCCACAAAGAATTTGTTGCAACTGGTCAAACAATTACTTCCGCATGTTACCTCGAAGTTTTGAAGCGTTTGATGTCCAGAATCCGTCGTGTTCGACCAGAATAACGTGATCCAAAAACTTGGTCTCTGTTGCACGATAATGCACAACTGAGTCACACAGCACTCATTGTTCGTCAATTTTTGGCTCAGAATCAGGTCTGTGTGTTGAATCACCCGCCGTATTCATCTGATTTGGCACCGTGCGACTTCTTTTTTTTTTTTCCAAAACTGAAATTGAAGTTGAAAGGATGCTTTTTTGATGACATTCAGACCATACAACGGGCTTCGACGAGGGCACTGGAGGCAATTCCGAAAAATAAGCTGGAACACGCGTTTGAATCACTATTAAATTGATGTAACAAGTGTATTGGATCAGGAGGAAAATTTTTCGAATAAATATACCGAAAAATTAGCAGTTTTAATACATAATTGTCACACCTTGTATGTCATATAAATATTAATATGTATTTGTTTTAATAGTCTACTTATGGCTAACGTAGCTCAATTGGTTAGTGTGTTTGCCTTCTGTTCATACCAAATAATACTGTATGAATACCTCATACCTTATAGATTTATTTTATGACCTTTTTAGCCGTAAAAATCGCAATAATATGGGATTTTTCATGTTTTTTTTTTTTTTTTGCATCAAAGTGTAAGTTGAAATGGTTTTAGAGCAACAATATGTGTTGGAAACAATATAAAGAAACGATTAAGAATCTAATGTCATGTCATGTTATGACCTTTTTAAGTGTAAAAATCGCAAAAATATGAGTTTTTTTTTTAATGTTTTTGCACCAAAGTGCCCCCTATTGGTAGCGTCTGTTAAATATAATTTATAAATTCGGATTTCTCGTACCCAAAAACTTGAAGATATGTAGATATTTAAATGAATTTTAATTTTTAATAAAAAACACCTTCGTAACCATAGGCTAAATCAGCGACTTTAAATCGAGAAAATACTTAAAATCGCTAATCTTGGAAAACTGCGAAATTGGTTTTCTAAAAACAACCCAAGAAAAAAAAATTCGAAAATGTTGTGTAGGATAATAATGCACTTTGACCTTCGTAGATTTGGAGTACATCTTATAGTCCAGCATCTAATAAGAAGTTTAGTATAGATAGATCCGGCTTTACAGGATTTCAGTGCAATATCGGGTATTAAATGTTCTCCGAGGTTTTTATTTCTTGTGTGCATACATTCTGGTCACATTCCCAATGCTTTATCGGGTATTAAATATTCCACGAGAATTTTTTTTTCTTCTGTGCACAACTATTGGACACATTCCCAATACACTCCTCGTTTAGTTTGGTGATAATTCAGCCCATAGTTCCCATAGCGATCCTTAGGTCGTTCTTGGTCAAATTTATAAATTCCTCAAAATGTTTGGGCTTGTAGGTCCCTAAAAAGGAGTTTAGTTTAATGATAATTCCGCCCATAATTCCCATAGAGATTCTTAGGTCATTCTTGGTCAAATTTATAAATTCCTCAAAGTGGGCTACTAGGTCCCCAAAAAGTGGTTTAGCTTAGTGGTAATTCAGCCCATAGTTCCCATAGCGATCCTTAGGTCATTCTTGGTCAAATTTATAAATTCCTCAAAGTGGGCTACTAGGTCCCCAAAAAGTGGTTTAGCTTAGTGGTAATTCAGCCCATAGTTCCCATAGCGATTCTTAGGTCGTTCTTGGTCAAATTTATAAATTCCTCAAAGTGGACTACTAGGTCCCCAAAAAGTGGTTTAGCTTAGTAGTAATTCAGCCCATAGTTCCCATAGCGATTCTTAGGTCATTCTTGGTGAAATTTATAAATTCCTCAATGTGTTTGAGCTTGTAGGTCCCCAAAAAGTAGTTTGGAATAGAAAAGTTCTGATTGTTGTTTCTGTAATAGAATTTCCATAAAAGCGATTTCCATAAAAGTTTGGTTGATTCTCCCACTATAATGGTCTTTTTGCTATTTCTGTCTTCTTTATAAAGACTTCCTTACCTAGGCCATCAAAGTATTCTGGACCTACGAATGGTGTTGCTGGATCTACAAAGCCTATTGCTACACCCGTCCTAGCACGTTTATCTGCCAACTCATTTCTTCCAACTCCAATGAGTCGGAATCGGTATCTAATTGTTTTGACCACGTTTATTTAGCATATTAACGCAGGCTAACACTATTTTGAATATTACGTAGTGAGATTTGAGTGTCTTGATTCTCTGTCAGTATTGCTATTCTTCGGATACCAGTCTAACATGATTTTTAATGTTGGCTAGTAATCACGTTTCAGATTGAAGCGGGTGTAGTATTTGATCCGTGTAACGAAATGTGTAGCGAATGAAATAATGGAATTGTAGGCCCAAAAATGTGAGAATTTGGGCGTTTATTGTAAAAGGATGGTAAAATATATTCAATTCAAAGTAGTTCTCATCGGAGAGCGCTGTTTTTAAGGCAGCAAACCGATTCCTTGGCAAAATAATATTTCATCTTTTTCGGCTAACCAGGAATCAAGCAAATTTTTTGTGTGCTCATAAGAAGTGAAGTATTGGTCAACCAGGTCATATGCCATTGATCGAAACAAATGGTATTTCGAAGGAGCAATATCTGTTCTATACAGCGTGTGAAGTAGTTCATCGAATTTCAGTGCTTCCAATGTATTCTTGATGATTTTTGCAACATGTGATCGAGCACTGTCGTGTAGAAGAATTACTTTCTCATGTCTTTTTCTCATATTCTAGCCGTTATTCTCCCTCGGCGCTCGGCCCAATTGCATCCATTGTTTTTGATAGCGTTTACCACACTCATCTGATCGGAACAGGGTATCTATAAAATTTTTTAATGTTTAGAGGTATCGTAATAGATTTACTCTATAGTACCAGCTATGATACGATGCCGTAACTCAGTGTTCGTGGGTTCAATCCCCAGCTGAAGCATAACAAAATTGAATATCGTAAAGATTTTTCTCTCGAACGGTACCCACCTGTCGGCAAAAATTTGCAATTTGTCCGGCAGTACGAACAAAACGAAGTTAAAGTGATGTCACAAGGGTTCTGTCATTCGGAACCGGCTAATATAAGTAGGTACCTTCTAATGCTGTCAAAATTTAAGACGAACAACAGTATTGGAAGAGAAGCTCGGTGGTATCACAATGAGCCTTTCTGGCCTAAGTGTGTCCTCTCACAGAGAAGGCAGCGAGAGAGTGACAATCCTAGCGACCTAAATGCGAAGCCAGCCGCCTCTGTGAACGACCTCAGTTGAGGTCGCCATGTTTCTTAATCTGCCGCTGCATGAAGACATTTACGTTAATAAGATCAATATTTGAATAATTTCCGTACTCTTGCTACTGCTATAACAACAACAACAACAACGGCATACAAGAAACCCCATTCTTTTACGCCGTTGAACCAGTTGTTGGCACTTGAAAACCCACCTTTTGTTGCCTCTTGACTTCAACACCCTACTCCCTTATTTTCGAATTGCTTTTAAACAATTTGGTTGAGCGGTCATTTCGAAATTATTTTGCGAATTTATCTTGCGTTTAACATGAGTCTTTATACCGTAATGCCTCCAATTCATCGTATTCCAACTTTTTTTGGCTAGCGTAGGCGCACATTGTCTTCCATGTCATAATTACAAACCATCTGTCGCACATTGAAAGTTTTGGTGAGGCATCGATGAGCTTCTTTAGCTGTATTTTTTGTTTTTTCTTCAAATTCTAGAAGTAAAGAAATCCCATCCATTTGGCATGAAAATCGTCATCCTGGGAGCACAAAAAAAAAAAAAACCAGTATTTTGTTTACACTTTAAGTAAGCGACACCTAATTACAATTGAGGCTATTAAATGTGCATTTCACGTGAGTGCAGTCATGCGTAAAGAATTTTTTAAACCATATGTTGTAAATCGTGCACAATTCTAACTCATACTTTCGAATAATTTTAGTGTCGAATTGAATTTTTGCTTGTGATTCTTAATTAGATTTGTTTTTTTTTTTTTTTGTTTCTCCACAATCAAACTTTAAATGCAATTTTCAATGTGCGAAGTGTAATATTACAAAATTTCTATAGAATATTTGACTGTGCACAGAGGAATCGAATCGAATATCATGATAAAGGCCATGTTGTGTATCGAATGTCGAAAACATTTAAATGTTGCTCGCACTGTTAAACAAACACAAGGAAATTGAGATTGTTTGGGTGAAAAATATCAATTCAGTTGGGATTGCAATTGAAAGAATGTCACATAATTAAGTAATTGCAACTGTGATGTGCCATTTAACTTGGGGGGGGGGGGGGGGGGAGGGTGTGTGATTCATATCACAAAAATTTATAGACCTTTGGGAATTATTGTCGTCTCTCTAGCTGTAATCACGTTCTATTCATTAATCAAAAAGAGCTAATGAATTGAACATTCACAGTTCGAAATGAATGTTGTAATAATAATAATGGCCGTGTATGTATGAGTTGAAACAAATTGATTAAATTAGCATTTGAGATTATATGAATTTCCAACACTGTAGTTGCATATTTACACGTAGAATAGTAATAGTAGTCGCTACTAATGACATCTAGTTGTTGTTGTTGTTGTTGTTTTGCTTGTTTGCAACATTTTAAATATTGCTGTTGCTGTTGTTATTGTTGGTTCTCATCATTTTATATTGCATCGCCTACATTACATTGTACAATACAACAATACAATGCTTTTAACAAATGTATTTTTCATATATTTTCTTTTTTTTTAGTATTTTATTTACCGGCTATATAGTAGTCGTAGTTGTTATTATTTATCACGTTAAAATATTCCGCGTCAAGAGCTGTGAGCGGAAAAAACGTAAAACGTGCAATATTAATAAATAAAATATGGAGAACAAGAACAACAACAACAACAACAGCAGCAGCAGCAGCAGCAGCAACTCGTTGACTGACCTAAATTTTTGTTTTTTTTTTGTGTTTTTTTTTTGTTAGTTTGCCTTTTGCCTTTTTCACCAGTAATAACTTTTCAATTTATCGCGTGGGTTTTTATTTGGTTTTTTACTTTATTTTTTTTTGGTTGTTCATATTTTTAAATTTTTTGCGCGCGTATTTGCGCATATTTCGATTTAATCGTGTGTTGATATCATCATATGTACGTTGTATGTACATTTCATATTGGTTATGGCGGCAGCGGCAATGGCGGTTCTTGTCGTGTTGTTGTGTTCTTGAGTGACTATATACATACGTACGAGTCCATATGCGTATAGATATGTGTGCCTTTCAGTGTGCATGGATGTGTGTATGTATGTGTGTAAATTCAATTTAAATTGGAGTGTGTGCTGTCATCGTTGATGCGTGTTTATATCGATTATTGAGATAATTTTAGTTGATTACTTTGCGTTTTCTGCTACATATATGTGTATGTGTATGTATGTCTGTGTATGCGAGTAATAACGAAGTGAACGGAGTGTTTATTTGTTTGTGGATGTGTTTGTGTGTGTGTGTGTGTGTGTGTGTGTGTGTAGATGTGTATGAATGTAATAAAAAATGCTTGAAGCTTGATACTCATGAAATTCACATGATAATACATTTTACTTGTTTTTTCCTCTCTCTCTCTCTCTCTCCAATTTGTTGGTATTGATGTTGTTGTTGTTGTTGTTGTTGTTGTTGCTATTTGTTACTGGAAAAGCAATCGCCATTTGAAGGGTAAACACATTTACATTTTATAGAAAATTTGATTTTGTAATTTATGTGTGTGCGAGTGTGTGTGTGTGTGTGTGTGTGTGAATTGATGATTGTGCTATTGAAAATAATGGTTGAATTGAAATTGTAAGAGGAATCTGAGGAATGTAAATTATTAGATATAAATATTTATATACACTTGGATTAATTTTGATATTCTGCTTTTATTACATACCAAATAATAGATTTAGAGTGATTTGCTGCAATATTAAATTTTTCGAAAATATTCAAATATTCATATCAATAAGATATTCAGGCTTATGCTGAACAAATTTTTCAGGATAATCCTGATTAATGTTGAAAATAAAATTTAGATTGATGAAAAAGTGTATAAATTTGTGTAGTTACTGCGTTTTTGGTCCCTGCGTGTGTCCTCTAAATAGAGAAGACGATCACGAAAAGCTAACCTAATTTTCAGAGGCCTCTTTTCAAAGCTAACTTTAGGTAGCGACTATTGTAGATATCGAAATGGAAGCTATTCCGACTCCTCCAGGCTTAACCTATACGAGGGATGTATGATTATCTACTAAATAAAAACGCGTGTTTGAAATACATGCCACTTCTTCAACCCCTTCGAAAACTACGATTTGTTAAATTCTGCAAAATACGCTTCTGTCGCGGTGATAATATCCTCGTTTGAAGAGGAAAGAAGTATCGCATGTAGCCAAGACAGGCGAGCACGTTTGAAGCAGCAGCAATTCGTATTGCAATTTGGCCGCCATAATTGTTGGTGAATCGGCGTGAAAAGCCAGTTCACCTTCAATTGTCCCATCGTGTCTTCTTTAATTTCGAAATAATATAATAAGTCACCATGGTACTGCCCCATGATTGATATTTGCCGAACGTCTTACCATTTATGAGGCCAAGTCTTCTTGAATTTCATATCGAATCGGTTCAATAGCTCATTGAAATACTTCAGCATGATTCTTTTAGAATTCCGCCTATGGAATCATCTTTGACTTCTTAAATCCGTTTCTCCTTCAACTTCTTAACGAATCGGTCCAGTAATTCATTGTAGTTTTTACCCATAGTTGTTATTCCTTTCTGCAAAATGTCTATGGGGATTGTTCTCTTCGGATCCCAAGAAATGCTCTGTGTCTCTTTGTATTTCATAACGAATCGGTTGAATAATTCATTGTAGTACTGCCCCATGATTGTTCTTCCTTTCTGCGAAATGTATATGAGAATTGTTCCCTTCGGATCCCAAGAAATTCTCTGTGTCTCCACCAATTTCTTAACGAATCGGTTCAATAACTCATTAAAGCACTGCTCCATGATTGCTATTCCTTTCTGTAATATGTCTATAATGATTGCTTTTAGAATCCCAAAAAATTTTCGCCGATGGAACCATGTTTGCCTTCTTGAAGCCGTGTCTCCTCCATTTTCTTAACGAATCGGTCCAGTAATTAATTGTAATTTTGACCCATAATTGTTCTTCCTTTCTGCAAACTGTTTATGAGGATTATTCTCTTCGAATACCCAAAAAAGTTGCCAGCTGATGGGGACGCTTTTGCCTCCTTACTATAAAATGTTGTTCTTTATTTATGCAAAGGTTTTATGAGGATTATTCTCATCGAATCTGAAAATTGAATTCCAAAAAATTCCGGCAAAGCTGGCGATTTGCATTATTTGAAACAAACTTTCTTTAAAAATCTTATTACATATAATAATGCAATCTGGTTTCATGTTGTTATTGTTGTAACAGACAACGATTTCGAAATCACGAATATGTCAGTAAATTTAGTTGTTGTTGTTTCGATCAGCTCCAGGAAGACGGCAGCCTCCAGGGGGTGCGTCCACAGAGCAGTGGGTGCCAAACTGGATGGCCTTTTGGGGCAGACAAAAATATGACGGGTGTCGTGCGGGCTCTGTTGGCACCGCGCGCATTGGTCTGGAATTGTATCAGCCAGCCGGTGCACGTAGCGTTTCAGATAGACGCTGACGGTTCCATGCAATTGCGGCACTTATTGGGATGACGCCTTATCCTTATCATGTAAAGTATTTATTGCCGTTCCGTAAGACATACCAACGGGTTCTGGTACTTCGTGCACTTTATTTCGGCAATCAATGAGAAGCACGTGAAATGGGCCGTGCCCATTTCTTCGGTAACAAAGTCATTCATTCTGGCCCCTCCTCTTCAAAAAGAGATTAAATTCGTTAAACTCACATTCTTAGGTTGTCATAGATGGTAAAGGGTGCTGGTTTAGCTGATTTTAAAAGACTCAAACACGCTTTTTGTGTCCAAAAAATTTGTTTAATTTGATTTCTTTGGTATTAAATCTAATATGAAATTCTATGTTTCATTGCTAATTAATGTGGTCTCCAACTATCGAGCTTCTTTTCGCATTTAGCTAATTTGAAAAACTCGAAACTTGTTTTTGTTAGCTCCATTTCGTTCTGGCTTATCGTTTTTTAGTCCAAAAAAAAAATCGCTCAAAATCAATAATTTTCAGTTTTCATTATATTTTCTACAGCGTATTGATAAGACATCCAAAATCCAAGCTTCTTTTGGTGTTTAGCTTGAATCAAAAGGTTCAAAATTGCTTTGTGGCCTATACCTTCCCAATTGTTTAACTTTTTTTCAATATTTAATAGACTTTCTCAATGATTTAGCGACTTGCGTCTTTTAATTGAAAACTTCTCACTCGAAATCGTCAAAAATCTGGACTGGACTGGTAAGAAATGTAGTGTCTGTCAAAATCGCATCATAACAGAATGGGTAACTTTAATTTTGCCCACTTGTTGGTCGAAATGGCACTACAAATATCCGTAAAATAAAGATTCGAAAAGAAAACAATCAAATTATATAATTGATGACTTTATTGCATACACAGAAGCTCGCCATAATAGTATTGTAATATGCGAAATAGAAATATCATAAAAAACCTCTTTTGTCCTTGCCTTTTTGTTTTTGTTTTTTTTTTGTTGTTTTGCATCACACACGACGATGGTGATTGTTTGGCATTGATCATCAAAAATTACGACTTTCAAACACTAAACTCGAAATCGTTATTGAAACTTGTCATGGCCTAATGTCAGTCACATGAGGTTTTTACACACAACAAATACAACAAGGGAAAAGCAGCAATAAAATATCATTTAGCTTACGCCAGGGTATCGTCCATCAAATGGCATTTTCTAAAATTGCTCAAATCGCAATTGTGAGTATGCAATAACCAGCAGCACCAGCAACAGCAGCAGTAGCAAAGTTAGCCTACATATGTATATTTGATTGTCGTATACTCTCTCATAGTATTGTATGGAGTTGATGGAGTGTGAGTGAGCTCGATATGTCAGTCGCATGAGGTTTTTGCTTCAATAACAACAAATTCTCCAATGACATCAATTTACAAAACGCCACTTGTATAGATAGCCTTATACATATATGTATGTATAAGTATGTCTACATACATCTACATAGTGTACATATGTAAGAGTGCTTACATATGAATATGGATGTGATGTGAACCTGCATAGGGGTACCTACACACGTATGAAGATATCGATGCCCTCTGTGTGACCCTACATGAAGCCACGATGCCACGTTTGATAATCAATATGCTAAAAATGGAATTACGTTTTACATATGTACGAATATATATGTGTTAGATTACATACATACATATGTTCCATATAAAATACATAGAGCACGTTTGACAGTTTGACAGCATTTGACAGTTTGAGCTTGATACATATGATGCCTTCATAGCGGATAATGATTATATATATATTTGTACATATGTATTGCTCTATATAAAGCGCAACAAGAGCACCCAAATGTGAATGAGCAGAGTGAGAGTAGGAGTGAGAGGCTGTTTTAAAACACTAAACTATTATTGAGTAGATTTGAAAGGTGGAGTGATGAAAATGGTAAACTTTTATTGTTAACTTGTCCCAAATGACTATGTTGAAAAAAGATGTCTGGCACAAAAACTGTGACGACTTTGGTATCCCAAAGACCAAAGATATTTCTCTGTAATCTTTATCTCCATTCTTTTTCTTATGTGGCCATAACAACCGATGATCGATTTAGGCCGAACATATAATGCGGCACAAGTCTTCTCTGTTCTTCGTTTGCTGGCGCCAATTGGATATTCCAAGCGCTGCCAAGTTACCCAACACTTGGTCTTTCCAACGGAGGTTTGGTCTTCGTCTGCTTTTGCGTCCTCCAGCGGGTGCCGAATTAAATACCCTCTTCGCTGGAGCGTCTTCTTCCATTCTCTCAACATGACCCAGCTATCGCAGCCGCTGGATTTTGATTCGCTTGACTATGTTAATGTCAGCGCACAGCTCATACAGCTCATCGTTGTACCTTATTCGATACTCGCCATCAACGCAAATAGGTCCGAAGAACCCCCGAAGAACTTTTCTCTCGAAAACTCCAAGCATCCTCTCATCCGTGTTGGAAATTGTCCAGGCTTCTGCGCCATATGTTAGGACAGGAATAATGAAGGACTTGTAGAGTGTTATTTTCGATCTTCGAGAGAGGTCTCGACTATTCAATTGCTTACTCAGCCCAAATTAACACCTATTAGCAAGAGTTATCCAACGAATTATCTCCAGGTTGACGTCATTACAGTTGCTGATCTCCATGACGTCTTCTAAAATCTTTAAAGTCCATGTACAACATCTTTGAACCGTTTATGCATTTGTCTTTGGCAAAGTCTTTTTAAACGACCCTGCCTTCACTATCTTTTCGTCCAAAGATTACAATGTTTTATTTTGTAAAAACGTTAGAATATTATTCGAGAGCCCTTTATTGTTCTCATTATTTCTTCCAAGATCTTCTGAACTAATCGACTGGCGATTACTTTATTCTAAAGCCTTTAAAGTAGAAGGACAATGCCTCTGGAAGTTTTATCCCGATTTTGATGAAAGTCTAATAACTCTATGAAACTCTAATTAGTGCGCGTCACAAACATGCTCTCCATTCATCCTTTTTTAGCTACTCCTCCTCGATTTGAAAGAAACCTGCAATATTTTCTGTCATAAAAAGACGTCTTATTTTAGGGATCTCTGGGGAGCGCTTTATTCAATGCATTGCATCACAAGAAATTTTCTACTCAATAAGACATTTTCTTTGCAATGTTTTGTATAAAAATTTTGATTTAAATTTCTTCTGCATTAACAAAATTCTTGACGAAAATGCAGTTGGCATTTATAGGCTCTGAAGAATAGGCATTTATGGGCTTCCCAAGAATGGACGGGTTTACGTACCGGAAGCACCCGACCACGACTAGCGGCTGCGCTGACTAGGTTATGTAGAGCGAATGGAAGAACACGCTCCAGCTAAGAAGGTGTTATATTCGGAACACGCTGGAGGCCGACGTAGAAGAGGAAGACCTAACCTCCGGTGGAATGACCAAGTACTGGAGAACCTAACGGCGCTTGGAATTTCTAACTGGCGACAGCTAGCGAAGAACAGAGATGGCTGGCGAAGCATGTTATTTTCGGCCTAAATCGATATTCGGTTGTTATGGCCACATAAATAAGTAAGCACCCGACCACGTGGTCGACCAAGGTCCATTCAACTCATTAGAATACGGAATTGCTTTGTACGGGAACAAAGCGAAGCATTTCCGTATTCTTGATGCTACAACAACAACAACAACAACAACAACAACAACAACAACATAGGCTCTGAAGGCCTTCTGTGGCCTTCCTTTTCCTTTCCAGTATTTTACTTATATTGCACGATTCCGGACTGCAGCACCTTGGTGGATATCACATTTTCTAAGGTTTATCACAAAAACTCGTTCAAAAACGTTTTCATGGCAAATTGTTATTGTTAGATCAATGCCAATTGCTTTTCGAAAGGAGAAGCACCAAAGAAAAATTATTTTCTTTGATTAAGTTGTCACTGCAGGACAACCAAGAGAGCTTTATGCTATGAAAAACAAATCCTCATCAATAAGTTGTTGGATGTCGCAGCATATTGAGTTTTTCGCAGGGCTTCTATGCACATTAGGGGTCGGGTTCTGACCAATGCAATTGATTATTTTTCTGATAATTGTTTTAAAGCAAGCTAAATTGATATTCCATTGTTTTATACAAGAACTCTCAATGATAAGAAATGTGATTGAGTAATTTTTTTTCCAACACAGTCCTTCTTCTCGCTCCTTCTCTATCACTGTATCGTTTTATCTCTATCTTCAATCTCTTCACTTTTCAACACATTGTTTATTTTAGCATTTACACAGAAACTTTTATGTGTTAGTGTTTGTGTATGTGTGTGTGAAATTTTCTTTAAATTGTCTACTACATACATAAGTGATATGAAGAAAAGTTTTCAATAATAAAACACAAATGCCTTGAACTAGTATAGTTTTATGTATGTATGTGTGTGTGTGTGGTGTGGAATCTTTTATTAAATTATACAATTTCCATTAGTGATTTGTCGAAACACATTGCTTCAACTTTATATACATACATCTTTTTCTCCACCCATATTTTCCATGGTTTATATATAGAAAGGGTGTTTTTCTTGTGGATTTTTAATTTGTAATATAAAACATATAAAAATTGATGAACATTTTGGTCAAATTACTTTCGTTTATTGGTTAAGATGATAATTTAATGGCATTGAAGATAATTTAAATACGATTTCGGTCAATCTATGCGCCACAAAAGCGCAAAATATTGACTTCCAAAGTATAAATCCATCATCATTGTTCGCTGATTTATAAGTAAACAGATGTGTCAAATCACATAATTCTTTGCGTCCGATTGATCATTGCAATTGCAATTGTTATTATTATTGAATTGTTGCTTCAATCGAATTATTTTTATGATTGAATGTACTGTATATTAAGTTTACTTCTGTTGAAATCAGATTTCTTCATTGAAAATGCTTCTAAATTTTACAATACAGTCACAGATATCGTGTCTCACACCAGAGTTCGTGAGTTCCGGAGTTCTGTCAAACGAGCTGAGCTCATGATAATTTTGTGGTAAAACACCGGATTAATGTTTAATTGATTTTGAGACCAATCGGTGTCATCAAAGGAATATCATTTCTGAGACCCAATGAATTTCCGACATTAACGCTTCAAGATCTTTTCTTTGTGAAACACGGCGTCGTGGTGAAATATCTACCTCTCATATGAATTCGATTCGATTTGAAAGGTTTCAGAATTAATCCATTGGTACAATCGCTGAGCTCGCTCTGAGACTGGGATTATATATTTGTTCTTGATGTATTGCGGTCCGTGTAAGACGAATCAGGAATCGATGTAGAAACAATTTTAAAGTTTCAACATCTTTGAAGTATGACAAAAATATTGCGGTGCGACTCGATTATGTGCTGTCTTGTACACTCGATTTCATTCAGATGGATGGTTATAACGTTTTTGCGAATGCTAAAAGTGCGTGAGCACAACGAACTGCTTTCGCAACAATTTCTTTTTTCCTGCCACCTTCCACCGCATCCCAACAACCGGTTAACGCAGCTTGCCCCTCCCCGCGTAACATTGATGGGCATGTGAGTCACCTGCTCTATGATTTGAGCTCTAGAACGCATAGGGCAGCTCTGAATTTACTGCATCAACGAGCGGTGGAGGCGGCCATCGTGGGTCATGCTCATAAAATCGTGCTGAGGGGTCGCCAACCGCCAATAGCAGACTGCGAACAACAGCTCCCTAGGTCCGCTCGTGCCACTTTGGCGCAGCTAAGATCTGGATGGAAAGTCTATCTGAACTGTTACAAGCACCGACTGGCTGATACAATTCCAGACAGATGTCCGCGGTGTCGGCAGAGCCCGTACGAAACCCGTGATCTTCTAGGCCTGCCCCAGCAGGCCTACCAGTTTGGCCCCCTCTGCACTGTGGACGCACCCCCTGGAGGCTGCCGTCTTCCTGGAGCTGGAATTGAACTTGGAATTGAAATGCGATAGAACTTTTAAACATGATAGTCTTTATAAGTTTAGCATAAAACGAGACTACGTCACAGTCTTTTTAGGTCACTATGTACTTCTGAGTCTCCTCATCAAAGTGTATTTAGCCGATTCACACATACCCATTTATAAGCCTGAACATAACCGGGGCAAATTTGCATTATTGCATTATTCTTAAATGTTCTTCCGATGTCAAAGATTTTACTATGTTTTGCCAACCAGCACTCAATAGAAGTACCACTTTAAAATTTATTTGTTGTGAAAAGGGAGAAAAAGAAAGTGAAAAGGGCAGACCTATTTCAATAAATAAAATAAAAAAATAAAAGAATAAATCACCCTTTAGTACAAAACACATATGTAATGTTATTTTGTTCCCTTTTGCAGTTTCCTTATTTCCTACTATTGTTTTTGGTCCTGCTACTCCTACTTCTGATTTTCTCCTGCTTTTAATTCGATCCTTCAAACTTAACTTCACATTTCATCAGCAATCAGATTACAATAACAACAAAAGACAATCAGCTTCTATATCTTTTATTGTTGTTTTTGTTGCTGTTGTTGTTGTTGTTGTTGTTGTTGTTGTATTCTGTTTACCTTAATTAACATATATGACAAACGACTAAAGCCACTTTTGTTGGATATGTCTGCGTATATACAAGTACTCTTCCATATAAATGGCGTTTGCATGTATACACATATGTATTTACATATACAGATGTATGCTACATTTGTGTGAGTGTATGTAAGAGTGCATGTACAGTAGGACCTGCAAAGTTCAATATTCTATTATGCATATACAGTAGAATGTCGTAGTATCTAGATTTCAGAGCTTAGATATTCCAATAATCATCGCCTACCCATTTTTTTGGCAACTGGGCACCGGGCAAAGTGTTTGTGGAACATAAAATCTCTTCGAGATTACGGGACTCAGGTTTAAACTACTCGAAAGGATTTTCCTGTTCATCGTTGTCCCTTCGATTGCGGGAATATTGTTGTTTCAGCAACTATTGGACTGGCTCGTCAAAGAGGTAACATCTGATTTACGAAGTTGGATTCATGTTCGTCTCGGAATCGATTTATTCGAAGATATTCACTTTTTTGAAGTATATTTATTCCAAATCTCAGAAATTGGAACTAGGACTCGTCAATAAGGATAGAGCCCCCGCGTCTTGGACAACACCTCACTGTTGTCAACTACACTTTTTATGTAGTAAATTACTTTGTTTGTCTTGGAAGCCCTAACTCTTGCTAAAATCTGCTACTTTTGGGACAAGTAAGCAATTGAGAAAACGAGCCCCCTTTAGAACGAAAACCATGGCGTTGAAGCGTTGAAGCCTTGAAGCCTTTACACTTTCCCACCCCGATGGAAAGATGCTTACAGTTATCGGGAGAGAATCACAAAACTTTTAAGCCTATTTGCCAAATTTTTGTGAAATATGAGTCGTATGCCAATAAAATTAAAAAAAAAAAAAAATGTGTCACTTAAAGCCCCGAAGGGCTCATTGGCCGAGCTTCTCTTCAATTACTGTTGTGCGTGTTAAATTTTGGACAGTATTAGAAGGGACATCACTGCGACATCACTTTTTCTGAGCTTTGTCACAGGGTTCTTTTTAGACGCTTTTTCATGGCATGTTGTTACTGCCAGAAGAATTGCCAATTGCTTGCCAACAGATGGGTACAGTTCGAAAAAAAAATCTTTTCGATATTAAATTTGTTATGCATGAGCCGGGGATTGAACCACGACCTACATATCGGAAGGCCAACACACTAACCACTGATCCACGGCACCCACTGTCGTATGCCAATTATTGACATAATTAAGCTGATTCAAATCTAGCGACTGTGCGGGCTCAGTCACATAGATCGAATGGAAGAACATGCTCCAGCCAAAAAGCTGTTGTCTTTCGTGCCCGAGAGAAAGCCCAGCCGTCGGTGAAAGTACCAAATAATGGAAGACCTATCTGCGCTTGAAATTTAAAATGGGTTACAGCGAACCAAAAACACGAAATAACAGGTGACTTTTGAGTATGGGTGCTGTATCTCAGTAAGCTATTGCGTTCGTCTTATGTGCATGAGTCATTGTTTTACATGTCGAGATAAAATGAATACCAAAAAAAAAAATTATTCTTGCAAACGGTGCCCACGTGTCGGCAGACAATTGCCGATTTTTCCGACAGTAACAATGGTCACCAAATGCAACCAATAAAAGTTCATATCCTCTGACCCGCTCAATCACAATTGCTGTCGTAAGCTTCGAAAAGAATGATCTTCAGCTGTCGTTATCTTCACATGGAAGTCCCAGCAAATACAGATTTTTTGGCATAAAACAAAATAATACACGGTTGCAATGATATTGCAGTGAATCCATGAAGTGGAGCGCAGTATGTACTTTAGACTTTAGGTTAGGTCGAATAAAAGTTGACAAAGTTCGTCTCAAGTTAGAAACCTTACGTGTATATAGAGAATATATTGTCGCTCTGGATATGTAAAATAAAATTTTCTCCGTTTTTTGAGAACGAAGGTTTTCTTAGGTTCTTTTTTGAAGCTGTTCATTCCTTTAACTATTTATAGGAACCATTTTCTTTCTAATAGTTTCCACATAGATACTCCAAGCCTAATATGGCAATCTAGTCTAATGCTGCCTTTGCAATTAAAAGAAGTAGACGATCATGTTGGCCAGTACAACCCCTTCAGATTGTGGGTGTCCGATGTGAGCATAAGTAATAAACGTTCTCTCTTTGCCAGTCTCAATTCCAGCCGCAATAGAAATCCTATAATTACAAGTTCTACGTCTACACAAAACACAGAAGGGCTCTGAGTTTTGGGATTCTATCCCAAAACTAAAGAAAAATTAATGAACTTCAAACTTCATTCCTAAAGGGTTAAACCCTATCATCGACCCCTATTAATTTTTCCCCTCAACATTTTTTCTGAATATGCTTACCCCGTATCTGTATAACTTAGAGGGACTCCCGAGTAAAATGACTTTAAAAGCACCTGAATTCGACAAATATCTCCATAATTTCCTAGGAATTGCCTTCAGGACAATGAAATGTATAGGCGACCCCTATTAATTCTGGCACAGCATTTCTCCCAAATGGGCTTATCCGCAATTTCCACTTCTTTGGGAGGTTCCCCTACTGAATTGGTGTATTTTTTTTTTTTTTTGATTAAAAAGATAATTACAATTCCATTTGAAAGTTTTTGAAACAAATATTCCCTTCGGTCCCTATGAAGCTTTTTCATTTAACACCTTACTTACTAATAGTCATTTTTTTTTGCGTTTAAAGAATTTCATATTACTCATACGCCACGGGCGGCAAATAGCTTTCAAACCTATTCAGATGGGATATATACGTGTGGTGCGTGCCTTTTCTTGATGATTTTGACACCTGCCATGCATATAATTTTTTATAGGTTTCACTGTATTACATTGTATTTTGTATGGATAAGAGAATATGCCACTCTTGTACATCATACGCCACTTATTTACCCCATGCATCCCGATCCTTATAGAAAGAACTTTTTCAAACAGTCACACAGTACTCATACACAAAAGGATCATAAAAATGCTGATGGAGAATGGGAGATAATGCACGTATTAGCATTGTTCGTTCGTTCGTTCGTTCGATGGTAGCCTCTATTGTTCAAATGGAATGATAGAATGATGATTGGTAACTCCCTTTGGTCGTATTACTAACACAAGCGCATAAACACGTATACCTACGCATATACTCACGCATATACAATATATATATATATGTACATATATTAGCGCCTACACACATACACACACACACAAAGAAACAAACAAAATAAATTAGCCCCCATTAAGCGTGAATAACGAAAAAATAATATAATAACACAATAAAAGAGGGCGTTAGTATCGGCAGCAGCAGCAGCAACAGTAGCAGTGGTAGTGGTTATGGCAGCACCAGCGTCATTTCAAATATTTATTGACTCGAGTATTGTTGTCTGTCTGTATGTCTGTCTTTCGTTAGCTCGTTTGTTCGCGCTGGTTGCTTCATTCATACATTCATTCATTCGTTCATTATTCTTTTATTGTTTGAAGGGTGTTTGTTCGTTTCAAATGGCTTTCTTGCTTTCCAATTCCATTATGATTGTTGTTGCTATTGTTCGTTGTCGTCGCTGTTGTTGTTGTTGTTGTTGTTGTTGATATTGTCATTTGATACCCGTACGTTAAATTATTACCAAATTTTTTATTGTTTATGACTTTTGTGCGTGGCAACAAAACGATGCGAAACAGAATGAACGTTATGGGTTAGAGATTGGTGGTCTTATCCTGGTCTCCATTGTGGTCTGTTGTGTGGTACCATCCATTCCACCTCAGCCCCCTCCCTACCACATATACTCGTTTATCATATCGTACAATATGTTCATAAATTTTTGTTGCTTTTTAATTATATTGATTGATATTTAGTGTCTGTGTCTGTGTCTGTGTGTGTATGTGTATGTGTGCGTGTTTCACTAATATGTATGGAATTTAATCGGGTTTTTATGTGTAATATGAGAATGACACATATTAAATCTGTGACAATATTGTGATGACAATTTTCTTAAAAGCAGCCAGGCGTGGCTGTCGAACATATTTATATTCAAACGCGTCAGCACATGTATGTCGATGTAGATTTGGATAGCATTTTCATTAAATTTATTTCATAATTTATAGAATCATTATATCAAGTGGAGGATGGGGGGTGTGTTGGTTGATTCCTTATTTACATGCAAATTTAGTCGCTTTGTCGTTGGTGGTTGGTTTTATTAATGATGATTTCGGCATTCAATAATGGTGCAATTAGTACACAGAAGCGACATTGCATTTAAATCTCAAACCAATCTATGTAATGTATGATGGAAATTTGTCGTTCTATCCAGGGTGAAATTTACTAAATTGCATGATAATAATTTGTTTCGAAAACAGACAATGTATCTGTTATATAACTCTTGTCGCAACAATCGAGCAATGCGATCTGTCTTCTAGTTTTCGTTGGCAAAGGGAATTTTTATTTTACTCGTAGCCTAGAGGAAATTTACTAAACTGCCTGAGAAAGTGCTCTCTCAAACAGACAATGTGTCTGCCGTAACTCTTGTCAAAACCTACGAGTTACCCG
This sequence comes from Megamerina dolium, assembly GCA_963854835.1. Lineage (NCBI taxonomy): Eukaryota > Metazoa > Arthropoda > Insecta > Diptera > Megamerinidae > Megamerina > Megamerina dolium. The sequence continues at coordinate 77,024,491 of OY978526.1, forward strand.
TTATGTCTCTTACTATTCGCTTCTCAAATGTTAATTAGAGGGATGATCCTGCTTCGGCATTTAAAAAGTTGTCAACCCATTAAAACACATTTAATATACCAGCTAGGACAACGATTGAGCAGTGTTTAACGTGAGCACCTGCCTGATGGCTTAATCTCACGACCCACGAAGCATAAGTATCAATTTGAAGCGTCGATAAGCGCTCCACAGGAATGGAAAATCGAAAACCAAGTTCCAGGTTCCTACGGTACCAATTGGGACACGTTGCATGGACGTGCTGCCCTCCTTGGTGGGGATCGAGGCCTAGCTGCAACCTCCTCTGATCTCAGGAGTCAGCACCCTGGTTGAAATGCAACTCCACATCGAGTACTCCACACCTTTGATGTGGAATACTCTACCCGCCTGTTCTTTGGGTTTCTACAACCATCACGAAAACTTCCCCGAAGGGCCGTTCCCACCGATCAGATTGAAAAGGTTCCAACCTGATCACCCGTGGTACCAAATTTACAGTCTTTTGGTAAAAGCCGAAGGTACTACTAGTTTCAGCGCCATTTGGCTCCTCACTGGTGACCGGGGTCCATCTAGAACAATAATTGATATTGTAGTACGTAATAATTTCTCAAGAAATGGATGGCCCTTGCCTACTATTTAAGGTAGCTGCCAAGCAAAGTTGCGAAATTTTGTTAAACTTTTAACCACCTTAACTTATGTAATTTTCCTTCAACCTAGGTCCAGCAAATTTGATTCCTAGATTCCTATATTGGGTAAGCCAAGCCCCTTATTTAATGTAGTTCTGAAACAAAGTTGTGGAATTGCTAAAGACTTTAAACCGCCACATAACTTAGAGTCTTCCGTCTCGGCCAAAAATGTTTGTCATGTCAATTGATATTGAAGTGAGTCATAATTTTTCAAGAAATGGTTAAGCCACGCCCTCTACTTAGTGTAACTCCCATATAAAATCGTGGAATGAGAAAAAAAATTTTGACGCCATAACTTCGGCCGACTGCTTCTTCGGCGAATCGTGTTGTTATTGTGATTGTTGTTGTTGTTGTTGTTGTTGTAGCAGCAAAAATACGGAAATGCATTTCCGTAGTCTGATGAGGTGAATGGACCTTGGTGGAGCACATGGTCGAGTGCTTCCGCGACGTAGAACCGTCCATTCTTGGGAAGCTCGGTGAATCGTGTCGATAATTTTGCTGACTGCTGTTCCATATAGCCTTATCGTATAGATTTATCATACGGAATCGGATTTAGATTTAAGATTTCGATTTTTCGAGAAAGAGTTGTATTCCGACAGTAAGAAGCAGATTTTCAGGAAACACGGTGACAAGTTGAACAAAAAATGAAGATGTATCACAAGAATAAGGCCTGTCGAAGCCGCCTTATATAAGCAGATCCCAAAACTTTCAAAATATATCATGTAGAATAGCATTAGAAGGGAAACTCGGTCAGGAAGGCTGTTAGCGCCGTTACTTTTTCGTCATTCAGCACTATAATTACAAGCTGTGAAATGGTGAGTGTACATAAACGAAACTAATGTGCAGTTTAGGCTCTTGTAAACGACATTACTGCATTATTCACACCTTCTTTTAGCATTCATTTGGGAGTCATATTGGAATCCAAACCAAATTTTGTAAGCTAATAAAGATAAAATATAAAGAATAATGTCTTACCATTCATATTTTCACTAATTATAAAACAAAAAAAAAAAAAAAAACATAAACGAACCGCCATCATATCCGCAAATGCTACAACATGCAAATAAATTACAAAACCTTGTGTTGCTGCTGAAAACTTTTCAATGAATTTTCTACGCAACGAGTAACATAATGTACAATACATGCATCTTTCTTGATGAGAATTACTCAAAAAAAAAAAAATAACAAAAACAAAACATAATAATACCTAATATTCAACATTTCCTTTGGGTACAATTTAAAATTGCAATATATACTCGTATACTAGTGTAATTTTACTTTTAAATATGTTGAATTGAATGTAGGAGCTCGCAAGTAGTAGGTTACTATTTTATATCAAATTCTTATAATGTAGGTACTTAAGATTTACAGAGTGCCAAACAGAAGAAGAAATCACTTGTGTAACATAGAATCTTAAATGAGAATAACAGAATTTTTAAGCAGGCTAAGAAAGATGGTTATTACATGCACAAATGAAGCATATGAGCATGGACATGCATGGAGTCCAAGCACATTCTACGATGCGGTCAAGTTTCTTATACCGCACAAAACATGTGAGTACATACGACGAGTAGTAGGTGCATATTTGTGTATGTGGTAGCATTCCAGGTTGCTTGATGATGATGATGATGATGATGATGATAGAATATAGTGGAAGCAGCGGTGGTGGTAAATCCATGAACTTTTGGCACATAAAATTTGTTAGAATGCTGTTATTGAATATGAAGATTACGTCGAAAGCTATTGTAATATTTTCTTGTACAATGTTTACTTTAAAAAATCCAACATCTCGAATATGCTTCACAATAGTTTTGAGTTGATTTTGTGAAAAGTGAAATATTGTATAAAGGTGCAGAAAGAGACTTGAAAATAATGGATGAATATTACAAGTATGTCCCATGGGGACACCCTGCGAGGGGTGCGAGCCGATTTTATAAAAAATGACAATTTTGTAGGGCCGCCTCCCTAAGGGGAGGAAATAGGGAGCAACTATTTTTCGCTCTTTTCACTTTAAATTTCTAGGAAATCCTCTTTGGAAGTAAAGCTAGCGTAGAAGTATGTTCGAGAAAAATGTTGGACAGATGAACATTTACACTTTGCTCCATTTGAGGAAATTTACTGGGAAGTTACGCTGATATTTGTCGATTTTCAGATGCTTGTCGTTCATTTTATATTGCGGCTCTCAGAAGGGATTAAGTTTATTCCGAAAAAATTCTGGTATTTGTAAAACTAATTGGGTTCGGCCATCCAGTTCACTTCCTTAGGACCAACTCCTAGGCTATTAAGAGGAAACTTTTTGTATGGTGGTCTTTATAAGGGGTTAACATTATTCTCAAAAACTCATAAACTAATGTGGATCGACCCTACATTCCATACCGCTTGAGGTGATTGCTGGCCATATGTATGCTATTTTTTGTATATTTTGTGTGACAGCCTTCATAAGGGGTTCAGTTTATTCAGGAAAAATCTTGAGTAGATAAAATTAATAAAGTTCAGCCTCACATTTCACCCCACTTGAGGAGATTCCTTGGTATCTATAGTTATTTGTCGATTTTCATGGGATCAATTATCCCATTTTTGGCAATTTCTATAAAGTTATGTGGTAATTGATCAATTTTCCTATGTTTTTTGGCTTGGGCTTGAGCCTGGGCTTCGGCATTTCAGCAAGCTATCCCATTTTGGATTGCTCAGCCTGGATATGTCAGACGAAGACAGATACACGACTGGATGGTCGTTAAAAACCTATCCCCCAATCCGCGATAGCGCCTGTCTATCGGATTTGTGTGCAATCGGGGGTAACAGACTGTATTCTAGCGTCGCGCCTCACTAATACCTGCCCGCCTCAGTGAGTAATTGTGGGCTTACCGTGCTATCGGGGGCTATGCTAAGGTGGGACTCCTTTCCCTATTATTGGAGATTTCTAGGAATTTATGTGGTAATTTATCGATTTTCCTGTGTTTTTGGGCTTCGGCATTTCAGCAGGGTCTCCCATGTTGGATTGATCAGCCTGGAGATGTCAGACGAAGACAGATACACGACTGGGTGGTCGTTAAAAACCTATCCCCCAATCCGCGATAGCGCCTGTCCATCGGACTTGTGTGCAGTCGGGGGTAACAGACTGTATTCTAGCGTCGCACCTCACTAATACCTGCCCGCATCAGTGAGTAATTGTGGGGTTACCGTGCTATCGGGGTCTGTGGTACGGTGGACCTCCTTTCCCCCACATTCGTGGGACATGAATAAAAAATTCAACATACTAATAAAAGAGCGGGTTCATGCACTGCATCACAACTTGCGGATCAGATAGTTATCAATATCCAGGAAACTGAACGCAAGGTTCTTACGCCAAAAGGGATGGAAGGTAAAGGCGCCAAAGACAAAACATTTGGACCTATACCTAGAATTTTTAAAATGACTGGACGGCAGCAGGATAGCCAAGGGATGGTGGGCTCTAAGGGTGCCTCGGCATCCAGGGGACCACTACCTATGGTGAAACCGACTGGCCACAGGACCGGAGAACAAGTACGGAAAGAAAGTCGGGGGCTATTGGGCTCTGGAGCTGCTTCGGCAGTCAAGGAGACTATCCCAATGCCCTCGACAAGTACTGGACAGGCTTCCGGTGTAACTTTTACTTTCGGAGAGGCCAGAAAGCAGACAGGTCTGAGTGGCGCAGCCACTAAATGGTACCTGCGCTATCTCAAAGAAGGCTCAACATATTTTGCCGATTTTGGTCACATTTTTTGTAAACTTTGACGGCGATGCGACCCCACTGATACCCATTATATTGAGGAGATAATGATACAAATCTGTTGGTGTGGCAACTGTCATACGAATCATAATTAGATAACTCAAATAAAATAAAATTATATAATTTGTTACGAATATGTATTTATATATGCGCATATAACATTGACAATATACAATACAATACATTATTAACATATGTATCATCAATTCAATTGATTCGCTACTTTCCCTACTACACATCATATTCTGCTATGCTATGTGAGTATCTTTTGATGGTCATTCATACACAAAACAAAAAAAAAATGTAATCAGTATTCATAGTTTTTAAATTTATTCGTTTTTGTGAAACCTTGTGAAATTATCTAAGTACACAACGCTCTTACTTATAAATATTATATAATCGTAATGGAGCGATTATAATTTTGTTTATACATATTTAATGCATATTTAATATTCACACTCGATCGATTAATAGTGTGTGTGTGTGTGTGTGTGTGTGTCTGTGACTTTGTTTACTCCAATTTCATATACATAAATCTGGCAAATAATCTTTTAATTCACATTTACTCGTGTACCATACATACACACATGTCGTGTACGTGTAGTTGTCATTATAGGTTTTCTGTTGGTGTTGTTGTTGTTGTTGTTGTTGTTGTTGTTGTTGTTGTTTTACTTAATTCATATTTATATATGCGTATTATTAATTATAATTTGTTTTGTTGTTTTATTCATTCATTAATTTATATGTATCATGTTTGTGTGTGTGTGTGTGCGTGTGTGTGCGTGTGTGTGTGTATTTTTTTTATTATTATTTTATTTTGTTTGTTTGTTTTTTTCCCTATACTTACATACATATGATACATAAGTATATTCATTATATAATAAATTTGTTTCGCATAACAGTTTTAGAAATTCTAAATACACACACACACACACAGTCACAAGCATATAAACACTTATACACATTATGGCCCAATGACATGACTAATTAGCTATATTTGTATATGTGTGTCTATGTGTGTGTGTGTATGTGTGTGTGTGTGTGTGTGTGTGTGTGTGTGTGTGGCGGCGTCTAAATTAATTAGCGAAATGGATGGTAGCTGGTAACGATGATGATGATGATAATGATTGTGGCAGCGGTGCGTTGTGACAGTGTAGAAGAGGCACTTTTTGCTCAACAAACTATTTCCATTAAATTGGCAATTTATTATGATTATTGTTAAATTACACTTTCTTTCTTTGAGCGAGTATTTGCGTGTGTGTGTGTGTGTGTGTGTGTGCGTTTATAATGTGTTGCTATTGTTTAAAGCTATTTTTAAGTGATTTTTTTTTTAGCTTTTCATTTGTTTTTTGGGATTTTTTGTTTGTTTGTATTCATGTTGTACCGTGTTGAATGGGCGTTTTGTATTTGCCGGCGTTTTCCCACATAATGTAATGTGATTGATTAATTTAAATTGAATTTCAGCTGGATTCTCTATTGATTACATGTACACATGTTGAATCATATGATGATAACGATGATGCAGAAGAGAGAGAGAGAGTGAGAGAGCATTTAAATTAAATTATTTCTATATTATAGCACCCATACACACATACAGAGAGTGTTAACATTTATTTTGAAAGAGGATCCACAACAGATGGTGTTTGTAGTATTGTTTCGTCATTAAAAAAAAATATAAAAAGCTCATATTTCACTTTGATAATATCGAAGCCTACATGTATAACAAACGGACAAATATAAATTCGAAAACATTTTGTATAGTAGGTAGGTAGAGTTTTCATCCAGCTGCGTTCATTTTCAAAGATTCACATTTGTTGTTAAACATAATTTTAATTACCGATTTTCACCCATATAATTTTTATATTTGCATTTAAAGCGTTTGCAAATGCACTTTCGAAATCATTTTTTGTATGGTAGGTAGGTGTAGTTTTTATCAAACTATGCCCATTTTCAAACATTCTCATTCTTTAGTAAAAATAATATTATTTACAGAATTTCAGCTCTATAACTTAATAAATTTATATTCGAAATCATTTTTGTTGTATGGCAGGTAGGAGTAGTTTTCATATTCGTTCGTTGATGAAAATAATCCATTGTACAAAATTTCAGCTCTATAACTCTATATTTACATGCGCAGCGTCTGAAAATGTAAGTTCCAGAACATTTTTTGTATAGTAGGTAGATGTAGTTTTTATCCGATTGCTTCCACTTTTAAACATTCTCGTTCGTTGTTAAAAATAATCTTATGCACAAAATTTCAGCTCGATAACTTGCTTTATACGTGCACATGGTCTGAAAATGTATGTTCGAAAACATTTTTTGTATGGTAGGTAGGTGTGGTTTTCATCAAACTACATCTATTTTCAAAGATTCTCATACTTTTGTAAAAATAATCTTATGTACAAAATTTCAGCTCGATAACTTGCTTTATACATGCACATGGCCGGAAAATGTATGTTCGAAAACATTTTTTGTATGGCAGGTATGTGTAGCTTTCATCCGATTGAGTCCGTTTTCGAACATATTTATTCTTTGGGTAAAATACTCCTTCATGCAGTATTTCAGCTCAATAACTTCATATTTGCATGCACACAGTTTGAAAATGTATGTTCGAAATCATTTTTTGTGTGGTAGATAGATGTAGGTTTTATACGACCACGCCCACTTTCAAACATACTCGTTCGTTGGTAAAAATAATCTTATGTACAAAATTTCAGCTCGATAACTTGCTCTATACATGTACACGTTCTAAAAATGTATGTTCGAAAATATTTTTTCTATGGCAAGTAGGCATGATTTTCATTCGATTAAGCTAATTTTTGTATGTGATGACCGAAAGTGTATGCTTTGCTCATTAATGTAACAATTAAGTTAGTTAACATGAGTCCTTAACACAACAATTTGCTACATTGCATCCACATTATCCAACAGTATAAGCAATTTTGAAGTGAGTCCGTAATGAGTTTTTAGTTTCAAAATGACTGGTGATGATTTTCTCACAATTTTCTCAATGAATTTCATTTTTCTTTCACAATCTCATCCTTGTAGACATATGGAAAGATGGATACATAGTCAAGTGAACCATTCATCTAATGTGTTTTTTATTATTATTATTTTTTTTTTTTTTGCCTTGTTTCCATTCCATTTCTAATTACTATTTGCATACATAAATGAAATATGTAAATATGCAATGCTTCCAATTATTTGAAAAGTTTTTGGTTTTTTTTTTTTTTTTTCTCTACTATTGTTTTACTAAAATGACATAAATTCAAGTCGTCATTAAGAGTACGTTAGGTGCAGAAGTCATTTAGAGTGTTTTTGTTGTGGGTACATGTCAAAACGTTTCATGCTTCTTGTGTAAGTACATAGGAGTGTAGTAGGTATACATGTACATAAGCCTCGAAGCAGTGCTGTTCTAGTTTAACACGCAAAACGTGCTTTTTTGTTGAAAATCACACATACGCAGACTTACACAGGCCAACATATAATTTACATATATGTATGTAGAGGGTGATGCAATAAGATTGCAGATAAAAAGGACTTCCATATGTTTTTGCCGTAGTTCGGGCTCGGGTTAGATGTTTAAAAAAAATCTCTGTGACTTTGTATGAGAGCTTCATAAAATATTCAGCATGCTGCACCCATTCATTATTCAAAATTAAAGAAATTCCTGGTTAGTCTCTTTGAGTGTTCCCTGTGGGTCTTGGCAGTTGACGAATTTTGACCATTTTCAATGACTCGTACTCTTGAGCCATAGGCTGCTCGTGCTAAATTTAGTAGAAATACGAATATATCAACATTTATTCAAGTTATTGTGCGAAGCAGCCAGGCATGATACCGGCGGGCAGATGTCTGAACGGACGGACAGTTGGACGGTTCCACTATGGAAGTGTGTCCTATGTGTCCTTTGGAAGCGACGCTGATCAGGAATACATATTCCTACATTCTTCCAATGGAATTCTTGTGACTCGAATTTTTCAGAGCTCTGTTTCAGAAGGAAGCACTTTATGCAAAACTTGGTCATAAACTGCAAAAACAAGACAACTATGCAATTTAACACAGATGTCGCTTAGATTAAAGCTGGTCAAATTACATAAATTCACCTATGGACATGCCTAGCTTCCTTACAAAGAAAGGGCGTGGCCTTAATGGTTTTTGAAATTCAATTTCATTCGTTTAATTTTGGGCATCAACACTTATAAGCCCCAAAGGGCTCTTTAGCCGAGCCTCTTCCATTACCGACTTATTTTAGTCGTTTCCGAACGGCAGAACTCTTGCGACATCAATTTTTCTGAGCTTTGTCACAGAGTTCTTTAGAAAATTTTAAATGGCAAATTGTTACTGCCGGAAGAATTGCCAATTGCAAAAATCTTTTCGATATTAAATTTGTTATGCTTCAGCCGGGGATTGAACCCACGACCTACAGATCAGAATACCAATACACTAACCACCGAGCTACGGCACCCATAAAAAAAACCTAAAAATATATGTCACCCTATAATTCTTGAATCACCCTATACTTTATGTTTAAAGTATTACTCGACAATAGTGAGCGAAAAGGAAAGGTATATACCCTTGAAAGCTGAAATTAAAAAAAAAAAAAAAAATTAAAACAAAAAAGAAGATGGCAAAACCTGTTTTTATTACCGCTGTCGCTAACGCTGCTGATGCTGTTACTATTGCTGTTGTTGACACCAGCGCATGCTTTGAATTTTTAAGTGTTATTTACATATTATTTTATTTTTTTATTTTATTTTGTTTCTATTATTAAGCATAATGATTGCAATAAAATAAAATAATAATAATAACCACAATTTAAATTAAATTCAATTGTAATTATGATGAACAAAAACCAGCCAACAACAGCAGCAGTAGTACTGGTATGTAGGCCCAAGAGCAGTTACTGCTATGCACATAGTAGAGATAACAGTTGATATTCTCATAAAACAACTACAACTAATACAATGATACTCGTATATACACAGTCAGCCAGTGAGTCTGCCTCCCAGACTACATGACGCTCAAAATGGATAAAACTTGAATTGAATTCTATTCAATTGAGTCGGATGGTATGTGGATGTGGATAGATAGTCAAATAGGTAATAAACCAATACGACGTGTGTTCATTGACCGATTATATAATATGTTTACATATATACATGGATTTGTATGTGCATATATTATGAATTTATTTATCGTACTTTCACATATTCCATATGATAATAGAAATTATCACAAAAGAAAACCCACAGGTTGTGTATTTTGATGTGATAATTATTTCCTAATTATAATCATTCTATATTAGTTATGAATGTATGTACGTACGTATTTATGTGCGATTTTATCAATTTATTCGCAATGAAAGCAAAATACATATTTACTATACACTTGTTATTTAATTACAATAATAATAGATGGGTGAAAAATCAGAATGGGAGAGAATAGTTGTTGATTTAAATGTTGATAAAAATTTACTTAAATTGCTCAAACATAAAAACCAATGATTCTTGGAACTAGTCACATCAAAGTTTAATTGCCATTGGGGGATTCTATTCTTTTACATGTATTTCAAGACTTTGGCCTTGGTCCCTATTGGCGAGAAACTCATCAAAGTGATTTCAGCAATCTTCAACTTGATGTCAATTTCTATTTTAGCCAATCAATCAATCAATCAATCAAAAGGTAGCGTGACTATGGAGCAAGGACATAATCTTTGTTCATCAAGTGGACCACGCGAAACCAGACTGAGGTCTGTTAGAGAGTATGAGCCCTACGACTGATATCTCTGACGGTCAACCACAAGTGTTTCGGGCACTGCGACCAAACGCGATCTTTTGTACCCAAGCCCGTCTACGACACTAGAATCTCCTCTACCTTTTTAATGAAAGATAGAATTGATCTTGTCAAACTTTTGATGATTGAAGCTGGTGTTGGGAAACTCAGTTGAAAGGGTTTGAGGCGAAACCTGGCCAAGGCCGGGCATTCGCAAAAGATGTGGTTCGATGTTTCATTCTCCTCCAGACTAGACTCTGTGTCAGAGGATAGTCCCATTTTGTGAATGTGGTATTTTAACCAGTTATGTGCTGAGAAATAGCCGGTTATTAGGCGTAAATTTGTTCTGCTAAGACAAATTCTGCCAAAAGCTGCATCGAAGCTGATGAGTAGGTATTTGTCGTGATATTTTTCTATCACAGCTTTGGCCGATGCCCAGCTTACACCGCAGAAACGTTTTGGGCCGAAAGGAAGCAAGCATTCGGTGACTAGTTTTGAGGAGAGAGATTTGATGGCAGCTTGGCTGTGAATAAAAAAGAATGCGCGCTTCTTTGAGCCCTTTGGCATCTAGGTGATGCGCACGAGTAGTCTGGAAGGGAAGCATAGCTTAAAACAGAAGGGCGGCAGGTATTCTGAGTTCGTATATTAATTACCGTGCACCCTCACGGCCATGCATTTATCGGCATATGTTGTTCCACCTTTAATTTGGCTTTTTGACTATGATAGCCGCTGGATTGTCACACCCGTCACCCTCTTATGGAGGATGCCCTGCGGCGTTCTATTTGAGTCACTGAAGTCACGTTTTGCAATAATAAAAGAAGATGGTAATCGCTTAGTGTCAGGCCCGAACTTTGAGGTGAACGCATAAGAAGGTCCCAACCAAGCTCTCAGAGTTTGTGGACAGCCTATATATCATCCTCTAGAATAGCTGTGAGATAATGGTTGAACGAATTTAAACATGGTCGTACATTTGTTTTAGATGAGAAGCGGTCAGGCAGCCTGTTATCACTGCAATCAGGCCTCCATCCCGGAACGGACTCCAGACTCTTGGATTACTTGTGAGGTATCGACCAGGGATTGCAATTTCAGACTTATTTTTCGAAATCACGATTCAAACAACAACAACGTGATTACCGAGGAAGTCGTTAAAATGGTTCAGTATGTGATTCTCGCTGATTGCCGGAATAAAGTGCATGAAGTAGCAAAGATCGTAGAAGGGTTACACGAGCTGCTACAACAAAAACAACAACAACAAGTGTCACACGAAATGTAATATTTTACATGATAAATAGGAGAAAGCTGTTGGCCCGACAGAAACCTTGATTGCCGTACAGCAAGCTGACAATAGCGAAAGAGTGTTTGGATCTCTTTAAGTGAAATTCACAGGACTTTTTGCGTCGGATCTTCACCTTCGATGACACACTGATAGATTATTATACGCCAGTAACTAAGATATTGTCAAAACAATGGATCTTGTAGGATGAATCTACTCTGAAGATGGTAAAAATTGTTCCATAGACCGAATAGTGGCGATGTTTGCGGACTCGAGCGGAACAATCCTTGTAGACATTTTATAGAGGAGAAAAAAAATTACGGGGCAGTATTACAGTGAATTTTTGGAACGATTCGCTAAAAAAACTTGAAGGCGGCACACGGTACCATTTGGCACGTCTACAAATAGCGCGACCAATTTATAAAAATCGGTCCACGACTTGCTACGGTGCCCTCTATACTCTGTCAGCTCATGTAAAGAGTTCAGCTCGAAACAGGAAGGTGTTTCGTAGAGCTTGACGAATTACTATTTTCGAAGGAAGAAATGGCACAAACTTGGGGAAAATTTGTCTAAAAAAAGTGGGTGCCGTAACACAGTGGTTAATGCGTTGGCCTTCTGATCTGTAGGTCATGAGTTCAATCCCCGACTGACTGAAGCATAACAAAATTTAATATCGAAAAGATTTTTCTTTCGAACGGTACCCACATGCCGACAAGACTTGACAATTTTTCTGGCAGTAACAATTTGCTAAAAATGTTTCTTAAAAGAGCTCTGTGACAAAACTAAGTTAAAGTGATGTCACAAGAGTTTTGCCGTTCGGAACTGGCTAAAATAAGTAGTTCCCTTCTAATGCTATCCAAATTTAACACGCACAACAGTATTGGAAGAGAAGCTCGGCCAATGAGCCCTTTGGGGCTTTAAGTGCCACATATTTTTATTTTTATTTTTATAATTGGACTGCAACCAAACAAACACCTGCCTAAATAGAAATCCGTCGCCGTAAATGGAAGTGGATTGGGCACATACTGCATAAACCCCAAGATGACATCACAAGAACAGCATTGGACCGGAATCCTCAAGGGAGTCGCAGGCGAGGGAGTCCAGCCAATACATGGAGACGACAATTTAAAGCAGAAGCACAAAAATCAGGCCGTTCTTGGTGACAAATTAAACTTTTAGTTTTAGATAAATTTAATGATAATTTCACCTAGGAACTTTGGGAAGTTATATGTATGTATAATTGGCCCAGATCAATCTGTTTTTTCTTAAGCTGCTTTTCATGGCAAGTTTGAATATTTTTTACATATTTTAAGTCTAATTATTGTATACGAAAACGTTTGCACCAATCAGCTTTTGCCGATAATACAGCGCAGACTATTCACTTCGAAACCCATCCTTGAATTTCTCATCCTTGAATGAAGACATACTGCTACTGCAGTGTTGTATTTATTTTCGAACTAATGTGCATAATCGTAGCCACCTGTGCGAATTGTAATTTTTTGAAACGAACATTCGTTCAACTAGTCGACACGAGCCATTGTTTTTATTGGCGATTTTCATATTATGCAAAAGTCTTTTCACAACTAAAGTAAATGATCACGTGATGATGCCTTTAGGAGAAATAACGCTTGCTAATGTTTTGTTGTATATCACAGACAACTCAATACATTTTACAAATACATTGTGTCTCACATAAATACTCATACATAAGTAGGACCCTAAGCCATTTAGCGCGAAGCACGTCACGCACAAACTTTTTCAACATTGTCGAATAATATGAAATAAGATTTTTATTATTAATTATTCATAAAAAAAAATAGGTAGATTATACTTAAAGTGGTTGAGTTCTTTGAACTTGAACCCCTTTTTTTTTTTTGTTTGGTATTTGGGGTTTTTTTTCTCTTTTTGTTTATTTTATTTTGTTTCTTCTGATTGAACTTGAAACCTAAACTGCTTGGGTTCGAACTTTTGTTTTATTCATTTTGTAGTTATGTAAATATATGGGCAACGTCGTATAAGTATAATGTGAAAAGAATACATAATGTAAAAAGGGAGAGCAAAAAGTGGGTCATTCAATTCATACAGTGTATCACATTTCTATGTGCAACATAATGGATGGGGTGGTTATTTGTCAAATACCAACCACTATTTTCTTGGCAAGAAATTATTTGTGCATTGAATTTCAATTGTTGAGCGTTGAATTTGAATTTTTTTTCGATTTTAGTAACATTTTTGTAGCTAGGCGAATACGAAGGATGACTATTTAGATTTTTTAAATTTCTTCATCAAAAGATTTGTTATTTTCTCAGGATAAGTGTTATTGATTATATGACATAAGAGTTTGCCAAATATCACCATTAAAGATCCATTGAATAACCCTCTGCTGCATTCACGTATATCTCCTCTCGTATGATAACACATTCATCCATATGAGTATGCTTGCAGTATCATCTAAAATTGCTTATAAATATTTAATCGTTGCTGTTATTCTTGCAAGTTATCAGCAAAAAAAAAAAAAAAGAAAAATTCGATTACGTTCATCTGCATACATACTTATTTATTATGTAAAATCACTTTGTGATGATATGAAATTGACCAACCACCATTCACCACCCTCAAGTCTCCTAGTATTAGTATAGCTCATTTCAAAGCAAGTTTACTCCTCGTATTAGTTAGGATGAAATGAGACATTTCAATGAAGTGTTGAATATTTAAAATGCTATTTAAAAATTTTTGCTCATTTCTTTATGCAAATGTGCCTAAATGAAGAGGAAATAAAATTTAACAAATTCGTAGGCGGCGACGGAGTTGACGGAGATGGCGGCAGCTTTGACGATGCCTTTTAATAAGTAAGACAGACGTCTTAAAATGCCTGTTAAATGTCTAAGTTGGCATTTACACTGTGGCAATGCTACTGCAAATGATGATGATGATGATGATGATGATGATGATGGTGGAAATTAGAGTTCAGTATACAGTTCAATTCAGTTGAGTTCAGTTGAAGAAATATCAAGAAAACAACAATTTAGATGAAAACGTATTTATATTTACATATATTGTACGATACTTGGTAAGATACTCTGTACTCTGTATATAAGTATTACTTAACCTCTCACTCAGACGACTTACCGACTCATACTCTTGACATTAAAATCATCTCATTTCAATGTAAATGAGCTATAGCTAGCGTTCATATAAATGATATGATGCTAATATGTAATAATAACAATAATGATAATGATGATGCTGATGCTGATGCTGATGCTGATGATGATATACATCAGCATCATCATCAGCATCTGTAATAGTACTGTAATATTTTACAAATTTGTTTTGATACTTTTCATCATCAGTACGATGAACGGGTGTTTCCCGATCATATTCGACACTTGACTCTTGAAAATATCATTTCTATATAGTCAATTTTTGATAAATTGATATTTATGGAGGCGTTGCATATAATATAATTTCTCTGAACTTCAATATATTTGCTCCAACTATTCTGGAATATATGGATTCCCCCTTATAGTCAAAATCCAAAATCGAAAATCCCTCCTTATAGTCAAAATCCAGCTGGCTGGAAAATTCTGCAGCTTCTACAGCTGCTTTGACTTCTTCATTTGATGAAAGTTTGTTGCCTGCGCATGCTATTTTACGAGCTTAAAGACTCCTGAAAATCGCTAGGTGGTAAATCTGGAGACTTTTTGCCAACAAAAATTTCTCTGGCTTCCCAAAAAATTGATACCATTCCTTCTTGGTAGTCGTTTAGTCCTTAACTCGATTAAAGGCAAAGATTGGAGGGCTTCCACCTTAGGTACTTAGTTTCTTTTTCAAATTTTACTGAAAAAGAGTCTAGATCTTAGCTAGCAGTTTAGTAGGCGACTCGAGATCATTTTCAGAAAGTAGAAGTTTGTGCATATTTTGTTTGGAAAATGTTTAAATATTAAATCGACAAGTTAATATTGAAACGGAATCAGAAAAATATACTCTATGAGCCGCCGATATCAGCGCGCCTTTCTGAAAAAATCCATTGGCCTGTTCGACCTTATCGGAGTCCCATGGGATTAATCTGAAGCTATTGGTGTTTAATAGTAGTTTAATAGTTGAATCGTAGTAAATAGTAGTATTACAAGCAGGATTCGTAAACGTCTTTCCGAGCTACCCAAGAATGGACGGATCTATGTCCCGGAAGTACTCGACCACGTAGTCAACCAAGGTTCATTCACCACATCAGAATACGGAAATGCTTTGTACGGGAACAAAATAAAGCATTTCCGTATTTTTGTTGCTACAACAACAACAACAACAACAACAACAACAACAACAACAACAACAACGTCTTTCTGAAAAATCAAATCCATTGACTTCCATTAGTCACGACGCAAGCAAAGCTAAATTTGAGGGGTCTCATGGTTTTTGATGCTTTACAATTGGAAGATGATGGTTCTTAATATTTAATCGATTGGGAAATGAATTTGGCATAAAATAAAATGCTCAAGGGGAAGATTTCAAAAATTCCATTGGAGTAGTCTGTGGTCCAAAAGTGTTGGACAATACAATAGGATCAGATAGAGCTATGATAATCAGCTAACATACAAAGTTGTGGAATTTTTTAAAAATTTAAATCGTCATAACTCGCAAAATATATCGTGAAAGACAATCATTATTAGAGCTATCGATTATTATTGTGGATTCAAATTATTTTGCAAAAAATGGACGAGCCATGACTGCCATTTAATGTAGCTCCCAAATAGAAACTGCGACCTCATACACAGAAGGCCAATGTTTAGAAAAAATCACCCTTTGGGTATCCTATAAACACAAACAAACATATTTTAGGAATGCCTAAAAAGTCTTAAGTCTTAAATCACTTGTCTGTTAACTTTAATCTTCTCATTCATTCATCTTATTTTTATTTTTCTTCCCATTTTCTATTTTCTACACTCAGATACAACCAAATGATGGCCTACCACAATGTATTTGCAGCAAATGTACAGCACAATTTTATATAATTCATAAATTTCGTCGTAAATGTATGCGAGTACAGCAACGCTTGAGGCAACTCTATGAGGAAGAACAACAACAACAGCAACAACAACAACAACAACAACAGGGACAAGAACAAAAAGCACGGCAACGTTTAACAAACGAGGAGGAGGACGACGACGACGACGATGAGGACGACGAGGACGTTGAGGTGGCGCTGAAGAAGAGGAAGACAAAGAAGAAGAAGGGCGATGATGAGACAAGACGAGAGCAAGAGCAAGATGTGGAACAGCAGATGGAAAAGGAGAATGAGATGGAGACTTTGAATGAGTGCACAAAACGAATAGTATCAAAAGTGGCAAAGGAGGCGGCTTCGACGACGACGACGACGACGACGACGACGACGATGGCGCCTCAACTTAATGAAATATCCTCAGCTTCAACGGCAATAGAAGCACCCATTTTGAATATGACTACTGATGATGAGGGTGGTACTACTAGTGCTGCTGGAACAACAGTAAACTTGATGAATAATAATCATAAATATGGTCAGAAGCAATCGTTTGAGTTGCTTAAATCGAAACAGCAACATCAAATGGAACGACGACCACGAAGGCAGCGCCGCCAACGTCTCCATCGGCAGCAGGATCATCATGATGAACTGTTGCGAGTAAATGAATTGGTAATGACACATAATGTACCACAAGCAATAAACAATGCTGCTGCGGCAAAGAATTTAAATTTGACTGATTCCAATACTACCACTACTACTACTACTACTACTACTACTGCTACTGCTACTGCTACTACTACTAGTAGTAGTAGTAGTAGTAGTAGCAATATAAATACCATTAAAGCTGACATTGCTACCATTACCACCATCACCAGCACCAGCACTGCGACAACGTCGACCACCCTTATAAACAATGATGGAGCCTTAGCGAATGAAAATGATAATGATGGTGAATGTGAAGGAGGTGTAGAAAAGAAGGTAGTTTCATTTGATGACGATAAAAATGATGATGTTCTACTACTACTTGCCAATGCAAATGAAATGCCTGAAGAAATTATGCAAACGAAAAAGGAAAATTACAATGATGACGATGATGAAATGAATAGTAAAGGAGAACATAAACTCCTCAAGGAAGTCGTAGATGCAAATACTCAAGATGAATTGATGCCAACACCACCATCACCATTACCATCATCATCAACTGCTGGAGAAGAGCTGCTATCGAGCTCGTGCTGTTGTCGTTGTAGTTGTGCTCGCCGTTTGCCTCGCAGCAATGCAAATCATAAACAACAACAACAACAACAACAACAACAGCAACAACAACAAAATGTGATATTAAGCCATCAGCCATTAGAGGAACAACAGCAGACCACCATCAATTCAGGCATTGGTAATAGTGGTGTTGCTGTTGTTGCTTCAAGCGCTCAAGAATATGATACTCTTCGAAATGAAGGTGCCGATAATGGGGATGGTGATGGTGATGGTGATGGGTGTGGTGTGGTGGATGATGACGACGATGATGAAAAAGAAATTATTGCTGCTCAAAATGAAAATGAAAGTCACGATCAAAAAGCAATCACATTGAATCAAATGACAATAGCTGCTGATGATGCAAAGGCAAATGGTCAACAACAACAACAACAACAACAACAACGACGACGACGACGAGGAGAACAATTAATGCTACAACAAACACCTGACTCTTTGATGATAATGTCAGCAGCGGCAATACAAAAACAAGCAAAAATCAATGTCAAAAATGATGATGACGACAGAGGAGTAGCCAGATATGAGGTTGGTGGTGGAGTTGATGGAAATTATGTTGATGCTGTTGATAAGGAAGACGAAATTACAAACTCATTAGCAACTAAGACTACTACGATACCAACAACAACAACAACAATAAAAACAATAATGCCAGTAATAATTGCTAAAGATGAAGTGATGGCGCGTGAAATTGCCCTAAAGCAACAGACTACTACTGAAGACGACGACAACAACGACGACGACGACAACATGAAAGCATTTGAAGCTGTTGGTGGTAAAGACGACGCAGCAGAGGAAGAAGATGACGAAGAAAAGCAAAAGACGTTGGAGAAGAAGCTGAAAAAGACAAAGAGAAAGAAAAAGAAGCAAGCAAAAGAAACAATTGAAGCGAAAGAAGCAGTTGAAAAAAGGAAAAAATCTACAGCAGCAACATCATCAACAAGGAGAATGATGATATTAGAAGAAAAAGTACAACTAGAAAATGTGGCAAAGAAAATTGTAAACGTAGAAGACGTAGAAGCAGAAGTAGTACAAGAAGAAGCAAAAGCCTTTGGGGAACAATTGAAAAAGTTGATGATTGAATGCACACAACCATCAGCAGAAGCACCACCAACACCACCACCACCACCACCACCACCAATAACAACAGTATCAGCAAATATCAAGAACAACAACAACAACAACAATAACAATAATAGTAGCACTATGGAAACCATTAATGAAATTGAAAATTCCATTGGAATGACAACATCATTGTTGTCGACAATGCAGCAGCCTCATCATCATCAACATCAACATGAACATCATCGTATGATGGAATTAAATCAAGCTGAGAATGCTGCTACTGATGGAATTCAAATGGTAATTGGAGAAGCTAGAGTACAACAAGAAGAAGCAGAGGATGGAGTACGAGCAATTTCAATACCAAATAAATTAGATGTTGTTGTAGATAACAATAATGATGATGATGATGATGATGAGGATGATGATGATGATGATGATGATGATTATGATGATGATGATAATGACAATAATAATGACAAACAACAGCCAAAGAGTAAAAAAAGCAAAAAGAAGGAGAAGAAAAAGCAAAAGAAAATGAAGAAGAAATATAAGAAATTGCAAAAATATCTAAAAAAGCAACAACAACAACAACAGCAGAATGATGATGCAAATCAAATCATTAACGATAATGATGATGATGATGATGCTGCTGCTGCTGCTGCTGCTGCTGATGATGATAACAGTAAATTATGCGAAATTTCATTGATTACAAAGGCGGCACTTAAGGAATATAATCATAATCCCATTACAACATCATCAATTGCAACAACAACAACAACCATCACACAAAATCAAGGCATTAATAGTAGTAGTAGTAGTAGTCATTCGCATATCGACGGTGATGGTGGTAGAAAGCAATTGCAAAAAGTCAAAATTCATATGGCAGCAGCAATGCCAACAACAACATTTTGTGATAAGAAATCCTCCTGTACGAAAAGTATTACTACAACACATCAACATGATGATGATGATGATGAAAATAGCACCACCACCACCACCACCACCACCACTATCACCACAATGTCAACAACAATTAACGATGCAATTGACCAAGGAAAAAAATCATCAAAAGAATCAACGACTGACACCACACCGCCACTTGTTCATGGTCAAATATTAACTGAAAACCATCAACCGCAACAACATGACCATTACCAGCACCAACACCATCACCACCATCACCATCACCATCAACAACAACAGCAAGAAGAAGATGAGGAAGAAGCAGAAGAAGAACAACAACAACAATCTGTTGCTATGACTTGTGCCAGTGCCAGTGCCACTGTTGATAAGAAAATAATCCGCACGTTAAGACCACAACAATTACGTACGTGTTATGTACGTTTAAAACGATTACGTAGCGATCAAATAGACCAAGTGTTGTTACGTGATGGATTTTTATGTGATTGTAGTGGTGCTGCTGCTGATGATGATGATGCTGCTACTGATGTTTGCACTAATAGTAATGGTAAGCCCGATTATAAGAAACGACAATGTCAAATGACAAAAGATGTAAAAAAGGGTGCCGAAGAGCAACAGACTACTACTACTACTACTACTACTACTACTACTACTGCTGCTGCTGCTATTGATGTGATGAAAAAAGAAGAAGATGAACAGCAATATGTTATAGTACAACAACAAGAGGAAGAACAAGAGAGAGATGAGCATAAGGAAAGTGAAAAATTGATGGTGGACTCAAAAGCCAATGAACAAATTGAAAGACTAAAGAAAAGGCTAAAAAGACGTCAATTATTGGCCGATACGATGACAACGTTAGAAATGTCCGAAACAACAACAACAACAGCAGCAACAGTGGCAATGACTATGTCAACGGCAACCAAATGGAAAACGAAAGCTGAAATGAAGCAAAAAATTGATGCAAAGCCAAAAGAAAAACAAATACAAACAGCGAAGGATGATGCTGCCGGTGTGGCAGTGGGAGTCAAAAGTGAGGAATTTGAAATGAAGCAGCAAAATATTGATGCTACTGCTACTGTTCCTTCTGCTGTTTCTGACATTCAACTATCAACAATATTGTCAAGGACAGCTGTTGTAACATGTTGCACACGTCGTGCCAGAAGCCAAAATCTTGATGCTTCTACTGCTGCTGATGATGATGATATGGATAAGCAGCAGCAGCAGCATAAGGATGATGAAACGACTACTAGCATAATAGATGAAGCTGATGGACGACGACGACGACGACGACAAAATGAATTGAAGAATAACAACAACAACAACAACGATGACGATAGCAACAACAAAAAGTTGAAATTGAAGAAAAAGCTCAAATCTAATTTAACAAAAGGCAAAGATGGTGGAAGCAAACGTGAACGACGTCGCTGTCGTTGTCACAGTTGTAGTTGTAGCAGTAGTAGTGGAAGTGGCAGTGTTGAAAGTGATACTGCTGCTGCTGCTGTAGGAGGTGAGGCTGTTACTGTTACTACTGCTGATGCGACAACAACGACAGCTGTTGCAAATACAGCAACAGAAATGTCATTTGCCAGAGAAATGCGTAGTAAACGAAGATGTCGTCGAAAACATCTAGAAGATAAGACATTAGCATCACAGAGTCGACATCGTCGTCGTCATCGTCACCATCGTTGTCATCAGCATCATCACTATCGCCAACATCACCATCACCACAACAACGACGACGACGACGACGATGATGGCGATGGCGATGGCGATGACGATGAGGAGCCAACAAATGAAGAATCACCACCTCAAAGAAAAAAACAAAAAATGCAATCAGATGTTTCAGATGATATATCGATGGAAACTGTAGCAGCCACATTGGTTTATTGTAAAAATAATAAAAATAATAGTAATAATAATGATAATAATAATAATGATGCTGCTGCTGCTGATGATGATGTTGATGTCGATGAAACCAAAGAAGAATTAAAACATAAATCGTTAGTAGCGGCAGCAGGTGATACTACGGGCTTATTTGTTCGCATACCATTGATGAAATTTAGTGAAGAATTTCAAAGAATACATTTTCAAAAAATTACCACAACAACAACAACAACAACAACAGAAATTGCACAACAAATCAATACGAATGATGCTATTGCGGCCGAGTTGCTTGCCACTAAACAATTAAATTCGCCTGATGTGCTCTGTGGCACAACAAATACAAATACAAATACTCCTCCATACTTGAGCAGTCAGGGTGATAGTGAACAAAGCGATTTTTATGGTTTTGTAGCAGCACCTGTAATAGAAACAGTAGCAGCAACAACACCAACAACTCCACCTCTAAATCCATTACATTCTGATTTGGATATGAATATGATGCAAGACAATGATGTTGTTGATGACACATCGTCATTGATGATACGTCCATCCACCAAAATACAAGATTTCATCAATGAATTTCAAACGCATTGCATTGACTCGAACGAATTGAATGAATTTATGCAACATCCAGCTGCTGATGATGCTGCTACGGACTGTTATACTAATGATGATGGAAGTGCTGCTGCTGCTGCTGCTGCTGCTGCATATCATCATCATCATCATCATCATCATCATATTGTACAAAACCTAGATCAGCAACAATTAGTAGCAACTTCATCTTCATCTTCGTCATCGGGATCGTCGTCATCATCATCATCATCATCGCCACCGTCATCTTTATCATTATCATCATCATCGCCGCCACCCTTACTACCACTGTCATCATCAGCATCAGCAACAGCAGTGACATTACGAGCGAGCTGCACTCATACTGCCGACAGTGCGACCTCAGATACCCCACTGACGCTGTTGAGTGCATCAAATTTGAGCGAAATGAATGATGTGGAGACCACATTAAATGGCATTTTGAATGAAATGCAAGATCAACATATTTATACGCCCGTTTCAGCACAAGATGCTGAAGATTTTCTCAATCAATCGGTCTATTCGCCATTATCGACACCATCACCGGATGGCCTCTCATCACCGGCGAATAATTTGATGATGGCAACACCAATGACGCCACCGACGACAACATCGACGACGCCACAACAAAATATGTATAATAATTATGTGGCAAGTAGTCCAGTCATTGCAAATTGTTGTATACAAATGGAGGAGGAGGAGGAGGAGGAGGAGGTAGCAACTGTGACAAATGAATTTCTAGATGCAGCACCAACAACATCGGCAAGAGCACATGTGACGACGAAAACGACAAAATTATTAATTCCATTAATTGATCAGCAGGCATTTGCCAATTATAATCCCAATGGTGGTGATGATACAGCAGCCACTATTAGTACAAGCATAAATGCCTCCTCGACCACCACCAACACCCAAACGACCACCAGCAACAGCACCACCAGTACGTCAGCAGATTGCTTTACAGAAGATAATAGCAATACAGCTCAATCGGAATTGATTGGTTTTCAAAATGATATACCATGTTTTGAGAATATTGAATTAGTTGCTGCCATCGATGCATTAAATAATCCGCCACCATTATTGCCCATTACAACGACAAGTTCACATCATGCTGTCACATCAGCTACATCGACTGGCTGTTCGTCAGTTAGTTCGGGTGGTCGTTCAATTGTACTTAGCTCTAAAAATGGTGGTTGCGGTGGTGGTGGTGGTGGTGGTGTTGGTGTTGCCTTGCAACAAATGTCTATGAAATGTCTTGATTTAAATGCTGTACAGCAGCACCAACAACAACAACAACAACACCTCGAGCAACAACGACAACAACAACAACAACAGTTTGTTACTGATGATATTGTCGTTGGTTTGGTCGATGGCGGTTCTGTGGTTTCAACCATTGCGGCGTCCATTAGCAGCAGTAGCAATACCACCAGCATCGTCGCCACCACGACCACAAGCACCAGCAGCAGCAGCAGTAGCAGTAGCAGCAGCAGCAGGTCAATGCCCTCGACAATCAAACAAACCATGTATACATTGGGACCAGCAACAACAACAACAGCAACATTACCAATTGGTTCAATGTGCGGTCAACAACAGCAAATGGTTGCTGCTACGCCAATGACCACAGACGTGGAAAAGGATTATTTGTCATCGGATGAGAGTACAGCTATGCAATTAACGCGATTGCTTAATGAATTCGAGCAACAACAGTTGCAACAGGCGCTGCAACAACAACAACAGCGACAGCAGCAGCGTCAGTTGCTGCAGCAGCAACAACAGCGCCAATTGCTGCAACAGCAGCGACTGCAGCAGCAGCAACAACAACAACAACAACAACAACAGCAACAATTGCAGCATCTGCAGCTACATCCATGCGCAATCCAGCAGCAATTGCAGCATCAGCAGCAGCAATATCAGCAGCAGCAGCAGCAGCAGCAGCAGTACTTGCAACATCAACAGCATCAATATATCAATCAGCCTCAGTCTCAAGCTCAACCACAAGCGCTACCATCAATTGCTGGATTTATCAATAGCAATTACAATAACAATGTCAGCAAAGCAACAATGTCCGTGGCCAGAATACCAACACCAGCACCATCACCACGTCTATTGACATCGAAAACAATGAGCTCTTCATTGGACAGAGCAAATGACATTGTTGTTGCTGCCGATGGTCATCATCAAATTGAAGGAGGAGCCGGATTAGTCAACGCCGCCACGCGAACGTCTACAATTAATCGCATTGCCAGTCCAGCCATCACCACTACCACCGCTGCCTCCAGTAATAATTTAAATTTACAATTTATAACATGTACCAATGGTGGTGTAAGCACCACCGATGATATGACAGCGGCGGCGACAACGACAACGGCAGCTCTCATCGATAGCAATGGTGAAGCCGTGCATTTGGATCTTAATGTAGCACATCTGCCATTGCAACAATGGCACAATGCTGCCAGTGGTGGCACAATTATTCATAAGCGTCAGCATCATATTGATGATACCGAAGTCTCTACAGTGGCGGCAGGAGCAACAGCATATTATATTAGTGCTGCCGATTTATATCAATCGAATTTAATTTCGACAACAGCTGCCCCATCAACATCAACAACAGTGGCAGCCTTAGCTGCTGCTGCATCATTGCCCCCGACGCCACGTCCTCTACCACCATTATCACCATTGTCGTCCAAGCATCCAATGGCGCCACCACCACCTCCACCACCACCGCCGCCGCCACAATATCGACAACAGCACCAGCAGCAGCAACAACAGACCGATTTTATATTATCAGCTAGTAATAATAGCAACACATGTGCCTCAATTTCATCAGCATCATCGTCAACGACTATATCGTCGCCATTAATTTATGATGCTGTCGATGGTGTCGCATCGGTGATAGATGCTAATGAGAATTACCTATTGGGTGCCGCTGCAGCCGCCACAGCAACACAGCCACCACCAATTATGATTGTGATTGATCAAATGGTAGCATCGGGGACCACAACAAGTAACAGTGTTGCACAGCAGCAGCAGCAGCAGCACCACCACCACCAGCATAATCAGCAGCAGCAGCAGCAGCAGTATCAGCAGCATCAATTGTATACGCTGTCAGAGCACCAGAGTGAGCTGTATGCCACTGCGACGACATCTAATGACCACCAAACATTGCCGCCATCTTATATGTTGTCAACAGCGTCGCCTATAATAGCCGAAATTCAACAACAGCAAACAGTATTAGTACAACAGCAACATGAACAAATGCAATTACAACAAAATATTGTTTGCAATAGCAATAATAATAATAATAATAATAATAATGATAATAATACTAATCAACAACACCACAACAATGTTGCTGCAGGTAGTTGCAATCAAAGTACAATCAATGTTGACGCACAATTTATGTTGATGACAACATCAGCAGCATCAATAGAAGCAGGTGGTGTACAAGCACACATTGCCATTCCAAATATGGCATTGCCAGCACCAATACCAACACCAACGCCACCACCACCACCGCCGCCGCCATCATCGGTATTGGAGACAACAATAGTACAACAACAACAACAACAACAACAACCGCAACTGGTACCACCAACGCCGCTAACAAAACCACGACAGTCGACTTTATCATCATCAGCGGCAGCATTATCACCACTTCCTCCTCATCATCATCATCATCATCATAATCACGATGTTGAGCATGATAATGATGCGGAACAACAACAACAACAACAACAACAACAACAACAGCATCGTCATTCGCAATCGCAGCCACAAAAAGTCAATTTGCTATGCCGCTTCTGTCATAAACGTTCTAAATTCACGAATAATCTCGATTACAGCAATCATATAATCGCAATGCATCCGGCTGAGACACCATACAATTGTCCTCATTGTCCATTGCATTTTACGCGTCGCGTAAAACGTCAACAGCACATTGTCGAACAGCATGGTGTATCGAATCGTTTTCATTGCGCCCAATGTGGTCAACATTTTTGTGCACAACGTACGCTTGATTTGCATTTACAACGTTTTCATGCGCCCGACTCACCGCATCATCATCATCATCACCAACAACAGCACCAACAACAGCAACAGCAACAGCAACAGCAACAACAACAACAACAACAACAGCAACAGCAACAACCACCACAACAGCAACAACAACGTCTCCATCGTCATCATAATCGTCACGGACAACGTCCGTCATCAAACTCATCGAATCGTTATATGCGACAACGTGCAGCTATTGCTGGTGGTGATGATGATGGTAGTAGTACTGGTGACGGTGGTATTGCTGCTGCTACTGCTACTGCTGTTGTTAGTGGCAGCCCAAATCCCAAAGCATTAGTACGTGTTGAGGATGTACATTTGCATGTGAGCGAGCCGCAAAGCAGTAAAGGTAAACGAGGTAAGTACATGGTTGATGCTTCAATTCACAAACTAAATAAATGTCGGTGTGTGTGTGTGTGTGTGTGTGTGTATGTTGGGATAGTCAGTCAACTTGAATTGTATGAAAAATCTATGTACAACATGTTGGAATTTACATGTAGCAAATCTTTAATTTCAATTCGAATGGAATCTCTATGCTTTATTATGCATACATATGCACCATAGATATTATTGACATTATTGAGAGTTTATGGACCATTATATTTTATATTTTTCTTTATCGCATTTTCTTCGTATATATAAAGTTGATGACTAAAAAAGGCATTTGTCTGTCTGTTTGTCTTGACACATTGAGCCACGTAAAAAAAAAGACTAGTTTATACTACAATATGCAATAAACTCCAAAAACTAATTGCTTGTAGTTCATAATTTGTGCTAGAGTATTTTGGATAGCACTAGAGACATATGTGGAAAGTTTTAATTGTCCCAAAAAATGTTCTGCTAACGATTGTATCCTTTTTTTTTCCCCGTACAAATGATGGAAGCCTCTTGAATGGCTTCAAGTTCGTATATTCTTTTTTTACGCAAATTCATAAAAGCAATCATAAATGAAATCAAATATCATAATTAAAAATTTTTAAATGAATACTTGGAAAATTAGTGCGAATTAGACAGCAAAAACGATCAACTTCAACTTTTATTCAACTCCAAGCAAATGTTCAGGCCCCAGCTGGAACGAACTACTTCTTTATATCCATTTCTTCTCCTTTAGTTGGATCATTGGTGCCATCTCCATTAGTCAGACTCACGAGCCCTCGTCTACACAGTTCACAACTATCCATCCGGATTTGAAGGAGCTGCCTTAAAACCATACTTGAGGTCCATCAGAAGGAAGCCTATGCAGCTCCTCCGTTAGTTCTCCGGTAGGACCCCTACTTTAATCTGTCCAGCTACATATGCCCCGTTGGAACTAAATGTCATTAGCATTCACAAATTACTGCATAGAAGTCTTATTGATAATAACATGAATGTATGAGATCATTTATCTATATTAAAGGTTAAGATACAAGATAAATCTCTTGGATGCCTCTAGAGGAAATGCCCCTATATATCTTTTAAATAAAATATACTTACTTACTTATGTAGCCATAACAACCGAATATCGATTTAGGACGAATATAACATGCTTCGCCAGCTATCTCTGTTCTTCGCTACCTAACGCCAGTTAGAAATTCCAAGCGCCGACAGGTTCTCCAGTACTTGGTCTTTCCACCGGAGGTTAGGTCTTCCTCTTCTGCGTCGTCTTCCAGCGGGTTCCGAATATAACACCTTCTTAGCTGGAGCATGTTCTTCCATTCGCTTGACATGACCGAGCCAGCGCAGCCGCTGGATTTTGATGTGCTTTACTATGTCAATATCGGCATACAGCTCGTACAGCTCATGGTTGTACCTTATTCGGTACTCGCCACCAACGCAAATAGATCCAAAGATCTTCCGTAGGACTTTTCCCCCGAAAACTCCAAGCATTGATAGATAGATAGAATATACAAAACTTATATACCCGACAGGGTGGAATGGAGTGCAAACAGAATCGTCCCAAATTGTGAGGACATTGTCTGGTACACTGTCGAGTCCAAGACTGAAGAAGGGCCTGGAGCTGGGACGTACTGTCGTGAGACTCAACTATCGATCAGTCTTGGAACAATGCAAAAGGTCGTTCAAGCCGAAATATATGACATTAATCTCTGCACCAAATTCATTCTGTCTCAAATAGGCATGCAGTAATTAAGGCACTGAGCAAAAAGACAATCAACTCCAAGATTGTCTGGGAAACAGTAAATATCATCCAAAATATTCGTAGAAGGAATCAAGTAACATTACACTGGTTTGATGGTAATGAGGAAGCGGACAGATTGGTAAAGATGGGGGTTGTAAATTATGGACCCTAGCCAATACTAGGTGTTGTCAAATCTTATTAAAAACAGTGCTCCAAAATGTATTTTTATTAAAATCAAACAGAAAATGGAACAATATTGTGGGACAAAAAAGTTCCAAATTATTCTTTACGGCATTTTCATACAGAAAATCAAGATATTTATTAGAACTCAGCAGATCAGAACTAAAACTAATGACAGAGATGATCAGTTATCAGACCGATAGTCTTCTATATTGGTCTGGTGGACGACACTTAATAAATTCTCACATAGGAAACCCCTAAAGAGATTACAAATTGATTCTAAACCTCACACCAATTGACTTACTAAATGCGCAGATGGCGGTAAATGCAACTATAAGGCTTAGTGGTCCAAATCGATGGTCATCCAGAACCATCCAGTGATGCCAGTATTCTAACTAACTTTAATATAAAGACTTCACTTAATTATATTAAGCCTCTTTGCTCTTTTGAGCGGAAATTCCAGACTGCTTTCCCAGATAGAGAAGTATGAGAAGCAGAGGGATTTTCACTGAATTATACTCGCATCTTTACAAATGGCTCTAGGCTTGATGGAAGAATGGGAAGGGGCGCATATTCGGATAAACTCAATATACAATAAACATTTGTTTCCCCTCCTTGATCACTGCAGTGTATTTCAGGCGGAGGTCAAAGTTATTCACACTGCACTGCACACCCAGATGTATTTGCATCGAAGCTGCCAACAGCTAAGCTCCAATAAGAGCCCTGAACGGTTTTTTTTTTTAAATCTAAGATATTTTTGGTGCCGTGGCTCAGTGGTTAGTGTGTTGGATTTCTGATCTGCAGGTCGTGGCTCAATCCCTGGCTGATGCATAACAAATTTAATATCGAAAAGATTTTTCTTTCGAACGGTACCCACCTGTCGGCAAGCAATTGGCAATTCTTCCGACATTAACAACGCTTCTAAAAGAACTCTGTGACAAAGCTCAGAAAAAGTGATGCCACAAGGGTTCTTCCGTTCGGAACTGGCTAAAATAAGTAGGTACCTTCCAATACTGTCCAAAATTTATCAGGCACAACAGTAATGGAAGAGAATCTTTTCCAATGAGACCTTCGAGACTTTAAGTGCCACATATTTATTTATTTTTTAAGATCTTTTTGGACTGCCGCATATCTCTTAACGAGATCGCATAATATTTTGTATACCTATGTTGGCTACCCGCAAATAGGGGGATAAGAAGGAACTTTGTAGCGGACGAGCTCGCATGACAGGGAACGACTGAAGCAATTAAAGATGAAAATAGACTTTTATGAATTCCACAGCAAACGTGCAAACACAGCTTGGAACTATTAACCTTCAACGCTGTCCGAAGAAGGTGGATAGAATCCCGAAACTGTGGAACGGTGAAGCAGTTGTGGGCAGCAGTTAGCAAAAACCTAATACCATACTATTGCCTCAATAGGTAGTCATGCTGTATAAGTTTAGGCCATCTGATAAATGATTTCTGCAGCTCTGATTGTTTCAATGGGTAGGAATTGGGCAGAATCTGTGTGGTATCACAATGGAACTCTTGGGCATAGGTGAGCTCTGTCATTGAGAGGGCTGCCACAGTAACCTAATCTAACCTAAGTATATTTCACATGTAGATTTATGTTATACTGCCTAATAGTTTTGCAAGAAATCGTCTATATTAGCTCCCGTACAAAGTGTCTGAATTTCTTTTAAATTTAAATCGCTGTAACTTTGGCAGTCTCCTATATTTGCCACTTTGATTAATATAATAATTCGAAATAAATTTGCATGAAATCAGCAAGACATGCTCACTTCTTTATGTGGCTCCCATACAAAATGGAGGAAATTTAAACAAATGTTGCGTATCATATCTGCAATCGACTACTCTGATATTAACTGTTTGTATTAAAATTTAAATGTATTTGTGATTTATTTATTGCATCATTTTCGTTCCCTTTTTCTTTTTCCATACAGCGATTGATCTTCAACTACTGGACGGTAATAATATATTAGCATCACCCTCTGTTGAATCGACATCACCAGCATCATCATCGTCGTCCTCATCGTTGTCAATGTTATCAACTTCAACAACAACAACAACAACTAGTACTACTTCTACCACTACACCAGCAACAACAATACAACCCACAAGTGACAAGAATCAAAAGCAGCTGCAGCAGCAGCAGCAGCCACATCGTTTAATCCATTGTCCAGAGTGTGATGAATGTAAGTACATAATGCATGCCATTGTACATGTTGTCATAGTACTGTGGTATTATTGATTTGTATGAAGAATGCATGAAATATTACAAAGTAGTGCTTTTAAGATGAACGGTTTATGAATGTGCATAAAAATTAAATTTCCCCATTTTTTCGCACTCTTTGCTCCTCACAGCTTTTGATGATGTGTCTGCGTGTGAAGCGCACAGACAGACACACGTTGCGAGTGCACCAGTACTACAACAGCAACAACCGCCACTGCTTCCGCAACAGCAGCAGCAGCAGCAGCAGCAGGAGCCGCAATCGCAATCGCAACAGCAACCGCAGTCGCAATTTCAACTGCAGCAACAGCCGCAGTCGCAACCTCAACAGCAGTACCAGCAGTCGCAACAGCATCCACATCAGCCACAACAGCGTCAGCTACAGCAACTGGAACAGCATGTGAACGTGCCATCACCGGAACAAACGGAACCAGATTCAACATCATCCACGACCTTACGACAATTTCGTAAGCGTCGCAGTGGTAGCGGTACAACAAAATCGAATTCGTCGACTTCGTCGACCTCGTCCTCATCAAATAAAAGACAAGCAAGAGGTAGTACAGCTAGCACAACGGGAGCATCCATAACAATTGCCACCGCGACCGCCTCTGACTCGGCCACTGGCTGTGCCTCTGCCTCTTCGGATCAATTAGGTGGCGTCGAGCGTGTATTGCGCAGCAGTCATAATTGTCTCTTTTGTGATGAACGTTTCACTAATGAGATCGCATTGCGTAAACATCATCAATTGGCGCATAGCAGTAATCAAGCATCGATGCCTTTTGTCTGTTCGATATGTAAGCGTGGTTTTCGTATGCGTACTGCATTGCTACGTCATGTTGAGACGCACGACAACGAGGGCCGTCCCTATGAGTGTAATGTATGCCGTATTCGTTTTCCACGTCCCTCACAATTGACGTTGCACAAATTGACAGTTCATTTCTTGAAGAAACCACATGAGTGCCCAGAGTGTGGTAAACAATTTGGCACTGAGAGTGCTCTAAAGACGCATGCCAAATTTCATACAGGTATGTACTTTATATAGTTTTATACTTTTGTTGTATGCATCTAAGGATGCATATGCACTCGTATGCCTTTGAGTGTGTGTGTGTGTGTGTGTGTGTGTGTGTGTGTGTGTGTGGCTCTGTGAATGTACGTTATAACGTGTCTCTCTTGTATGCAAATGAATGAATATTGTAATTTATGTTTGGTGTCTGGATGCTGCGTGCACATGTGTATGCGTAATGAGTTTAATTTATTTTAATTGACATTTTAATTGATATGACTATAATTATGATGATGATGATAATTGCGTTTTCTGAGTTGCCATCTGTTTAAAGTTTCGTTCGTTTTTTTTTTTTTTTTGTGTCCAAACAGAAGCTGGCTAGAAATGATTACTTTCGAGATTAAATTTCACTTGTTTAATAATTACAAGAAATTGAAATTTTAGTTTTCCTATTAAATTTGTAATTCAAATATTCCATTACTTGTAATGGTAATCTCAAAGAAATTCTAAAAGTGATTTCGTGGTTTTTTTTTCATCTCTAAATTCCATAAAGTAATTCAAATTGTATTTGTAATTTGCTTAATTGCATTACAAGGAATTATTCCATTACTTGTAATGGTAATCTCAAAGAAATTGTAAAACTAATTGATACATTAAAGCAATAGATTTCGTTTTTTTTGCTCTCTAAATTCCATAAAGTAATTCTAAGTGTATTTGTAATTTGCTCGATTGCATTACAAAGAATTATTCCATTACTTGTAATGGTAATCTCGAAGCAATTGTAAAAGTAATTGCTTCGTTAAAGAAGCTTATTTCATATTTTTTTTATCAATTCCACAAACTAATTCAAAATGTAATTTTACTTTGTTCCATTACATTACACGGAATTATCATTTGTAATTGTAATTCTTTGTTTATTAAAATTGTAATTGAATTATTCCATTACTCGTAATAGGAAGCTTTTTCTCTAAAACTCTATCAAGTAATTTAAAATGTAATTTGAATTTTTTCAATTCCATTACTTGTTATAGTAATCTTAAGGGAATTTATATCTTTTGTAATTCAAACGGTATTTGTAATTTGCTCAATTACACTAGAAGAAATTATCATCTGTAATTGGAATTACTTTTTTAATTCTAATATTCCATTACTTGTAATGGTAATCTCAAAGAAATTGCAAAAGTAATTGATACATTAAAACAATAGATTTCATTTTTTTTCCTCTCTAAATTCAATAAAGTAATTCAAAGTGTATTTGTAATTTGTTCGATTGCATTACAAGGAATTATTCCATTACTTGTAATGGTAATCTCGAAGCAATTGTAAAAGTAATTGCTTCGTTAAAGAAAGTTATTTCATATTTTTTATCAATTTCACAAAGTAATTCAAAATGTAATTTTACTTTGTTCCATTACATTACGCAGAATTATCATTTGTAATTGTAATTCTTGGTTTATTAAAATTGAAATTGAATTATTCCATTACTTGTTATAGTAAGCTTTTTCTCTAAACTCTATAAAGTAATTTAAAATGTAATTTGAATTTTTTCAATTCCATTACTTGTTATAGTAATCTTAAGGGAATTTATATCTTTTGTAATTCAAACGGCATTTGTAATTTGCTCAATTACACTAGAAGAAATTATCATCTGTAATTGGAATTACTTTTTTAATTCTAATATTCCATTACTTGTAATGGTAATCTCAAAGAAATTGCAAAAGTAATTGATACATTAAAACAATAGATTTCGTTTTTTTTTTCTCTCTAAATTCAATAAAGTAATTCAAAATGTATTTGTAATGCTCGATTGTATTACAAAGAATTATACCATTACTTGTAATGGTAATCTCGAAGCAATTTTAAAAGTAATTGCTTCGTTAAAGAAAGTTATTTCATATTTTTTATCAATTCCACAAAGTAATTCAAAATGTAATTTTACTTTGTTCCATTACATTACGCAGAATTATCATTTGTAATTGTAATTCTTGGTTTATTAAAATTGAAATTGAATTATTCCATTACTTGTAATAGTAAGCTTTTTCTCTAAACTCTATAAAGTAATTTAAAATGTAATTTTAATTTTTTCAATTAATTTTAAGGGAATTTATATCCTTTGTAATTCAAACGGTATTTGTAATTTACTCAATTACACTAGAAGAAATTATCATCTGTAATTGAAATTACTTTTTTTTTATTTCCTTGCTACTTATTTACTTACTTTCTACTTACTTACTTACAATCGCACTTTCTTACTAAGTAATTGCAATTAAGAAAAAATTTATTGATAATTAGAATTGATGTATTTAAAAATAGATCTAAAGAAATAGATTATAAATTAGAATTTTGTAGTAATACAATTGGAATTGTAATTGTAATTGCAAATGTAATTGAATCTATCCAGCTCTGGGACTGACACATATGATTATTATTTTTTTTTTTTTGTTATAACGTTTAATTTGTATGTATGCAATTAATTGAATTGTGACTATGAACAAATGCATTTGCATTTTTTATTTTTTTATTTTTGTATTAATTAAAATTTAATTTTGAATCCGTCTGCTATTTTCTCTTCCTCCTCTATTGCACATACTTGTAATCGCTCACACGTTGTATTTTGATAATTATGGGGTGCTTTCATTTGTCAAATTTCCATAACAACAACAATAAGGCGAGAAATTTTATATTTTTTTTTCTTCATTTCTGTTACAGTAAAATTGCCTAATATTGAGTGTGATCTATGCAGTTCAAAATTTCATCTAAAACGAGATATGCGCCAACATCGGCGCATACATAATGGCAAACTATTTTATAAATGTCATTATTGTACTACATCATTTTTACATTTTACGCGTTTACATGGTAAACAGTTGAACGACGAGAGAGTGAGATAAAAACCACCAATAACTTGTGCACTTGATTTACATATTGCAAGCACAAAAGTAGTAGAAAATATTTAACCCTTAAATGCTCACATTATATTTAAATATGTACATTAAGGTGACCCCCAAATATATGGTGGAACATTTTGGAATGCCGATTATTATAGTTCTCATAGGTTAGAAATATTCGATTTGATAAAAAAAAAAACTACAAAATAGAAAGTTTAGTTTCGTTTTTCTGAAATTTTAGTCCTAAAGTTGGAGAAATGTGGGTTTTCATCATGTGTCTTATTATTTAACTATAGATCCTCGACTCTAGGCTCGTTTAGTAACCCTAAAGTTAGAAAAAGATTGGCTTTCATAAATGTTGTTATTATTTAGCCATAAAAATTCAACTCTGATTTGCTAATGCCCTGTAACGCTAGAAGTTTTTATTCATTTTTCTTATTATTTAATCATAATTTCTCACTTCTGGAAGTTTTAAATGTGTGAACGACCTCTATTAATTGTCGCTCAACATTTTTCCGAAACATACTTCCCTCTTGTCTATCCGTTAGGGTAGATTAGTAGGTTAAGTCATGTGGCTTCCCTCTCTCTGAGAGGACACACTTAAGCCAGAAATGCCCATTGTGATACCACCGAGCTTCTCTTCCAATACTGTTGTGTGTGTTAAATTTGGACAGCATTAGACAGGACCTACTTATATTAACCGGTTCCGA
Source organism: Megamerina dolium (assembly GCA_963854835.1). Taxonomy (NCBI): domain Eukaryota; kingdom Metazoa; phylum Arthropoda; class Insecta; order Diptera; family Megamerinidae; genus Megamerina; species Megamerina dolium. Next base: position 77,059,887 of record OY978526.1, read on the forward strand.
ACGGCAGAACCCTGGTGACATCACTTTAACTTAGTTTTGTCACATAGCTCTTTTAAGAAGCTTTTTTTTGGCAGAAGATTGTTACTACCGGAAAAATGGCCAATTCTTGCCGGCAGGTGGGTACCGCCCGAAAGAAAAATCTTTTCGATATTAAATTTTGTTATACTTCAGCCGGGGATTGAAGCCACGACCTAGAGATCAGAGGGCCAACCCACTAACCACTGAGCTCCGGCAACCAGGGTAGGGTAACTTCTTACAAAATTGTCGTTAGAAAAACAAATGGGCTCCCTTTACACGCTAGATTAGGACCTAGAAACACGAAATGTATACTTCCTCTGATTTCCACCCCTTAAGGGGCTACCCTATGAAATTTGATTTTTTGTAAAAGAGGCTCCCATCCCTCCGAAGGTGCCCTAGGGAGAGAGTATGTAACCGATCCGCATTCATTTTCCTATCATAATATTTTCCCGTAGCATATTTACCCCCTAACCCCCCTATATCCTTTAAGGGAGCGCTAATTCAAAAACACCTAAAAATTACTAATAACTCCGTATTTGTCAAGGAACCGCCTTTAGGAGGGTGATATTATTCCGAAATCCATTTTATTTTACCTCCCCAGTATTTCTCCCGAACTTACTCACCTTCTATTTGCACCTTTTAATGAGACGCTTATACAAAATCATCTTGAAAATCTAGCAATAATTTCTTAGCTGTCCAGAAATCACTTGTAGGTGGGTTAACTTCGACTCCCAAATCTATTGAATATATGGTATTTTCCCATAACATACTTGTCCCCTATCTCCATCTCTTTAAGTGGGCGCCCATACAAAATTAGCTTAAAAACACTTAAAAATCGACAAATAACTCCATAATTCCCCGGGAATCGCTTTTAAGACGGTGAAATATAACTTTGGGTTTCATTACTTCTACTTCCTCAATATTTATCCAGAGATGGCACCTCCAATCTACATCCCTTTAGGGGCGACCGTACAAAATGAATGAGAAACACAGGAATCGCCTCTAGGAAGGTGAATTCCGATTCGCATTAGTTTTACATTTTGAATATTTTCCTCATACATACATTGTTACTTTATCTGGACACAATATGAACTAAAAACGCCTGAAAATTTACAACTGACGCCATAACTGCTTAAGAATCACCTTTAGAAGGATGAAATGTAGCTCCGATTCCCATTAGTTTTGCCCCTCCAATATTTGTCCTATACATACTTATCCTCTACTTATTAAGGGAGCTGCCATATAAAATGAACTGCTTGATGATTTAAGCATTAGTTCGCATAGGGCGGCACTGAATTCATTGTATCAATGCACGGTGGAGGCGGCCATCGAGGGTCATAGTCATAATATCGTGCTAGGTGGTCGCCCACAATTGCAGACTGCGAGCTCCGACTGCTCCTAATTCCGCTCGAGCCACTTTGGTACAACTAAGATCTGGGTGGAGCCCCTATCTGAATTGCTACATGTACTGACTGGCACCCGACACCATTCCAGACCGATGCCCGCGTTATCTTTTCTCCTGCCCCAGAAGGCCTACCAGTTTGGCCCCCTCTACACTATGGACGCACCCCCTGGAGGCTGCCGTCTTCCTGGAGCTGGTCGATGTAAACAACAACAATTTAATTAACTGATATGCATACCTATTCATGATTTTGAAATCGATTTTCTGTTATAACAACGAGATGAACCCTAAAACTCCCCAATAATTGCATCTAGGAGGATAAGATGTAGCGGCGACTTCAATTCATTTTACCATCCCAATATTTTCCCAATAGATACCGAACTTGAAAAATCTGAAAATTAACCATCAACACTATATCTTCCCAGGCATCGCCTCTAGGACAGTACAATATAACTCTAAATTTCCGCATATCAGACCAAGAATCACCTCTAGAGAAAAGAAATGTAAGGCTGAACCTATTAATTTTTAATTTCTAACATTTCTTTCTTACATAGCCACCCTCTACCTTGACCCCTTGGTGGGGATCTCCTATAAAATTTATATTTTTCAAAAAAATTGACTCCCAGAATCGCCCTAAGAAAGGGTGCTGCAATGTACATTCAATCAACAATGTACGACATTCTTATTTGATATCTTTGCTCTTTGATGAATGGATAATCTGGGAAAAACGCTCGTTTGCCTTTACGAAGACAAAATCTTGTCCGAGAATTTATTGATCAGTGAGTTGGTCGAATTGTTTCACATCCAACAAAGAAACAATTTTCGAACATAGAATTGTATCCACGATTGAGAATATTTTATGTTTTAGATTTTTTTAAATTTTTCCATTGAAATCGGTGTTTTCTTTCTTTAAGCATTTAAGGGTTAAGTTGCAAAATCTTTTTTTCTCTTACTATACCGCTATTATGCTGAAATGTACTTTTATTCCATTTGTTTTAAAAAAAAAATTTTTTTTTTTGGTATTATTTTCTCTTTTTTTTCCACATTGTTGTTTCACAACATAGCACATATTAAAACTCATATGCCACTTAACGACGGGATGACTGAAGAAGACAACAATGCGTCCATAGAAAATGGAACAACGGAAACAGCGACGGAACAAGAACAAGAGCTACTACTACTACAGCATAAGCAACTTGAAACTGTAACAGAGGCAACAACCATAACAACAACAATGTACACAGCAGCAACAACAACAGCAACAGTGGCGGAGACAACAATAACCGCGGCAGCCGCATCAGAAGCAACAGCAGCAGCAGCATCGGCGGTGGCAGCGATGACGGCACCGGTAACAGCAACAGCGACAACAGCAACAACCACAGCGCTGCAGGAAACAGCAATATGATGAAATGATAATGTTGCACAAAGAATGAAATTATTATACTTTCAAAGCAGAAGAAGAAGAAGAAAAAGAACAAGAAGCATCATCATCAACAGTAGAATACGTAGAAGAAGAAGCAGCAGAAGAAGACAATGGGGAAGGGAGAACAACATGAGAACAAGAAGAGTTACACTGGTAGGAACAGCAAACGGAATAATAATCAGAGCAACAACAACAACCGCCACATCGTAACTGCAATAATAGTTATAATTGTATTGTTGTACTACAATTCTTTCATCTAATTTAAAATTATGTAGCATATTTTTAGGTGTTTTCTGTTCCCCCTATTCTTTCTTTTGCGCTCATCGCTCCCCTTCCTTTGTCTCTCTGTCTGCATTTATAGCATGAATGTAGATTTTTTAAATGAGAATAACCAAAACAAGAGAAAAAACAATGATTTTTTTGTCTTTGTTTTTCGCAATTGTAATTTTAGAAAATAATTAATTTTCTTTATCTTTTAACATGATTATCTAAATACCTACCTAATCATATTTACATACGTACAAGCATTTTTAGAATATTTTTGCTGTATGTAAATGAGAGACTATTATCTGTCATGCGATTTATTAATTCATTTTTATACAAGTCAACTTGGACTTTTATTTGTGTCGTTTTAATGCATATACTTACCCCTTACCCCTACCTACAAACATATAAAGTTAAACTATAATTGGCTCATTTTAAAATGATTAAAAACAAAAAAAAAAAAAAACACCAACATGTGTAAAATTCCTATTTATTAAAAATTAGTAGTTAACCAAAAAAGAAGAAACAAACAAAAAATACACTTGTCAGTCAGTCAGTCAGTCAGTCAGTCAGTCAGTCGACTTTTTGCTTGTTAATAATGCAATTATGCACACATATTTGTATATGTATGTATAATTTCGAATGATTATTTTCATAAAATAAAAAAATTATATGCAATAATAAAATATTAGGAACATATGACGCTAAGCGCTTTCTTTGTTTTCGTTGTTTGTTGTGTATGAAATGTTACTGCAATAATAAGGTAGAAGAACATGGAACTAACTAACTAAACTCTATGGTTTACAATTAATTATTATTACCTATAATATATACAATACAGAACAAATTAATTCATTAATTAATTATAAAATTATGATAATTAAATAATTAAAGCAAAACTCTATAAAAAATATTATTAATAAATAGGAATTTAGAATTTTTTATATACAAAAAACATTTTATTATTTTTTGTGTTGTTGTATCACAAAAACAAAATGTACGTTACTTTTTTGCTATCTTTCTTATTTTGATACATACCTACATACATAAATATTATATATTGCATTTTATTCATTCATTCATTCATTCATTCTTTCATATATATATATATAATTGTTCATTCCAACATCCATATATATCAATATATATATATATATATATATATATATATATATATATATATATACATATGTGTATATATATATATATATATATATATATATATATATATATATATATATATATATATATAATACATTTAATTATTTAAAGTTTATAATATGAAATATTATATGTTATATAAATGTATATAAATAAAATAAATCAAATTTCATAAAATAAATTGATTAATGAATATCTAAAATACATATGTACATATGTACTCACTGATTATATATAATAGCAGTATCAATTACTTGGAGTGGAGTGTTGTTTTAATTAATTTAGGCCTCAATATTCTAAATATTCTATATATTCTACAAAATATATATTTCTGTACTACCCTGTATTAAAAAAAAATGACCTTACAGTCGGCTGAAGCCGACCAAATTACGAGGGCGGATTGATAAAGAAGCTACCTAAGTACGAAAATGGCAGCACAAACACAAAAACTTTTTTTTTTTTTTTGAAATTACAATCTGTCAAACGTCAGCTGTTAAAATTTCACCCAAATTCATCGATTAGTTTATATGTTGTAGTCGTTTGAAATAACCAACTTTTATGTTTCTTGAAAAATTGAAAATAGCGAATTTCGTGCAGTGATTAAATACTATTATTTGAAAGGGAAAATGGAAAGAGACAAAAGAAAAGCTCTATAAACATTACGGTGAGTCTGCTCCGTCATTACAAAATATTGGATTGCTGAATTTAAACGCGGTCGAACAAGCATTGCAACAATACCATCAACAGGAAGGCCAAAATTGGTGATTACTGAAGAAAATATCAAGAAAATCCTCGATATCGTTATGAATGATCGCCGAGTCAAGTTGCGTGAGATTGTTGAAATGGTAAACATCTCATATGAACGTGTGTTCAACATTTTGCACGAACATTTGCATATGAAAAAGCTATCGGCAAGATGGGTGTCGCGTTTACTCAGTGTCGAACAAAAATGAGTTCGAGAGACCACTTTACAGTGGTGTTTGGACATGATAAAGCGTAATCCTCTTGATTTTTGGCATCGATTAATAACTGTTGATGAAACGTGAGTCCACCACTACACACCTGAAACCAAAAATCAATCGAAACAATGGTTGGAAGCTGGTGGAAGTGCTCCGAAGAAGGCGAAGTCAGTGAAATCGGCTGGCAATGTTATGGCCACTGTATTCTGGGATGCATTCGGAATATTGCTTTTCGATTATCTTGAAAAAGGATCCACAATTACAGGAAGGTATTATCGTGCATTATTGGAACAATTGAATAATGATGCAATCAAGAAAAAACGACCACATTTAAAGAAGAAGAAAGTGCTCTTTCTTCAAGACAACGCACCGTTTCACACAGCATTAGATACGATGCTAAAATTACGTGAAATACACTTCGAATTGGTTGATCATCCACCTTATAGTCCAGATTTAGCTCCTAGTGACTTTTTTCTGTTTCCAAACTTGAAAAAATGGCTCGCATGAAAAAGATTCAGCTCAAACGAAGAAGTGATTACCGAAACTAACGCGTATTTTGAGGGGTTCCCGAAAATCGTATTATTCAGATGGTATAAAAAAGTTGGAATATCGTCTTACTAAGTGTGTCAAAGTAAAAGGAGACGATGTTGAGAAATAAATGGTTTTTGAAAAAAAAAAATGTTTTTTTCCTACTTAGGTAGCTTTATTATCAATCCGCCACGTATATTGTAAGTTATGGTGGTTTTAAAGGGAATAATTTTTAAAGGAGGTTGTTAAGATAATTTCGAGGCTTAGTATGGCAGCTATATAAAAAGTGGGCGTGGAATACTTCTATCTTGTAAATCTAATTTACTTTGCAATATTAATCCAAAAACCTTAAAATTTGGTTGCCCTACGCAGAATAGTTCGTAAGTTAAAGCCGTTTAAATTTTTTTAATGTTTTCGCACCTTTGTATGGTAGCCCCACTAAGAAGTGGGTGTGGCATGCTAGTTTCATGTCACTTTATTTCCAACAATGATATTAATCCAAGTGTCAAATATGGTTGTTCTAGACACAAGATTGCCGAAGCTATAGCCGTTTCAATTGAGAAGAAATTCAGTCATTTTATATGGGAGCTACTACAAACAGTGGGTGAGGCTCGCCTATTTCTTCTAAATCTAGTTATCTTTACAATACTAATTCATAACGTAAATATGGTTGTTCTATGCTAAATAGGTTAAAAGTTATGAGGATTAAAATTTATTTTTTATTTCCTCGCCTTGTATGGGAGCCACATAAAGGAGTGGGCGTGGCATGATGATTTTTTGCCGCATTATTTCCGACTACCATATTAATCTAAGTGTCAATTATGATTATTCTAGACTGAAGATTGCAGAAGTTACAGCTGTTTCAATTTAAAAGGCCTACAGACTGTATGTATGGGAGCTACTATATAAAGTAGGCGTGGCTCGCCTATTTTCGGCAAGGTTATGTAGCAGTATAATATAACTTCACTTGCCAAATATTGTTGACCCAGATGGTATATTAAGTGAGTTATAGCATGTTATAGGTTTTGAAAATTCCGAGGTTACTCGCTTTGAACGCTTCGTGTGGGCGTGGTTATTGACCGATCATGTCCAATATCAATCCCTTCTGTACCATTGGATCATAGGTTACTTACGCCAAATTTCGTCAAAATTGCTCAATATTTGCTCAAGTTATCGTGCGAACCAGGCAGGTGACAGACAGACGGATGGGCGGACATCGTTAAATCGAACATTTAAGCGACGCTGGTCGCGAATATATACAATTTTCTATATTTCCGGAGATTTCTTCAAGTGGTTACAAACATGTGACCGAAATGAATATACTTTGCATATACATATGCAGGGTATAATAGACGCATTCGAGAATCATATTCGTCGTCATCGGAGGCCAAAGAATCGTTAATAGAAATGGATAATGCATGCTCAACGTTTAGCAACTCATTAGCACTTCAAGGAGTCTGTATTTTATTCATAAAAATGATCAAATGTAATAATAACGGTATATGTCGAAACGCATAGGTGGAATTCCGCACCAGCAATTGGAGTTGTGTCCATCCACTTTATGGAAAATTTTGCGTAAGGATCTTGGTTTACGTTCCTATAAGATCCAGCTAGTGCAAGAATTGAAAACGCAAGATCATCAATCTCTTCGTTTGTTTGGGCAATGGGCTGAAAATCAACTGGAAGTTGACCCATTGTTTTATAGCAACATTTTATTCAGTATTGAGGCTCATTTTTTGGCTCAAGGGATATGTGAACAAGCTAAATTGTCGGATTCGAAATGAAGATAGTCCACAAGAAATTCTTCAGACACCATTACATCTACAGGAACTTACTGTTCGGTGCGGTTTATGGGCTGGTGGATGCATTGGTCCGTACTTCTTTAAAAACGCAGTAGGCAACAACAGCGTCATGATAAATGACTATTTGATTTCCCAATTGCGTGATACGAATGTGAAAGAGATGTGGTTCCAGTAAGGTGTGGCGCTACATACCATACATCGGACATAACAAACAATCGATTTATTGATGGTAGCATTTGGCGAAAACATAATCTTTCCTACAAGATCTTGCGATTTAACGCTTCTAGTTTATGCTAGTGCTAGGAGTTCATCTTAACCCTGGATACTAGAGCAAAACATTCTATAATAAAGAGCATTTTGGTAAAGAGATTTGAACCTTTACTAAGAAAAGCTGTAAGAACTATTTGAATGTATACAATCAGTAGAGCTAAAATTGAATCCGAAAAGTGTTCACTTTTCAGGCAAGAAGTAAAGGACCGTGGCCAACAAGTAACCACAGAGAGAGAGTACATACCGAGAAAGAGAAGGTAGTAGCAATACAAGAATGGTCTATTCCAGACAACTGTTTTCAGAAACTTGTTGCCAGACACGGGTTTCCAGACACTTGTTGCAAGACAAAAGTTTCCAGACACTTGTTAGCAAACAACTGTTGTCAGATAACTGTTTCCAGACATTTATTGCCAGACACTTGTTGGCATACAACTGTTTCCAGACATTTGTTGCCAGACACTTATTGGCAAACAACTGATTCCAAACACTTGTTGCCAGACAAATGTTTCAAGACAAATTTTGACACATATTGTCAAACAACTCTTGCCAAACACTTGTTTCCAGACATTTGTTGCCAGGCAAATGTTGCGAGAGGTTTGCTACCAAACACCTTTTGCCAGATATTTGTTTCCAGACAAATGTTGCCACACACTTGTTGGCAAGCAACTGTTTCCAGACGTATGTTACCTGACACTTGTCTGGCAAATGAAACCTGTCAACTGGTTTCTTTCCGATAGGATAAGAAAATCCTCTCTAAAAATGAGAAAAAAAGTAAAAAAGTACGCGAACGGAAATTTTCTTAGATTTACTAGTAAGCTTCCAAACGCCTTCAGTGCTGTCACCTGCCATTAAGAATAGCTGTTTTTTCTATCCTATGAATTCTTACTAGTAGAAATAATGCCAGTAAAAATTTACAAGAAATATCACAGAGAGGAAATAATCTCTTTCAATTTTCTCTATTTTTTTGGCTTTTGGTGTACGCGAACACATTTGCATTTGGAAAAACAATTACGTATGGGAACAGACCTCTTGAATATAAAGGGTTATCCATTTTGCGGCTTCAAAAGTAAATGTAAATAAAACACATATAAAATATTTTTTATCATGATATTTCTTTTTTATTATAAAGTTTGAACTACATCATTTAAATAACTACCACGCGAATTGTTGCAAGCATCGATTCTTTTGAGGTAATTTTCGACCACTTTTTGACACATATTGGGCGGTATCTCAGCCATAACGTGACGAATGTTGGTTTTTAGGTGCTTAAGAGTTAAAGGTTTATCTGCACAAACACGGTCTTTCGCGTAGCCCCACAAAAAAAAGTCAAGCGGTGTCAAATCGCATGATCTTGGTGGCCACTTGATATCGCCACGACGAGAAATTACGCGGCCAGAAAATTTCTCTTGCAATAAAGCCATATTCGCTCGAGTTGTGTGGCATGTGGCACCGTCTTGTTGAAACCACATATTCTCTAAGTCGTATTCTTCAATAGCAGGCAAAAAAAGTCGGTTATCATATGACCATAACGCTCCGAATTGACGGTGACAGTCGTTCCATCATCGTTTTCGAAGAAGTAAGGTCCAATCACACCTCCTGACCAAAGAGCGCACCAAGCAGTGACTTTTTGTGGATGTAGTGGCCTCTCTTCAATTACTTGAGGATTCTCAGAACCCCAAATACGACAATTTTGTTTGTTAACATACCCACCGAGTGAGAAATGTGCTTCGTCGCTGAAGAAAATTTTGTTCGAAAAATCGCCGTCCACCGCCTGTTGTTCAAGCACCCATTCGACGTATCTACGACGTTGTGAATGGTCAGCTGGCTTCAGTTGTTGTGTGAGCTGGATTTTATATGGATGTAGGTGTAGATCTAAATGCAAAATACGCCATAATGTGCCGTAAGACAGTCCTAATTCCTGAGAACGACGAGGAATCGACACATTCGGGTCTTCGGCAACACTTTCACTTACAGCAGCGATATTTTCGGTGGTACGAGCGAAACGATGATGCACAGGCCTTACAATATCTGTAACCGATCCAGTCTCTTCATATTTCTTCACAATTTTGCCAATTGCTTGCGTAGTTGGACGATTATGTAAACCATAATCTCCTCTTAAAGCACGATATGTGGCTGTGGCAGAATCACCATTTTTGTAGTAGGTTTTTACAATTTTAATGCGTTGTGCGATAGTTAAGCGATCCATTTTCGCAAATGTCAGACTTTGAACTGAAAAAGAAAGAAATTGTTTTAACAACTCAGTTTGACAGATGTCGAATTCTAGCCCTATACTTTTGAAACCGCGAAATGGATAACCCTTTATATGAGTGTGAAACGAGAATGATAGAAATACAGATTGCGCCCTGTGACGTCATAAACGAAACAGTGCGAATAGTAGGCAAATAAGAAGTGTCAAAATCCCGTACAAAAGGTAAATAAAACTGCGAACGTTTATACAAAATTGTAAAATAAGCAATATTTATTACTTTATTATGGAAAATATTAGAAGAAACAAGTAAATAAATATACTGGGAATATATGTATGTAACCTAAAGTGACCAGAAGTTGCCTAAGTGGAAAAGCTGTGGACTAAATAAAGTGTGACATACTAAGAGATGTTAATTTTATTCAAAATAAATTTAGGTTCCGATATCGCAGGTAATTATTATTTATTTATGAAATATGCTGATTTTAAAGCATGCTATTAAAAAAAGGGCGCATATTCCAATTAAATATAACATTTGGATTTATATGTATGTATAATTTATCATAGTGATCGTTGAACTGTCGACACAGTGAAGAATCGCTTAAATGCAAATACCATCTGATGATCTAAATTTAAATCGATGCGCCCCAAATCTCTTATATAGCGTCATAATATTAATTCAAAATTATCTTACACACCTTACCTTACGCCCTTTTGCATTACGTGTCGAGAGCTTTACCCATATTTTATTGAAACCAACTACATCTCCATCTTAAATATCAACTACTTCATTAATAAATGCAAAATATGTGTGTGATTTATTGCAAAAAGTAGCATACATCCATTGGATACTTAACTAATAACGATGAGTTTGTATATTAAAAATATATTCTATTCGTTAACGGTACACATAAACACGCATAGTAAAAAAAAGAATGCAGCCAATCCATCGAGTGGTGAAACTCTACTTCCTCCATATCTCTGTATGTGGATAAGCCTAAAAAGCAGCGTATACATCTACTAGTAGTGGGTGGGGTTACTCGACGACTAATCATAATACCAATCGAGGAATAATAATGCAAATGACATCACCAATAGAAAGAATAGTGACCACACACGTAAACCAGCATTGCGTTGTATCGCCTGTTTGATTTGTTCATTGGCATCTTTAACATTCTCTGTGGAACCAATGACTGCATTGGCTATACGTTCAATATTGTGTTGTTGCAATGAGACCTACCATAAAAAATTATGAATTAGATATATTACCTAACTTCGTTTGAATACAAAGAAAAGGTTACCTTCTCTGTGAAAATATCCTGTAGTTGTGCAATGTCGACAACATTCTTTTCAATTAATTCTACCTCTTCGGAGAGGCCTTGCAACTCATGATACAGTTGCATATTCTCTTGCTCAAACACTTGTATATCCTCCGGTTTTAGTTCCTTGGCCTCTTGTTCGGCTTCAACTAATTTCTGAGATTGCTGAATATCTTCATCGACGGCAACCTTCTGTGATGATTTTAGGGGAGATTTATAATCGGCACATATTGCGGCGGCATCATCTTTATCATCAGATGCCTGCAATGTTATGGGCCTATTTTTCACCTTTTTTGTTTGCTGTTTATTATGTGGTTTTGAATTTATTAGCTTCTTTTGATCGCTACCTTCCAATTGCCAACCATCATCTAAATCGATATCGGAAGATTCATCACCATCTGGATCATGTTGTTTATGCTGCTTTTTAAGAGCACTTTTCTGATTAGTTTCCTCAGTGGAAGAGTCATTATCAGAATGATAATGTCTCCTTCTTAATTCACTGTGTTCAACGCCCGGTCGCACAGGAATTTTCTTTCTATCAGCAGCTAACTTTAACAGCCGATACGTTTCCAACTCATGTTGCACACGATATTTCTTCTGTTCCAAATAGATATGCTGTACACTATGCAAATAGTTGGTCAGTAAATCAAATACCGCCTCCATGTGTGCACGTTGTTGTGGCTTTCTTTTCTCACGTTTCCAATCGGCACGCATTTGTGCCAAATGCTGTGTATAGTAAACAACAAATTTCTCCGATTCTCGATCTATCAAATCACGTTGTTCGTCAGTCATGTGAGTAGCATTCTTCAGATGCTGTCCAATACGCATATATGCTGTGCGATTTTCCAGCAGTACATTGCGCAGCGAGGTGATCTTTTGACAAACTTCTCTAGTTTGACGTGTGAATTCATCACGATGCGCACGCGCATGTGTGGATTTTGGTAATATACGTGTTTTATCCAATTTCTCTGATGGTGATAGCTCATTACGTCGTTTCAACTTGACCGTCATTACGCCGGCTTTGAAGAGATGTGTTATATCCATAGTGGTCGTTGACGAGTTGGCGAAACATAGAGTGATGTACGATTTTCTATAAATTCACTTTCATTGGTTTTGTTTAAAGCACAGACACAAAAAACAAAAAATCACTCGACCTAATAAGAAAATTCCAAATATTAGCTCATTAGCTTTTATAAGTACTGACTTGACACATCATATTTACATGTGTCATTTTGACGTGTTGCATATGTTGCTGCTGCTTCTTCCCCAGCACTACTATTCACAATCCAACTCATATGTGCTTCATTCGATTTGACAGCCACAATAAAACTTGCCAGATGTTTATTACAAAATTTGAACGATTTCCATTAAAAATAAAATTTATAGTCAAGGAATGCCTACTTACGATGAAATGTCAAATGTGCTAAATTTAAAATATAATTTCAGTACTTTATAAATATAACGAGTAATAGAACACATATCGATAGTATAGCGCACAAATGTGTTGTGACAAATTAAACATTTTTCAGGGGAAACAATTTAAAGTTTTTTATGCTATAGTAATATAGCATAAAAAATAGATCTTTGGATCTATTTGCGTTGAGGGCGAGTATCGAATAAGGTACAACCATGAGCTGTATGAGCTGTATGCTGACACCGACATAATAAAGTGCATTAAAATTCAGCGGCTAGGTCATATCGAGCGAATTTAAAAACACGCTCCGGCAAGGAAGGTGCTATATTCGGAACCCGCTGGTGGACGATGTAGAACAGGCAGACCTAACCTCCGGTAGAAAGACCATGAACTGAAGAGCTTGTCAGCGCTTAGAATTTTTAACTGGTGCCAACTAGCGAAGGAACGAAGTGGCTGATTAAGCATGTTAGATTTTCAGTTGTAATGGCCACATAAGTAAGTAAGTAATATAGCACAATACTTAATTGTTCTTATCTTGGATAGGAACGATTTACTTATTCAATATTTGTCAAATTTCTTTATACAAATATACCGATTACAAGTTATTGTTTGGTACTCATAGCCCATTTTGACCAAAAAGTGTACTTGACACATTTGTGCGCTACTCCATCGATATGAAAACAATATAATATCGAAATTTAATTTTCAAAAATTTAATTGAACGCATATTGAATTTGTTAAGTAGTAAAAATATCAGATTCAGAGTTAGGAGAAATTGAACAACATGAATTGCCCATAGCTATAGTCACAATTAAGATAAATTTTATATTTAGTATCGGATATTTGCCGAATTTATAATGTGAATTTTGTGAAATGAGATGCTATTAAATTTAAGATTAATCTTAATTTCGGTCCCATGGCATAAACAAATCTTGGTGTGTATGTTTCCCAATCCTCAATACAGAAACACAAATTTGTGGGGAGTTTTTGGGGGTCACTTATGAAGCAAATCAGGATGATTTAAAAAAGATATGGTCACCGTAGCTACAATGGTGTTACCAGTGAGTTGTCAAAGTGTATGATCTTAAATATTTTCGCGGTTTTTATTTATGGGAATAATAATTTCTTATATCTAGTGAATTATAAAAAAATAAATATATAAAAATGCAAGCATTTTTAAAAACTGGTAAAACGACAACATTTGATAAAACACAACAGAGTACCTCAGCAGCTGCTTCGGCTGCGGGTTCTGCTGGACAAAGCGGAGAACGACGAAAACCACCTGCACCTTGGGTAGAGAAATAGTAAGCATTAATGAGATAAATATATCAATACAGATGTGTTTCATTAATAAAAAATTCTAAATTTGCTTGAAATAGTCGCCCACGGAGTGTTGATGATGTTGTCGAACAATCTGAGGTTGTTGCTGTATTGCGCAAATGTGTTGAAGGTGCTGATATCCCGAATATGTTACTCTATGGGCCACCTGGTACTGGTAAGACGAGTACAATTCTGGCGGCAGCGCGTCAAATATTCGGTGATATGTATCGGAGTCGCATACTGGAATTAAATGCATCCGATGAGCGTGGTATTAATGTTGTTCGTACAAAAATAAAGACTTTCGCACAACTCACAGCGAGCGGCACACGTCCTGATGGTAAACCATGTCCACCATTTAAAATAATCATACTCGATGAGGCCGATTCGATGACACATGCAGCACAGTCTGCACTGCGCCGTACAATGGAGAAGGAAAGTCGTAGTACACGATTTTGTCTCATTTGTAATTATGTATCGCGTATTATTGAGCCAATAACATCACGTTGCACGAAGTTTCGATTCAAGTCATTGGGTGCGGAAAAAATTATATCACGATTGCGCCACATATGTGAACTGGAGGGCGTGAATATTGAAGAGAACGCATACAAATCGATTGTTGAGATATCAGGAGGTGATATGCGTCGTGCCATAACTACACTACAGTCGTGCTACCGTTTAAAGGGTGCTACGTACACAATTACCACGTTTGATTTACTCGAAATGTCGGGCATTGTACCCGAACGTTATTTGATTGATTACTTGGAAGTATGTCGTAGTGGAAACTATTCAAAATTGGAAAATTTTGTACGTGACATTAGCTATGAAGCGTATAGTATTGGTCAAATGTTGGAACAATTTTGTGAATACGTATTACACTGTCCATCGTTAACTAATAAGCAAAAGGCATTGATATGCAATAAATTAGGGGTGAGTAGGGGTGAAATTAAGTTTTATGTGCTTATAATAATGACGTTATTTTTTTCTTCTCCCACCAGGAATGCTCTTTTCGTTTGCAGGACGGTGCATCAGAATACTTACAAATTATGGATTTAGGCTGTTCAATTATATTGGCACTTAAGGAAAAATGATTGTTGTGTATTTAAAAGTGATTTTAATTTAAAAATGAAACAAAAATAAAATTTATAATTTTAATTTCACTTAATCTATTTTAAATGGAAACTACTGCACAATTTCAAATTCATCATCTTCACGTTCACGTTTAACACCACCACCACTGCCACTACCGGCATTATTTCCACCAATACTAACAACTGCTGAAGCATTTGTTGCTGTGTCGATATCAACTTCCATTTTTATATCATTGCCATCACAACCAGCTGTTGATGCACCACCACCACTCCCACTGCCGCCACCACTTGTAATTCCAATTTTACTATCGAGTGGCATTGCTTTGGCGGTTGTTGTAAATTTGATCACTGGCTTTGGTATTGTAACCACTTGTGTTTTTGGTGTTAACACTGTTTGACGTTTCGTTATGCCACCGCCACCACCACCACTGGCTCCAATGTTGCTGTTGGCGCTCTTAATTTGTGTTTTTATGGTTGAGCGTGATTCTAGAGCGGATTTGGTCATTTTCTTGGGCTGATTTGCTGCTCGCAATTTGTAATTGCACGCGGAAAGACAATAACGATCGGGCGGTAGTCGTAGTCCACAATGTGGTTTAATCGCAGGTAATGGCATTGAATTGCGTACTTCAGCTAATTTAGCAAGAACCTAAAATTTTAATATATGCATTTTATTTTCTGAATAAATTCAATTAGAAATTTTACACTTACATGTCTTGGCGGTGGACACGTAAACGCTTTATCCAATACCACTTCGGTGGCTAATTTAACATCATCCAAATCGATGATTTTCTTACGAGCATGATTTGCAAAGACTTTCGCATCATCCAATATGCATGTTACATAGCCTATAATCAAAAGCATGTATTACATATGTGCTGAAGTAAACTTTTACAACTTACGGTATGTAAATTCCAACAGTTGATTAATAACGCGTGGTTCATAATCCTGTACATTCAACTCTTTCATTATTGACATTATAACTTGAGCATCCTTGGGCACATGTTTAACTTGTGAATTGATTTTGGATTTCTCCTGCTTTTCTTTGTCAGTCGACATTGCCATTCAGTATAAATACACAGCTAACTACGCGTAATTAAAGTGATGTTTACACTGCGTTATATTGCGTTTATTTTTTATGAATATATAATTAACATAAATTCTATATCTCACTTTGTTGAATTATTCACTCACTTTCAGTAAATTTTATTTATGAAAACTCCATCGCTTCTTTGCCGAAAACAATGAAATGTCAAAATGGTCGACCAATTTGACACTTTGAATATAAGTCATTAACACAATGGGCGATAGGTTATTTTTTCAATTATTCAATTTTATAAAATCATTATTATTTAAATTTTATATAATAACGTCGGCATTTAAATATTCAATTGAATTGAATTTTTCAATATATTTCCTGAAAAATAGAGAAATTACATCGTTTTTATATTGTAGTGTCGATATCACTATTATTCTGTATTCATAGCTTTATGAGAGAAAGAAACATGGCTGCGTAATAGTGTGGCCATTCGGTTGTAAGTTTAGATGTATTCACACAACAATAATTGTGCGAATATTCAACACGGATAGCTCAGTTATATACTATGTGAGTAGGAAAGAGATAGCTAGGTATAATATATAATGGAAATATGATGAAAGAGTATGACTCATTTTTTGACATACGCTCCGTTGAAAATATTTAATCTACAGATTCTAAAGTTACTTTATCTGCCCATGGATTTCGAATAATCGCTCTTATGGCGTTTGTATGAAAGGAAAGGCTGATCCGTTACCTACCGATATGCGTTGACTATTCTCACCACAACATTTTGTTTTATTTATATATGAAATATATAATACATATATGGTCATCATGGTGGTCATCGTTCGAAAGACAAATCCTTTCCATATTAAATATCAGTATAAATTTTAAGTTATAAATAATAACTATTTTTATAATTTTCAGTTTGATTTTCCAAAAGAAGATGAAAAAAGTAATATTTTTTGGCAATTGTTGGAAACACTAGAGAATTTTGTCATTCAAAATGATATTTATCGACCTAAATTGATAATCGGTTGTAATGATTAATTAACTATTAAGGTAAGAAAATATTATTTTTATTATTTATTATTTATAAATATATAAATATGTATAAGGCAGTTCTAAAAGAATTAAAAATGTTCTTTCTATATTTGTATATCGTATATCACTTTATCCAATGCTTATATTAAGAATTAAATAATATGAAACTGGTCACACTGTGCATGTAAACAAGCAGTGCCAAGTTGAAAGCAACAATAGTAAGTTTTACCATGTGCTTGTAATGCATTTGCAATATTTGTCTTAATAATTCTCATTTGGTTTATGGATGGATTGAGTCAAGAAGTTCATCGTGAGCGGAGGAAAGCATACTTACCTGGCGTAGGGGTTACCGTGATCACGAAGGCGGTTCCCCCGGAGTGAGGCTTGGCCATTGCACTTAGGCTGAGTTGACCTCCGCGATTATTCCTAATGCGAATAACTCGTGCGTGTAATTTTTGGTAGCCGGGAATGGCGTACGCGCCGTCCCGACATAATTAATACATTTATTTCTAATGATTGTCTGTTTTCTTATTTATGTTAAAATAATATCACCTTTAAGTAAATTTGCAGTGATTTTATGTGAAGTAAGTGAATTAATTGGTGGAAGTACAGGTTAAAATCCTATAGAAAAAATACTTTATTTTCTTTTTGCTGATGAATTTGAAATTTGTGGTTATTATGTTGATGAAGTTGCAAATTGTTTGAAGTGGGAGTTCTCGGTTCGAATCTAGGCGGAAATTTATGTTTACTTAATTTTGTTGTTGTTTTGTTTTGTTTAATTTTTTCTACTTCATTCGTGAGTTTTTTCTTATAGCTCTATCTTTATAATTACACCATGGTGTATTCATTTCGGTCAGAATGTAACCATTTGAAGGAAGATATACAAAATTATATATTAGGTGCTGTAAAAGAAAATCTGTTATTTTTGCATTAAATTGAAGGTTTTATTTATTTAAATGGTTCCAAACGGTTTTTTGTGCAATGTTGAGCTCCTTGGGCAATAGAAACAGTGTTTACATGACGGTCAGACTCGACAATTTCCATTAATTTATCGATATTTTCGACAATTGACCTTGCATCTTTGACATCAAAATTACCGGAACGGAATCGACGAAACCAAAATTGCAGTTATAGTATCAGGACCATAAGAACTATTCACATTTTCAGACATTTGGCTTGCGTTTTCGCCTTTATCGAAGAAAAACTATAAAATATGGCGTATTTTCTCTTTACTGTTTTTTTATAATGTCTAACTTGCTATAATTCATTTAAGGGGGACTTACACCTTGTCACTTTCAAAAAAACAATTTTTTTTTTTTACATTTTTCAGATCTAAAGGGTCTTATAAATCAGCCTGTAAAAGGATTCGTCTCTATTTCGAGAGTATTGGAGATTAATCCAGATTAATCGTAAGTCTCATGATTCACGTGTTGTACTGTTCTGAAACTTTGAACGCGGTTTTCCGAAACTTTAATTTTTCAAACTGGTGTACACGATTACGAGAGAACAAATCAACGTATCGGATGAATTTTTTTCTTTTATTTTTTTCAGAAAACACTTAGCAAGGTCCCCATCGCTCATTTTTAAGAAATTTCGATTTACTGCATTTTGACAGTTTTACATAAGACAAAAAACATAGTACAAAAATGAATTTTGTGAAAAAATACCCACCATTTTGTGAAAAATCGAAATTTTGAAAAAATGAACGATCGGGACCTCACTAATGAAACAATAATTGAAAGTCTTCTTGGATTTTTGATTTCAGATAACTAGGGTCGATCTAATCATGTACACCGTTTGACGTTTCATTATTGAGGCGCGCGCTGTTAATGTCATCTCAAGGTCTTGTAAGTCAACATGACTATGGAAAAAAAATCATTGACTTAGAAGGTGTAAGATATTTGGCACATAGAGTTATGTTATACTGCTGCACAATCTTGCCAGAAATGGGCGAGCCACACCTACTGTTTAAAGTAGCTCCCATATAAAATGCCTGAATTTCTTTTAATTTTAAACCGGCAAGCTTCTTGATTAGTATTACAAACACCACTATATTTGCAAGAAATAGGCAAGCCACACCTGCTACTTTATATATGTAGC
The DNA here is from genome assembly GCA_963854835.1 of Megamerina dolium. Lineage (NCBI taxonomy): Eukaryota > Metazoa > Arthropoda > Insecta > Diptera > Megamerinidae > Megamerina > Megamerina dolium. Next base: position 77,079,241 of record OY978526.1, read on the forward strand.
TCCTAGAAAAAATCTCGGAATTTGCTTTATGTTTAAACGGCCATAACTTAGACAGTGTTCAGCTTAAAACAACCGTATTTATCAGCAAGTTTATTATTGTCGTTTTTAATATCTTGAAAGAAACCCGTGAACCACGTCTGCTACTTAATACAGCTCCCATACAAAGTAGTAGAATTAAAGGTAAGGTAAGGCTACATTTTTCTATTTATTTGATCATCGGTGATTTTTGCACTATGGCTTGAGAATTTAAACACTCAGAAAAAAACATGATTTAATTGTTTGTACGAAAGGCACTTTGAACTTTTTTTTTTTTATAAATTCAATTTTTAATTTGTTTTGCGTATTTTTAGCACATTTTGTAATAAAAAATTTAACAACACTAGACATTACTAGAATTTGAGGAAATATGAAAAGACAAATTTTCATTTTAATGACTAGGTTATTTTTATTATTTTTAATGTACAAAATATAATTATTTATTATAACAAAAAAAAAAAAAATGCACAAATATGTATATAATCATTTCTTATTTTTTTTTTGTATGTATGAAAATTATATGCATATTAAATTTGAATGAATTGTGTGGTTATATTTTAAGATTATATAAAAAAAAAAACAAATAGAAATAACGTCAATGGAAAAAATGAAATTCTGCTGATATAATTTTCTCTTTACATAAAATAGAACTTTGGTTGTGATAACATGACATTTCTTTCCCTTTTTTTATTTAATTTAGATTTTATTTTTTTTTTTATTTTGAATACCTATATATTTATTTTTCTTTGTTCATATTTGTTTGTTTTGCTTGAAGATACTTAATCTCATTGAAAAAAAAAAACATTTTTCTTCTTAGTGATCTTTTGCTTAAATACTAATAAACAAAATTAATTAAATACAAAATATATTTAAAGAAAAATTAAAAAAAAAAAATTATAAGATGAACTATAAAACGGAAATAATCATATATTGTATGTATGATTATTTTATTCTAATTAAAAATGGAATATATAATACAAATAAAAATATTTTCATTAGACAAAAAAAAAACAAACAAAAAAATTAAAATAAATACATTTTCTTATAAATTGTTGATTGATCGTAAATTGCATATGCCATCATTTTTCATCACTACTACTACTACTACATATTACTACTAAACAAAGTTTGTCCATGCGTCCCTCCGGTCATCCCATTATTACAGTAATATACATTGATGTGGTTTGGTTTTAGGTTTCTTCTCAACGGCACGTACAGCTTCCTCAAAGACCGTATTCAAATTGATTTTCTTCTTTGCCGAACATTCTACTAATGTATGTGCATGAATTTCTTTACGTAAACGTCGTCCCTCTGAGGTTGTTACAAATTTTTCCGAGTTGGGTATACGCAAATCAAGTTTTGTGCCTATCAACACAACGGGCACATTATTAGAGAAATGGCGTATCTCTGGCCACCATTTACTTTTTACATTCTCAAATGATGTACGACTGCTGATGGAATAACAAAGAAGGAAACAGTTTGTCTGCGAAACAACAACAAAAAGAATAGAAATATGAAATGAAATAGCGGAAAATTAAATTAATTGAAATAGAAAAAATAGAAAAATGGCAAAAAACGAAACAGAAAACAAAAAAAAAAGGTAAAAAAATGACAATAACATTTTGTTGTCCCTCTGTTATCCTTTTTGCAAATGGGAAATATTCATTTTTACACTTTTTTTATAATTTATTCCATTTTTATCAACTCACATTTGGATAGCTTAATGGCCTCAAACGTTCATAATCCTCTTGCCCAGCTGTATCCCATAGTGTAAGATTGTATTCTTTATCGTCGACATTTATATTACAAGCATGATTATCGAATACCGTTGGTATATACTCTTCGGGGAATTCATTTTGTGTATACGTAATGAGCAAACATGTTTTGCCGACCATGCCATCACCAACAATGGTGATTTTTAACGGTCGCAAACTATTTGACATAATTACTGTTCTCTTCTCTCTCTCTCTCTCTCCCTCAGTACACTTTCCGTTTGTGTTATATGAATGTATATGTGTAGGTAGGTATGCACGTGCAATTGCAAGCTTTAAAAATCAACTGACTGAAAATAATTAAAGAAAAAGCAAAAATAGTTATAAGAGTCATATTATAAAATTAAAGATTTAAAGAAATGGAATGAGCACATTTCTACAAGGCACATCGCACATGTGTACCTCGTCATATGGTTACAAACAATATGTCAATCTATTTATAACGGACATAATGCAGTTATGGTACGCATGCGAAATATTCTCTTTCTCTTAGTTTTCTTAAAGTAGACTCATGTAACCGGAAATGTTTACATACAACAGCCGGTATTATATGTCAAATACATAATTTTTTCACATTTTTCATGTGCTTGATATTATTAGTAAGGTAGCACAATATGCTTGAAAACATCTTTGGTGTAAATGTGTTGCTTCTTGATGAGTTTTTATTACAGCGTGATTTTTTAAGAGCCTTCGGATTTGATTAAAAAAAAAACACAAAATTTAAAGAAATGTATGAAATCTTTATTTGAGTCGATAGAACGATTTATGTATGTAAATGTTGACCGTGGCTACGTCTCAAATGGTTCATACGCTGGGCCCAATTTTTGCATAGTCTCTCCAAAATATCGGCCGGTATCTCACGAATAAATTCTTCAATATTGGCTTCCAGTGCGTCAACCGTTGCAGGCTTGTCGCTTTAGACATGAGCCTTAACATGTGCGCCCCCCCCACAAAAAATAGTGTAAAGGCGATAAATCGCGCGATCTAGGCGGTCAATTGATCGACTCCAAACGTAAAATGAACTGTTCACTGAACTGGTCTCCCAATTGGGCCATTGTTTCGCGTGCTGTGTGGCATGTGGCACCGTCTTGTTGAAACCACATGTCAGCCAAGGTTAGCTCTTCCATTTTGGCAAAAAAAAGTTTGTAATCATCGCACGGTAGCGCTCACCATTCACAATAACGTTTCTGCATTCGTCGTCTTTGAAAAAGTACGGCCCAATCATGCCACCGGCCCATAATCCACACCAAACAGTGCATTTTTCGTGATGCATTGGCATTTCTTGCAATGCTTCTGGCTGCTCTTCACACCAAATTCACGGCAATTTTGATTGATCACCTATCCATTCAACCAGAAATGAGCTTTGTTGCTCAACACAAATTTCCGATAAAAAAAGTGGATCTTCATTCAACTTTGCCAGCGCCCATTTACCAAAAGTTAGGCGTTGTGGTAGGTCGTGTGGCTTCAATTCTTGTACCAGCTGTATTTTAAAGGGTTTTACATCCAAATTCTTCCGCAAAATTTTCCACGTAGTGGAGGAACAGATACTCAATTACTGCGAACGGCGCCGAATCGATAATTCACGGTCATCAACAACCGGCGGCGGATACAGCCGCGATATTTTCCTCTGTCCGCACTCTACGTATGCGTGTGGGTGGTTTAATATCCAATAATGTAAATTTGGTGCGAAATTTAGCCACAAGATTCCGAATAGCCACCTCAGAAGGTCGCCCAAACTGACCATAAAATGGAAGAAGTACACGATGCACTTTCTTAACCGAGCATGAATTATGATAATAAAATTCAATAATCTGCAAGCGTTGTTCGTTTGTAAGTCGATTCTTGGTTAAATTATAGACCAAACTGAACATGTTTGACAGTAACATGTTACACGAAAACAGCTGAGCTGGCAAAAACAGTGTTGCCAAAAAGAAAGTTGCTAAAAAATCACCTTGTATATTCAAAAAAAAAAAAAAAAAATTATTAGCGAGAAGAAAAGGAAAAAGAAAATATCAACAAAAAATGAAAAAATATTCTCAGAGCGCATTAATATGGTGTGAAAAATTTTTGTCGATTTGAGAAATAGTTTTATTACGATTTGTAAAGCTACTCCACATATGTTAAAAAAAAAAAATTTACAACAAAAATTTCGTTTTACTTTTCTATTCGAATTTTGTCATTATTGCCATTGCTATTATCTGTGCTAAAATATCATTAAATGTCTAAGTGCATGTCTAGTTGACCTCATTTCAGTTAATTAGTATAAATTTACAAGTGTTTTTTTGTAACAAGTTCGTATTCTATGAATGTAATTGCTACTCTGTTAATTGGAATGTTAAGTTGTACTCCAAAAAATACACTAAAAGAAGAGCAAAATAATTAAAAAAATTTCCAAAAAAAAAAATTCAAATAAATGGATTTAAAAAGAATTAATAAGAAGAGCTTTTAAAATCATACAAAATCGGGGTATCGAACCGGCAACTCATGCACAGAATGCGCTAACAATTGTATTACAGCATTCAATTTAACATTGCCATAACATTATGTAGAAAAAATGTAATCGACTATGTTGTTTTCAGTGACGTTGTGATGTCAAATTTCTAGTGTATTTCATTTATTGACGAAATGTTTCTTTTTGCTATTTTTCTATTATTTGAAAAGTTCTTAAACAAATTGCTAACATAATCTATTGGTTGTATAAATCATTAGAGACATTCATCTATACATACATATGTACATAAATATGTAGGGTAAGGGGTCTAAGATCGGCATGGTCCAATAGTCATTGTAATTTTGCATTAAAAGAAAAATGATTAGAAAGAAAATTAAATATTTAAATGAAATCAAAATTGAATTGAAAATATATTCATCTCGCTCTCGCTCTCTCTCTCTCTCTCTCCCTCTCTGTGATGATTAACATTGACTGAGAGTAGTAATTTGACATATTTTCATCCGCAGATCATTAACAGTTCTGGACATGTATATTTTTGTAGTGGTTTTTTTAGTGAAAATGGTTTCTTAGACAATTAAATATTTGCGTTATGCAATAATTGGGAGTATCATGCTAAAGAGCAGTGGCCGAGCCTTTCTAAAAAAATTTTTTGTATTGAAAAATGCTTAGGGGTCTCGAGGAGTTTTTTTGTGTCACATCAAAAAATTGTGAAATTGAGAGAAATGCGCTAATAGCGATTTATTGTACAATTTTCAATATCTGCACCTTCTTCTTTTGAACAAAATATTATTTAAACTATAACAAATATTTTTCAAAAAATTTTTTAATTTGAAATTTAACTATAGTGTTATAGCCTAGACAGACGGCAGCCTAATTCGGATTAACTAAACGGCTGATTGCTCTTTTATTAGGTCTGCTCACTTACATTACTATCACTATCAATTTCTGTCATCTGTCACACTCGATATGGGAAAATCTACAAGAAGTACGTGAACAGAAAACTATCAGAAACTTGTAAATTGACATTCACAGTTCGTAATTGACAGCTGGATTTATTTGTTAACTGTTAACAATTGTTGAAAGTTTTTTGTTAGCGAACACACCTAATATTTTGTAAAATGGATCGAGAATAATTCACAATAGAAAATTTTCAGCAGTGTTGCCAGCGCAAATTGACCTATTCCTCTTTTATTTTGAGAATTAACTCATAGACTTAATGCGGTTTAGCTGCAGTTAATGCCCGAGTTAAGTCGAATTAACTCGGTAATCCGGAATTAGGCTGCCGTCTGTCTAGGCTATTAGGTCAAAACTACTTTTTGGGCGAGAATTTAAAGAGAAAGCTATATTTTTTCACTTTTATTGCGATATTTGATTAAATGTTACTTTATTGCTTATTTTTTAGCACCTGGCTTCAGACAAAAAGTCGAATTTTTCGCAATTTCGCCATTCTTTTGACTTACTTACATTTCTTTAGAATGAAAAACAACTTTCGGAAACAACATTTAGTACTATAGGCCATGAATCGCTATTTTGCAAATTGTTGTCTTGACACAAAGAAATCCCAAGAAACGTAAAATTATTGTCGGCTGATGCATAACAAATTTAATATCGAAAAGATTTTTCTTTCGAACGGTACCCACCTGTCGGCAAGCAATTGGCAATTCTTCCGACAGTAACAATTTGCCATGAAAAAGCTTCTAAAAGAACTCTGTGACAAAGCTCAGAAAAAGTGATGTCGCAAGAGTTCTGCCGTTCGGAACCGGCTAAAATAAGTAGGTCCCTTCTAATACCGTCCAAAATTTAACACGCACAACATTAATGGAAGAGAAGCTCGGTCAATGAGCCCTTCGGGGCTTTAGGTGCCACATATTTATTTTTATTTATTTTTTAATAGTTGGAATCCAAAGTGATATAAATTGGATAAAGCCATGGCTGCCTTCGAGCTCTACCAAATATAAAATTAATACTTGGCTAGAAAGAAAATCGCACCAATATTGGATGGAAACAAAAGATATTAGAGTTGCAAAAACCTTTCTCACAAGAGAACTGCTGATGAACTTAGCTTGAATCAGACTGGTATTCGCATTGTCACGGGATTCTTGACCGGACATTGCAGAGTTATGAAAGACCTACACAATATTAGGATAAATCAAAACTACCTCTGTAGGTTATGTAACAAAGACGAAGAAACAACTGAACATCTACTTTGTCGTTGTAATGGTCAGGCTTCGTTACTTAGGTAGTTATTACCTAGAACCGTCAGACATAGTGGACAAGTCTCCTAAAGATGTCTTTGAATTCCTAGTGAATACCATACTTACGGAGTACTTATAAATTTTCAGAGTGTGTCACAATAGGTCTATCTTGGCCGCAGTGACAAGGTGACTGGTGCCTCAATCTAATCTAATCCAATAACCTTGCAAGTTCGTTGGCCTCTTCATCTGTAGATTGTGGGTTCAATTCTCTACTGAAGCATAACTTTAATATTGGAAAGATTTTTTTTTAACGATACCCAGCTGTCAGAAAGCAATTGGCAGAAGTAACAATTTGCCAAAATATGCCATGGAAAATTTTCTAAAGGAGCTGTGCAAAGCTCGGAGTGATGTTGCAAGGGTCGGCTTTACAGTTCGAAATCGGCTAATATAAGTAGTTAAATTGGATGCATTTACGCCAATGCCGACTTTAGGAACATCAAATGCCGATTACTGAAATTTGCCTGCCTGCCATTGGCACATTCAACATATTTTGCAAAATACAGTATAATCTCGTTAATCCGGACAATTAAAAACCAAGCCTTGTCCGAAATATCGAAATATCGAAATGTCCGAGATACAAGAATGGCTCGATAAATTTACTACTGAAATAAAGCACAACATATTTTTAATATTTTAAAATTTTATTTTTTATGATTTATACACATTTTTAATATTTTTCAAAGAAATTTGTAATTTTTTCTTGACGAAGTTTTGTGTCATTTTTGTTCTTGTGTGCAATATCTCTTAGGCTGACTAGTTTCAAAATATCGCCAGTAGCGAAATCTTGCTCTTCTGCATATTTAATGCACGTGTTAAAGGCAGATATAGCTTGAGAGTGTAGAGTTTTTGGTTCTTCGTTTTCATCATCATTGTTTGGATCTTGGCTTTCATGAGTACTGCTGTCTAGATCGTTTTCTTCAATTTGATTATCCGCGTCGTCATTCAGCCACTCATCAATCTCGTCATCGAAATATACGTCTGGTGCTATTTCGACTAATAAGTCATTTATTTCAGCTGAGTTATTGGGGCGTAACATTGCAAGAGGGAGGTCATCATCTGAATCCCATCCATCGTCATACAAAATTTTGTTGAAACATTTCTTAAGGATACCTTCACCCACCGTATCTCATGCGTTTGCTGTCAAAAAAGCAACGTCCTTCAAGGAAAACTTCTTTAAAGAATCCCTAAGGCTGTTTTCTGAACTGGACAAAATATGCGATAAAAAGCTTTTGCGATAATTCATTTTCAAAATTCGAATCGCATTCTGATCCATAGGCTGGATAAGAGCCGTGCTGTTTGGTGGCAAAAACATAACGCATATGTCCTTATCGAGGTCTGCTAACGATTGAGGGTGGCAGGTCGCATTGTCTAGCAGTAGAAGTGCTTTGCATGGCAAATTTTTTTCCTTTAGGTATCGGTTTTACTTGTTTGACAAAAGATTTTTTAAACCAGGTCTTAAACAATAGCTCAGTCATCCAAGCATTTTTGGTGTTAGCGTATTCTAACGGTAGCTTCACTTTTTTAAACGCCCTTGGATTTTTAGCTTTTCCGATCATCAGCAATTTCAGTCTATGCTCTCCCGTTGCATTGCAGCAAACCACAAGGGTGACCCTTTCTTTACCAATTTTACGTCCTGGAGCGGATTTCTCAGTATGCAACGCAAGCGTTTTTTCTGGCATCTTCCTCCAAAATAAAGTTTCATCTGCATTATATACTTGAGAATATGTAATGCCCATTTCTGAAATTTTTCTGCGTAGTTTTTCAATGAAAGGTTGTACAGCAGTTGGGTCGTTCGATAGTTTCTCGCCAGATATTTTAAGAAATTTTATTCCATATCGTGAACGGAAATTATTAAGCCAACCGTTGCTGGCCATAAATTCAACGTATGGTCCGTATATTTCGGTACAGAATAATTTAGCTTTTTCTTTAATGATCTCAGAGGAAATTGGTGCATTTTGTTGCCTTCTGTTTACAAACCAATTGTACAAACGTTCTTCCATCAGTTGGTATTCAGCAGATCGCATAGTTTTGCGTTTACCAAGGCCGCTTTCTGTCTTAGCAATGTAACTGAATAAAAACATAAATAAATACAAATTAATGACTTTTGTATTTGAAACCATTTCACAGACCTACTTATCAATCTTTAAACCATTTAATTTTATGTCAGAAATTGTAGATTTGCCTACATTGTACTCCACTGCCAGTTGACGAAGTGTCTTTCCCCTATTTAACTTGTTCAGAATTTCTTTTTTCTGGTCAATTGTTAAAAAAGTACATTTTTTCTTCACTATTGGTGGCATTTTTAATGTTTAATGTAATAAACTTTAATAACTAACACCACTTGTTAACACAATTTTCTTCAACTTTTTATTGCACCTGTCTGAGAACAAACACATTTCCTGTTTTCCATAAAAATCGGCTGTTTACTTATTCAAACATATTCAAATAAAAAAGGGGCTTCCCCGTAAAAAAAACAGCAGAAGAAAAAAGCTTAAAAGACAAAGAAAAAATAAATGTCCGGATTATTGAGGTAAGCGAAAAAGCAGGGTGTCCGGATTACAGAGTCAACAATGGAAAGCAATCCGGTGTCCGGATTACCGCGTTGTCCGGATTAGCAAGTGTCCGAATTATCGAGATTGTACTGTATAAGAATTAGAGATATTTAATCAACTAGATTTGGAGAAGAGTAAATAAGATCTAAAATAATATTCTTTACTAAAATGGAATATGTAGTTGGGAACCGAATAAAATGATCATAATCATGATCATACTTGTCAAAAGTGAAACCGCAGACTGCTGGGACATTTACCCTACATGCCTGACAGAATAACAAAAGTGAAATCAATAATAGCGTTTTTTTTTTGTTTTATTTACGCCTCTCATTTTTGCTATTTGCGATAAGATAAATATGGAATAATTATTTTTATTAAATTATATATATATATATGGTAAATAACATACAGTCATAAGTATTAATCTTTTCATAATAATAATTATTACTATCTCATAATTAGGTTGTACTTTTCTCTTGCAATTAATATTTATTTATTAAAAAAAATTATACTTGTATATAATGAATAATGTTACCAGCATCAATTTTTCAATTACGAGTACGAGTATCATGCAATCGGTTCGGCACTTGTCAAATGGACTCTCGTAACTTTTGAACTCGAATCTATTAGTACACTCAATGTGACACTCAATTAATAAAGTTAAGTATCTATGCTCCTCTACAAAAAAAAAAAACAAATTTAGAAGAAAAAAAATCTCCTTACAGTCGGCTGGGGCCGACCAAACTATACCCTGCATATGTAGATTTGTATATAAAAAGTTTACTCGAATATCCAACTTTTCTTTTATTTCCACTTTTCGAGAAACAATTTTTGCATATACTACTAATTTACACCCGAAATATGGTTGACTTTGACGAAGTAAAAGGATTTTAAGATAATTCCGAGGCTTAGTATGGGAGCTATATAAAAAGTGGGCGTGGCTTACCACTTTCTAGTAAATCCAATTAATTTTTCAATGTTAATCCACACCTTAAATTTGGTGTCCTACGTTGAATAGTTTCTAAGTTATGGTGGTTAACATTTTTGTTTAATTTCCTCAACTTTGTATGGGAGCCCCAATAAGAAGTGGGCGTGGTACGCAGATTTTTCGCCAGATTATTTCCGACTACGATATTAATTTAAGTGTCAATTATGGTTATTGTAGACATAAGATTGCCTAAGTTACAGCTGTTTCAATTTAAAATTTGTATGGGGGCTACGATAAACACTGGGCGTGGTGCGCCCATTTTCTGTGAGCCTAGTTGCTCGTACAATACTAATCCATACCCTAAGTCTCGTCGTCCTAGGCTAAATGGTTTGTAAGCTATGGAGCTTAAAATTTTAGTTTAATTCACTCGACTTTGTATGGGAGACCCATGAAGGAGTGGGCGTGGCACACTGATTTTCTGCCAGATTTTTGCCGACTACGATATTAAATTAAGTGTCAATTATGGTATTCTAGACAGAAGATTGCCGAAGTTACAGCTGTTTCAATTTAAAATTTGTATGGGGGCTACGATAAACACTGGGCGTGGTGCGCCCATTTTCTGTGAGCCTAGTTGCTCGTACAATACTAATCCACACCTTAAATCTCGTTATTCTACGCTGAATAGTTTGCAAGTTATAACCGGTAACATTTTTTTTTAATTTCCGCAACTTTGTATGGGAGACCCAAAAAGGAGTGGGCGTGGCACATTGATTTTCTGCCATATTATTTCTGACTGCCGTGTTAATCTAAGTGTCAATTATGGTTATTCTAGACAGAAGATTGTAGAAGTTACAGCAGTTTCAATTTAAAAGAAGTACAGACACTTTGTATGGGAGCTACGCTAGAAAGTAGGCGTGGCTCACCCACTTTTGGCGAGGTTATATAGTAGTATAATATAACTCTATGTGCAAAATATTGTTGTCCCAAGTGGTATATTATGTGAGTTATAGCAAGTTAAAGATTTTGAAAATTTCGAGGTTAGTCGCTTTGAATGCTTGGTGTGGGCGTGGTTATTGACCGATCATGCCCAATATCAATCCCCTCCGTACCCTTGGATCATAGATTACTTATGCCAAATTTCATCGAAATAGCTCAATATTTACTCAAGTTATCGTGCGAACCAGCCAGGTGACAGACAGACGGACGGACGGACGGACGGACGGACATCGTTAAATCGAAAATTTAATCGACGCTGATCACGAATATATATCCATGTCTATATCTCCGGAGATTCCTTCCATGCATATTGCATTATGCAGGGTATAAAAAACCAATGCCATTAAAAGACACAAATCATTGTAATCATTAGAAAATATCGCAAAACGAAATATAAAACATTTTATGCATGCAACATTTGACATGACTTCTCGCTCAATACTTTGCACTTCAAAAGTCAATTAGGGTTAATTGAGTATGATTGTGTATGTTCCAATTGAAGAACTTATATGCATAACATACAGTGGCAGAAATTTCTATAAAACAAAAAAAAAAAAAAAATTAAAATTATTTTACCGACAGTAGTTCTGAACTTGCTCTGGAATAGCTTTGTTGAAGCGTTTAAAATTTACTTTATTCTAATTTTGAAAGTAGGATATATGCTCTGTTTTACAACACATTTTGTCGTTTAATATGATTGATATTCATACAATTTAAATGTTAAACGTCGATTTCACTCCCGCTTCGAACAAGTTAACAGTAAATTTTTCAGAAATATTATTCTCAAATAATTGGCAATTCATGCAATAGTAAAGAATGTCATGGAAAACTTTTGCAAGAGCTTTACGGCAAAACTCAGAATGAATGATTTTACAAGAGTTGTGCCGTTTTCATTTGATTAATGTGAGTAAAATGAAACGGAAGACAGAAAAGTCCAGTATTTCGTAGCGTAAGAAAAATTATGGCTGAGTTTGTAGTTTTTGGTAAGATCGAAATCGTTTTGATTCGATTAAAAATTAACTCAGACATGAAGCTTCTCTAGATGCAGGATCAACTGAATAGTCGTCGCATTATTGTGGCATGAATTTGGTTTTTTTCTTTTTTGCAGTATAACTCCATAATCTCAACTTCGAAAGAAGTCGGATTATGGTTACCGTGTTACTGATATAACAATTATTTTGAAATTTAAACCATACCGAGTCCATATTTTGGACGGCGGAAGCATAGTGGTGTAAGCTAAATTTATGGTTTTTTGTAGGAACGAAATCGTTTGTATTTTGTCCAAAATAATTTCCAACATGGAATTTCTAGAAGCAGGAGCAATTCATTTTTGTTGGCATTATAGTACCGTTATCTCTATTTCGAAACTGGTCAAGAGTTCTAACTATGAAAATTACTGTGCTAGCGAAAAAGAACGCTAAGGTAGAAAATTAAAATACAGTGTTACATTGAACATTGCAATACATTGAATTTAAAATTAAATACTGAACACTAAAATTGAGCCTGTAGTTGTAGTGTTAGAAGTTAAGATCATCTTACGAGCTAGAATCGGCTTGGTTGACATATTTCCCATTCAAAAATCTGTCAAAAAGGTCGATTCTAAGTTTAAAATGATTTTAACTGCGACTTCTAATATTGTCCAAAAATTTAAGACGTCCAACAGTAATGGTAGAGAAGCTCGGCCAATGAGCCCTTTGGGGCTTTATGTGCCACATATTAATTTTATTTTTTATAACTACGGATCAGTCACTCTTTGGCCAAATATGGTATTGTATTGAGTGGTATATTTTCAAATGTCACATCAACTCTTCTTGCAGAGGCTGCTGACAAAGTTTACAGAGACTTCTAATTACTGTTATTTTATGAATTTTTAAAGAAATCGAGCATAATACTTAAAAAACAAGGATTCTTGCTGGATAAAATAATTCTCTATGAATCACTTGAGGATATGTCTCTCACCAATAACGGCAAATTTTGTTTACCGTTAACAAAAAAAATGCAATTTTCATAAAATGTTTGGACATTTTCTAAAAAGTTCTGGCAACGTGTTTTGTAAATCATGAAAACGAAAACCGTATTGATTACAACTGACAGCAGATGTCAGATATTACATATTACCAACATGGCCGCAATAAGCTGTCAAATTGTTATCGCGCTAATGGTAAGTGGTGTACAGTGGCTCCCAGCTTATTTCGTACAGTGACAGTTTAAAAATTGCTGCAGTCGTAATTCCTAATATAGCAAAAATTTGAACAAAATATAAATGCCATTTTTGAAAGGAAGGTTTGTTTTTTATTTTCCAAAATTTACTTTTTCAAAATTTTAGTGTTTGACACTATAAAAAAATAAAATAAGAATAAAATAGGAAAATTCATGTCACAGCTTATTTCGTACAGTCTCTTTAAGTTCAAACTAAAAACAAAGTAAGTTGATTTTAATATTTAGTATGACATCCCTTAGCGTTAATGATAGCCTGGAGTCTATTTGGCATTGAATCCACCAATTTTTGAGTGATGTCTGGTGTGATTTTTTTCCATTCCTCCATCAGTACCTTCTTTAGGTCTTGCTTATTAGAAATCTTGTGTGTTCTTATTTTATTGTCCAAAATAGACCAAAGATTTTCAATCACATTCATGTCAGGTGACTGTGGTGGTGGAGACATCAAGTGTGGGCAGTTCCAAATAAGCCAAGATTGCACAATCCCAGATTTATGTTTTGGGTCATTATCTTGGTAGTACCGAAATTCATCCCGCAAATCCAGTTTGTCTGCACTTTGAAGTAAATTGTTTTTCAGAATCTCGAGGTACTTCATTTTGTCCATTGTCCCCTCAATAAAAACCAATTCACCTACTCCGGCTGCTGACATACAGGCCCAAACCATCACGCTACCGCCACCATGCTTCACTGTGGGCTTAAGGTTCTCCTTGTTTAGCTCGGTATTCGCTTTACGCCAAACATATGACATTCCGTCCGAACCAAAAATATTAAACTTAGACTCATCCGCGAAAATAACGGTATTCCAGAACGCAGGAGTCTTAATAATATGCTCTTTGGCGGAGTCAAGTCGGCGTTGTATATTCATTTTTGAAATGAATGGTTTCTTTCGGGCTACTCGACCGTTCAAGTCATGATTGCGCAGCACACGTCGGACAGTTTCAGCACTGGATGATTTCCTATTTCACGCTGAACCTCTGCAGCCAACTTCGGAGCGGATAACTTTGGATTTTTCTTAATTTTTCGTACAATATAACGCTCGTCTGATGCGTTGAAAATCTTATTAGGTGCTTCTCTGCCCTTGTTCTCCAACCGATTTTCGCGAACGAAGCGTTGAATGATGTATTGGACAGTTGAGGCACTTAAATTTGTCATTTCAGCAATTTTTCGCACACTCTGACCTTTCCTAAAATGGTTAATTACCAGTTTACGATGTTCCATCGTTGTACGACGCCCATAACGCTAAATGTTTAATTTACAGCACTTTAACTATTTAAAATAATAATAATAAAAATTGTTATAATAGTTAAAAAGGTCCAAAAACTCATACAATTCAAAAAAACTTTGTAACTGCGCGGCAGAATGAAACTTACTTACATTGAAGTTTGTGTACGAAATAAGATGTGAGCTGAAAATCAGCTGATCAATAGTTTTTCTTTCTTGCATGACAAAAAGAACAATTTTTGGGGTTCCCCGTTTTCTTATTAGGTTTACTAAACACATACACAGACATCTACATTCAAAACTTATCGATAAGTTTTTTAGTTTCGATGTTACAGCCATGTACATAAAAATATATACACTGTACGAAATAAGCTGTGAGCCACTGTATATAAAAATTTCCGAGTGGCTGGCTAAAAATCATTACTAAAATCTGATCAAGAATTTATTTAAATTTTTTTAGCTTCGTTCTTATTCAAGACAATTTAACAAAATTAATAAAAATTAATTTAAACCCATAAAATTTTCGACGATTGTATATACATACGAGCATATTCGAACATACTACAATATATTCATGATATTTATTATGTGTTCGATTTGATTATTTGATTATTATATTTATCTTACTTGTATGTATGTTTCTAGAAATATATTTGATTATGTTAATGGCTTATGAAACAATCTGTTTTACTATTGAAATTGTCCAAGCATGTATCAAGATTTATAAATCATAATTCATACTTTTATACTACTTATATGACGCATTATTAGTATCATTAACGATATTTTTCAAGTTTCATTTCATTTCTTAAAGGTTTACGGCTCTTTGTGCGTTCTCTCTTTCTCACTCTTTCACTCAGATACACTCCATCATGTGTGCGTGCCTTTGAGCCGTTATTGTTCTTACTTATGGTGCTGCTTCCTCTTGTTATTTTTATTATTGCTATTACACTCTGAGAGTATTCATGTACTTAAGTATGCTACTTAAATAATTTCATAATGACTCATCATTTGATTGCTGTCTTGAGCGTGTTCGCTCATAATGTTAATGTTGACAATAATTATACGAGTACGTAAAACACTTGTGATTACAAAATCATTAAAGAGTTTCACTTTATTTATTTATTTGGGTTTTTTTTTAAATTGTTTTATTTTATAATTATATAAAAAAGAAAACATAGCTATATGTTTAGCAAATAGAAAAAAGTAGTTAAAACAACACAAAAAAAAAAGAGAATTGCATACAATGAGTAATATATGAAAGCGAAAAACAAAAAAATGAGTAAAGAACAATTGTGGTCATTAAATGATAACAAAAACAATTACAAACTATACTCAATGTAGAGTTGCCAAGTGTATTTTCAGGAAACTGCTAAAAAAAATCAAGGCTTTCATGCCTTAAACGGGATTCCTAATAGCCTAGACACAAGGCAGCGTTAATCCGGATTAACGGCGCACTTAATCCGAATAAACTATTAACCAGACAGACGGCAGTATTGCGGATTAACTAAAGAGCTGATTGCTGTCTCACTTACACTATCACTATCAATGAGAGAAAATCTGCAAGAAGTACGTGAACTATAAACTATCAGAAACTTGTAAATTGACATTCACAGTTTGTAATTGACAGCTGGATTTATATGTTCGCCAACGCTTTTCATGTCGAAAACTGTTAACAATTGTTGAAAGTTTTTTATAAGCGAACATACCTATTGTTTTGTAAGTTGGATCGAGAAAAATTCACAATAGAAAATTTTCAGCAGTGTTGCTATTGAAAATTGCTCTAATCCTCTTTAATTTTGAGAATTAACTCGTGGAGTTAATGCGGATTAGCTGCAGTTAATGCCCGAGTTAATTCGAATTAAATCATTAATCCGGATTAACGCTGCCTTCTGTCAGGGCTATAAGGTATTTGTGACAAATAAAAATTTTAAACATTTCTCAAAAACTGGATATGTGGAAGGATGCAGGAAAGCTTGGACGAGCTTCACAGAAATGAAGAAAAATCAAACTGTAATAGTAGCAAACAACTATAGAGAGGAGAAATCGAGGCAATGGTAGACCAGATAGCAACGAGCTTCTCTAGCAGTACTGCTGTGCGTGTCAAATTTGGACAGTGTTAGAAGGAACCCGCATTATTAGCCCGTTCTGAATGGCAGAACTCTTGTTAGATCACTTTTCTTGAGTTGATAGCCTTTAAAGAAACTTTTCCATAACAATTTCTTATTGCCCAAAAGAATTTCCAATTGCTTGCCTACAGGTGGGCATCGTTCGAAAGAAAGATGTTTTCGATATTAAAATTACCGCCTCAGCTGTGGATCGAACGTACGACCTATTGCTCAAAAGTCACAACTCAATAATCACTGAGTTATGGCACTCACATTATAATCGGCCCAAGTGTGCTCACATTATGAGAGCAGTCGCACAACCTATGGTTTGTTCACCTACTTTCACAGTACAAACTTGGAACGAAAGAGTTTATTGATAACCGATTGATTTTGACACTTCTTGTTGTTTTTCATATGTTTTATTACTGGAAGAAATTTTACTAGCAGAAAAGTTTAGCTACTTTTTTCTCTCATTTTTTCATTACTCGTTTTTGCTCTCTCGTTGCAAATTTTTCGAGTACGACAACACTTTTTCAGTAAAAACTAGTAATAATTGTCAACATTTTGTAATATTGTAGTTGCTGTTCGTGAACACACCTCTAAGCTAATCTCGGAGATATATTATCCTCATGAAATAGGAATCTGCATCTAAATTAAATATCAGATGCATACGTCTAATCCAATTCCTTATGATTAAAATAAAAATAATAAATATGTGGCACTTAAAGTTCCGAAGGGCTCTTTGGCCGAGCTTCTCCTTCCATTACTGCTGTGCGTATTAAATTTTGGACAGTATTAAAAGGGATCTACTTATTTTAGCGGTTCCGAATGGCAAAACTCTTGTGACATAACTTTGTCACAGAGTTCTTTTAGAAGCTTTTTCATGGCAAATTGTTACTGCCGGAAGAATTGCCAATTGATGGCCGACAAGTGGGCACCGTTCGAAAGAAAAATCTTTTCGATATTAAATTTATTATACCTCAGCCATAGATTGAACCCACGCCATACAGATCAGAAGGTCAACACACTAATCACTAAGCTACGGCACCTTATGATTAAGAGCGAAAGATAAAGGAGTAATAAGCTCGTCAAGGTGCTTCGGAGTCTCCAGTGCCAATTATTTCAGCTCAAAATCAAACATTTCTTTTAACGAATCATTTCGGCGAATGATTGACAATTCTTCTGGCAACAAAAATTTGCTACAAAAGAGCATGTACCAAATTTTAGACAAAAGCAAGACTACAATACTTCTGCCATACGAATTCGTCTCTTATATGTAGGTCACTTCAAATTTTGCCTAAATTACAATAGGATTAGAGTGGAGCTAAACTCATTAGAGATGTTTGTTGCAAATCCGCCTGATGGGCAACTTTTGATTAGGGTCCAAGGAAATATTAAGGTACCTTTTGTATTAGAGACACGTTTTGCTTGTTCATGAATCGTCTCACTTAAACTTGGCATTTAGCTTTGAGTTGAGTTAAGAATAATAAAAAAAAGCTCAATTCATATTGAAATTGTGATTGAGTCAATCTCAATATAAGCCAAATTATAAAAAAAAAATGTAAAATAAAATAAAATAAAGAGAGAGAGAGAGAGAGAGAGAGAGAGAGAGAGAGAAAGACACAGTGTTTTCAGAGAGAACAAAGTATTGCACAAGTTTTTTTTCTTTTCTTTTTTTTTTTTTTGTTATGTGACTCATAATTAACAGTCAGTCAGTACCCCAAAAATGCGTCAATAAGAAGTTTAAATTTAGTTTAGATTTCATCAAAAATTTTTTTGTTTTTTTAAATAAGAATACACATTCTTGGAATTGTGATGAATTTTTGTGGAATCACATACAGTTAGTTACAGTAAGAGAAACACTGTTTACAAGAGCACTTGATAATGTTGTTCACAAGATAGCGACAGAGACAACAGGTTTTTATTTTGTTAACCATAAATCTTTACATATTGTTGTTGTTGTTATTATCTACTAGCCAAACAGCATGAAATAGCAATATTTTTCCCACTTTCACGAATTAATTTTAATAAAACGCTACTACTTAAAGCCTGTTTTTCACTTTGTTTTGCTTCATTAATGTTATTTGATATTGTCTCGCTGTAGGTCTATCATTTTTTAATTTATTATTATTGATCTTCGATTAGTAAGTTGTGTATTATACAATGCAATCGTATGTAGGTGTTGTTAGGAAGCATTGCTATATCAATGCTTTTTGTTTGAACTAAATCACACTTGTATGGGGAAATTGTTAATTGAATAGAGATGATGTTAATGGTATTAAATACTAATAAATTAAATAAAAGTGTATATCTTGTTATTAGGCTGTTTCAACTCTCCGCATTCGCGCTGCATAGTAGGCAGGAGCTTTGTAACTTACAAGAATTGACGACGAATGCTATTAAAACCTTAAGAATAGTAAGGCATCTGCTATCGAAAAAACTCTTTGTTTTCAATTAATTCCTAATCGATATGAGCTGCAGTTCGAACTTAAGATTGTTTTATAACTCAGAGTATTCTTAAATGACATGGCTCAGCGAAAAACATAAAAATTGAGTAATTTTAAGCATTCTTCACGGAGGAAGCAAAAAGAAATGCCAGTTTTGGAAGTGGGGGAAAAGAAAAAAGCTTCGTATTGAGGTTATTTTTGCGAATATACAATAATAAACTAAAAAGACTAACGTTGGAGTCCCCGACAAAGACAAAGTCGTCAATATTAAAATTTCTGATCGAAATAGTTGCCTAGGAATCTCCTCAAGAGCTATAAAATGTATGAGTGACCTTTATTCGTTTTATATATCTTTTTTTATCCACCCCTTAGGGAGCTTCCACATAAAATGAAAGCAAAAATATACAAAAATAAACTAAAAAGTCTGACGTTGGAGTCCCGGACAAAGACAAAGTCGTCAATATTAAAATTTCTGATCGAAATAGTTGCCTAGGAATCTCCTCAAGAGCTATAAAATGTATGACTGACCTTTATTAGTTTTATATCCCGCCCCTTAGGCGGCTCCCATACAAAATGAATGCAAAAATACTTGAAAATCGACAAATATCCATAATACCTGTCCAGGAATTGCCCCAATAGCGATGAAATATATGATCGGCCCACGTTGAATTTTCATTTCTCCACATTTTCTTCAAACATATTACACTTACTCTTTAACGCCACTTCATAATCGGACTCCTATATAAAATAGTTGCCTAGGAATCTCCTCAAGAGCTATAAAATGTATGACTGACCTTTATTAGTTTTACATCTTATCCACCCCTTAGGGGGCTCCCACACAAAATGGACGCAAACATATTTGAATATCGACAAATAACTGTATAGTTGCCCAAGAATCGCCTCTAAAAAGAGATGAAATGTATGGTGGGCCCACTTTGAATTTTCATTTCTCCAAATTTTCTTCAAAAACATATTGAACTTACTCTTTAATGCTACCTCATAATCAGGATCCCATATAAAATGAAAGCAAAAACCTCTGAAAATTGACAAGTACTTCCATAGAGGCATTGAAAACGTCTCTAGAGCGGTAAAATGTGTAATGCGCGTCTCTTAATTTTTTCTCCCCAACATTTTTTTTCAACGTAATTACTCCCTAAATGAATGTAAAAACACCAAGAAGTCAGCAAATAATCCGATTGTTGCACAGGAATCACGCTTGGATCATTGAAATGTATCACCGACTGTAGTAATTTCTCTGAACCGGCCCTGTCTCCTCTTAAGGGGGCTCCCATACAAAATGAACGCAGAAAATCTGAAATACTTCCAAAGAGGCATCAAAAACGTCTCTAGAACGGTGAAATGTGTAATTCGACCCTGTTAATTTTTTCTCTCCAACATTTTCTCTCAACGTAATTACTCCCTATGTCTATGCCTTAAGGGTATTCCCATATCAAATGAATGTAAAAGCACCAAGAAGTCTGCAAATAATCCCATCACGCCTAGAGCATTGAAATGTATCACAGACAGTAGTAATTTCCCTGAACCAGCCCTGCCTCCTCTTAAGGGGGCTCCCATTTAAAATGAACGCAGAAAATCTGAAAATTGATAAACAATCCTATAGCTTTTCAGAAATCGACCATACAGCGGTGAAATATATATTAATTTTTGCTCCCGAACATACTTACTGCTTATCTTAAGGGCATCGCCCTACAAAATGAATGTAAAAAATGGAAAAATCACCCTATAGCTTCCCAGAATTCGGTCCTCATTAATTCTCCTTAATTTTTCTTCGACAAAACTTCCTCTAAATATATTTCCTATGTCCCATTCTTATGGATCTCTTCTACAATATTTATGCATTTAGTTCTAAAGACTATGATAATAGTAATGGTAGTACGGTTTGGGCTAAGGCCTTTATGCACTGCGACCAATCTGATCTATTGTGCACCCCTTTATACTTAGATATTTAGTATATTTAATATATCGTGTGGGTGCCGTAGCTCAGTGGTTAGTGTGTTCGCCTTCTGATCTGTAGGTCGTGGGTTCAATCCCCGGCTGATGCATAACAAATTTAATATCGAAAAGATTTTTCTTTCGAATGGTACCCACCTGTCGGCAAGCAATTGGCAATTCTTCCGACAGTAACAACTTGCCATGAAAAAGCTTCTTAAAGAACTCTGTGACAAAGCTCAGAAAAAGTGATGTCACAAGTGTTCTGCCGTTCGGAACCGGCTAAAATAAGTAGGTCCCTTCTAATACTGTCCAAATTTAAGACGCACAACAGTAATGGAAGAGAAGCTCGGCCAATGAGTCCTTTGGGGCTTTAAGTGCCACATATTTATTTTATTTTTTTTTTATAATATATCGAGGAATCAAACCAGCTCCTTTGGGGGGGGAGGGGGGTAACATTTGAAGGTCTTCGTCTTCTAGTAGGTATGAACCTAGGATTTTGTGCCTCCTGTGACCTAGTGCATCACATGGTGTTCCATGGGCTCTTCCTCATCACAGCAGAATCTGCAAGTACTTGTGTTTATTGCACACAAAGTGGCCCGTTAGTGCTCCAGAGGTTTCTCTAAGATTCTTTTTGTTTAAGGAGAGAGCGGTGTTTGCTCTTTTGACGTCAAAGCTCAGAAATTTTTTGGAGTGCTTGAGACCGCCAGTGTTATTCCAATATTCTTTGATTTTATGTTGGATCCATTTCTTGGTATTCTGTTTTATGTTGTTTTTATTGAAGCCAAAGAACGGGTTTGGTTCGATAAATGGCCCTTCAGCCCCTTTTTTGGCATAAAGGTCCGCCTTTTCATTCGCTTTGTGTCCTTCATGTTCTGGCACCCAGATCTGAGAGACCAGATTGTGGATGGCCGCATTGTTACACTCTGTGAGGACTTTTGATGTGAATGTGTAGCTTATAAGAGCTTTGAGGACTGATTGACTGTCTGAGAATATTTTTATTTCGACTCTTTGGAGTCCTCTTTTGGATAGGATTTTCACTGTTTCCACTATAGCATAAAGCTCTGCATGGAAAATTGTGGTGTCCTGAAGCGTTTTGGATCCATCTGTATAGCATTTTTTCTAAAGACTAAGAAGAAGGCACATTCAAATCTAAAATTTCTTTTCGCTTTGATAAAAATTCTTAAAATGTAAAAATTTTGTACTTGTATTTGCTGAGCAAATTTGCCAAAATGTTGTTCCATAGAATATGACCCACCTTAATATACGTATGTAGGCTATCATAGACACTCACTGCCTATTCTATGCTAGTAGTACATGCATAAAATATTTGAAAGATTTATCATCAGTGCTGTCGTCGTCCGTCTGCCTATATGACAGCTTGTAGACAACTTCATTTGCTCGATTACAGAATAAGACGAATAAGACGAAGCGACTTTATTACGCTATGCAATGAGTCATGTGGTTAGTGTTATTTTATTATTTATATTAGATATATTTAATTATTTTTTTGTCATATTTATTAATTATTCATATTACATGCATGCTTACACGCACACCCGAGGTGATCGTGCAATAATGTATTTCTAAGTCATATTTTTTGGTTTGTTTGTTATGATTATTTCGAACTTTAAATGGAACTAAACAATAAGCTAATATTTGCATTATGCAATTTTTGGTTAGATTAGGGCGGCATCTGAGGCATCCTATCCAAAGTCAATAAGTTCTTGTAGAAAGAAGAACCCAAAACAATGGACTACGTAAAGCTCTTACGTGCATTTCTTGGGCTCCTCATTTTGTCTATAATTCTCTGAAATCTGAATATAAGATCGACAATACACTCGTAAAGAGATATTGACATACATAGCACGTCTATATTTTGTTGTAGTACCACATCGAAACTAATAAATAATGTGTGTGTGTGTGTGTGTGATGGTTGGCAGCAACAACAACAAACAGCCAGAAAATTAAAATTTTTAGTGGAAAAAAATCTAAATCGTAGAGGAAAAATTTACAAACACTTAAAACAAAAATGAAGAAAAGTTAACGACCTCCAAAAAAGTATATCTCTTTCGGAATGTATACTCATATAGTTATATTCTCTTTTTGTTGTTTTTTGTGCAATTATGAAAATAATAATTTCAATTTGCTTTTGCATAAATTGCAAATATTCTAAGAATTTAAGCAATTTTATTATTAAGTATACTGTTTTTGCAAAATTTTTCTTAATAAATAAAGAATTCAGAAAGAAGCAATATAATATCTTCTTGTTTATTTTATTGCAAAAATATCATAATTCTACTTTTGGTTACGTGCTGGTATGTCATACATATTATATCAGTATTTTTTTTTTATATATGTATATATGTACATAATTTTCGTATTTATCTTATCATTAGATTAGATTAATTAAATGTGAAAAAAAAGAGAAAATTTTCAACATTTCAAGCCTTTCGAACGGTGTGGTGTATCTATAAAAAATAACTGTACATATACGTCATAAAGTCAACGAATGCCATTGCTGATATTGAAATTATAGTTTTTTATTAGTTAGAAACAATTCTTGATTGAAAAACTTCCACTTCTTTCCATGTAGTTTACTCGATACTAATTCTGTATTACTGCAAAATGATAACTCTAATATTGCTGAAGTGGTATAGATGGAAAATTTGACATTTAAATCGAACAAATTGGACGTATGTTGTTCGCAGACTTTCCAAATTAAGCAAAACCCAATGAGAAAGTCACCAAAACTCTTAGCAGGAAATGGCTATCGATTTGAGACGATCATAGTATGATGAAGAATTATTGATTTGCAAAAAATTAATGCGACTTCTCATACTTCACTATGCCAATCGAGCCGACAGGTCGAAATAATGACTGTTTAGGCCGACTTGAAGAGACATTCACAATGTAATGCGATTCATTCTTTCGAAATTCATGAACATTTCAATTAATTAGAAAATCAGTGAAATTAAGTAGGAAAAAGTGTTGCATCTAACGCGATCGGTGTCGATATTGACATTGTAATGTCCCACGGCAGCACTAGAGGCTCTGCTAGGACTCCTATCGCTTAACATTCATATTCAAAAATCAGCAGCAATCAGTGCCATTCGCATGAACCTTTTCCAAAGTTCAACTTCGAGTTCAAGTGGACACGAAACAATCATCAAAAATATACCAAATATAGAAATATGTTCTAACTCAGATTCCATGCCTCAAGAACTACGCTATCCCAGACAGACTGGAATGGAAAACGAATAACAGCTTAATATCCTCAAAACATAATTACGTTTGGTTCACAGACGGATCGAAGACAGATGAAGGTACAGGCGCCGGGATAAACGGTCCTAATACCCGCATATCTGTCGCAATGGGCTCGTGGCCAACTGTCTTCCAAACAGAAGTACAAGTCATAGAACTTTGTGTACGTCATATACATGACAAACGGCTCAAAGGAGCGCGCATTCTTATTTGCTCAGGCAGCCAGGCTGCCATTACATCTCTCTCCTCTTGGGAGTACTCCTCAAACTAGTCACCGAATGCTTCCTTATCCTACAAAAACTCTCTATGCGAAACAAGGTCACATTGTGTTAGGTACCGGGGCACAAAGGAACTGAGGGCAATAAAGTGGCGGACGAACTAGCGAAAGCTGGCTCGTCTTCTCCACTGACGGGCCCGGAACCTTTCTGCGGTATAAACTGGGCATCGGCCAAAGCTATAATAGAAAAACATTACCATGACAAATATCTTTTACAATGGACATATTCGACGGGTATTCGCCAAGCGAAAGCTCTCAACAGCTTTAATGCAGCTTTTGACAGAATTAGTCTTAGCAGAACAAACCTACGCCTAATAACCGGCTATCTCTCGGGACATAACTGGTTAAAATACCACCTTCACAAAATGGGATTATCCTCTGACACGGAGTGTAGACTCTGTCTGGAGGAGGATGAAACATCAATCCACATTCTTTGCGAATATCCGGCCCTAGCCAGACTACGCCTCAAACACTTTCAGCTGAGTTTCCAAACACCAGCTTCAATCATCAAAAGTTCGACAAGATCAATTCTATCCTTCATTAAAAAGGTAGAGGAGATTCTAGTGTCGTAAATGTACTTGTGTACAAAAGATCTCGTTTGGTCGCAGTGCCCGTAACACTTGTGGTTGATCCCCAGAGGTATCAGCTATATCCTCATATCCTCTAACAGACCTTGGTCTGGTTTCGCGTGGTCCATTTAATGAACAACGTCACGCTCTCTTTTGATTGATTGATTGATTGATGTATGTAATAAATATAAGTTAAATTTATTTTTTGGTTACAAGCCATTCGAAATTGACGGATGTTTGTGATTCATTTTTACAATTGACTATTTAAAAAATCATTCAGTCATTCCAATTAAGAAATGTGTTAGATGAATGGCTTCGGTTTCTTCGTATGCTTCTTTCAATATAAAATGGGTTGTTGAATTTAAACAAGATCGTACAAGCATTGAACATGAAGTTCGCAGGGGACAACATCAGAAATCATTCATCAACATCAACTCATGGCGTTACATGATCGACGAATGAAAGTGCGAGAAATATCTAATGCCAATAATATAAATCTCAAAAATATAAATTGGTCATATTTTACATGAAGTATTATTGATAAAGAGCTTTATAGAAAATTGCAGCGGCAATTGCTAAAAATTGATCAAAACGCATTCGAATGCGATCATTTTAAGCAAAACAAAATGAAAGTCAAACATCGCTTTATAATTGTTGATAAAACTTCATCAGGACCCATCAGTATGCACCAGAAGGAAAGGAATGATCAAACTTGCGCTAAAGAAGGCAAAGAGAGTTCCATCAATGCAAAGAGGTATGGCAACATTATTTTGGTATTATAAAGTAATTTTATTGGTCGAATATCTTCAGAAAGGTAAAACAATCGACTCAGAATATTATTCAAACTTATTTCAAACTATAATCTTTTAATAGTGTTATAGAATTATTTGAAAACGTTGGAGTAAATGTATATTCGGTGTTAAGTGCCAATATAGGCTTCGGTCTATGAGATAATTTTAGTGTATTTCAGGTTGAAGTCACAGCCACCAAAGGAGGTACCCCCTACTGTTGGGAATAGCATCCCGGTTACCAAGGAAATTTACATTTAATCAGATAGCCAAGCGGCACTAAGATTACTAGAAGTGAGTTCTTGACATCCAATTACTTTGGTAACAGGCAACAGAAATATCAAATGCAACTCCCAGTAGGGCAGATGAATTGGCTAGGCATGGTACAATGTTAACACTCTACTTGGACAAAGCATCAGTTCCGGCAACACTATCAACTTGTAAATTATTGTAGATAGATTCATTATCGATCGATAACTGCTTAACTAGTGTGTTAACATGGCCGAAATGTAACCTAGTACGAACTAAGTTTCTTCTACAGGCAGGATATTTGAATAACAATTGACATTCTAATAGGTCATTCCCATTTTTGTACACATGCGAATAAATTAGGGGCGCATTTTCATAACCACAGTAGAAGCTGCCAAGGTATGGAAGAAGAAGAAACAGTAGAACACCCCCTGTGAGATACCAGGCTCTGGCTGGAAGAAAATTCACTGTATTTGGAACTGTTTCCTTTGGCGTTGTCTCAGAGTTTGCAAAGGGCTTGGTTCAAAAAAGGGTCAGTTTGGGAAGGACTAGCTCCAGTGTTATCAAAATGGGTCTTTAATAGGCCTAACTGTGTCATCAGACAACCACCCTACCTATTTACCTTCCAAGGATATAAAAGTGAAAATTAAAAATATACAAAATTAAAAAAATTATACAAATATTTTTCATTGTTAAAAGGAACAGTCGACAAAACCCTCTTGACTTCTTTTGTGCTTTGTCACGAAGCTTTTCATGAACTTGAAATGAACACTGTATGAAGAAATGTCTATCATTTATCGAGAAAAATGTGAGAAAAATACTGATGTTGAGTTGGCAGAAACCACCAGCACTTTACCACCATCCTTATTGTCATCCCAATGAATTTTTTATACTTTTGAATTTGTAAAAAGACCTCACATATTATAGGATATATTGTTGTAAGTGTCTGAAGATTTCATTACAAGTAAAAATGCGCTTGATGAATACAAAGCAGAAATAAATGAAATTTGTTCACTTTCACAATCATTTGCACATTCTCATCAGTAGACTCTACTATACTCAGCTCTTTATTATAATAATAATTTCTTATCTTCATATTATTGCAACAAGTGTGCATAAAAGAATATGATAAGTATTTGTATGTAAATTCAATAATAATTGTGTACAATATGTTAAAGGAATTGAATACAAGCCCAACCCAAAATCAGTCCAGCCCAGCCTCTTTCATTTGTACTCGCATAAGTCTATGTGGCTCAGCCCTACCTACCCTACCCTACCCTCACTTATTAGCTTGTCGTATTATTTATTATAATATATTTTCTATTCTTTATGGAATTGTGTTCCCTTTTCTTATTCTTTCTTTTTGTTGTTGTTGTATTATTCTACAAAAAATTTTTTATTTTCTGTGTCCATTGTAATCCATAATGAGATTACATGGTGGACGGAATGAACGGACGTTGCTGCGTCGTCGTCGGCGATTCACAGTAATTTACACACACACACACACACACAACAATGTGGTGATCGAGACTGAACTTATTGTTGTTACCATTTTTCCCTTTTTTTCCACAACAACAATAGCCACAAAACAACAACACAAATGCTTTGATAAGAAGTAAATAAATTTTAAATGCAACACTTGTTATTGTTGGACAATAGTTGTTGTTGTTCTTATTGATCGTGTTAAAGTGTGCATGATCGTCGTTATTGTTACGATCATTATCTTGTTTGTGAGAGCACTTCCCATATGACAATTCTTTGGTTAAAAGGTTAATAGGAGTGTAAATAATAGGTTTTTATTGGAATTTCTTTTTGTTGGTATTCTCTTTATTCGTTTTTATTATGCCGTTGTATTATTTGCCCTATTGTCTATATTTGTAAGAAGCGTCCAAATTTATTACAAATGAAATTTATATGTATTTGTAATCAATTTGGACGCCTCTTGAGTTTTCCGCTTTCTTCTACTAGCGGAATGCGGATCGCTCTTTGATCCTGTGGACTCCGCAATCGTCTCATGTAATATATGAGAAGATGAGAAACGATTAATGGATCGAGAAGTCATTCCCTTCGAAGACAAACTGCTGGCATTCAGCCAGGCGACGATATCGGTGAAAATTGGTGGTACAGAGATAATGTCCTATGAGTTTCAAAGCAAAGGAGGGCCTGAAATACTAGTTACTTGCTCCAGAGAGTCACAAACGTGGCAGCAAGAGACGAAACGAACAAAGTCCTAAGAAGGCCTTTATACTAAAGCACTAATCCTGTTTGCCGAGATAATTCCATTTAAATACAATAGATTCTTTATCAATTTTTGGCGAATTTACAATGCTTTGCCAGCCGTCTGTTGTTTGTTCCTTGATCCCGCTTAGAAATACTAAGCGCTGACAGGTTCTTAAGTACTTGGTTTTTCCTCCGGAAGTCGTCTCCCAGTTGGTCCGAATATAACACCTTTGTTAGCTGGTGCGTGTTTCTCCATTCGCTCCACAGAAACAAGCCTGTGTAGCCGCTAGATTTTAATTTGGACTCTTCTTAAGTTTACCGCTTTCTTCTACTAGCGGAATGCGGATCGTTCGTTGATACTGTGCGCTTCACAATCGTCTCGTGTAATATATGAGAAGTTGAGAAACGATGAATGGATGGAGTAGTCATTCCCTTCGAAGACGAACTGCTGGCATTTAGCCAGGAGACGATATCGGTGAAAACTGGTGGTACAGAGATACTGTCCGAAGAGTTTCAAGGCAAAGGAAGGACGGTAATACTAGTTACTTGCTCTAGAGAATCACAAACGATGAATAGACGAAACGAACGAAGCCTTAAGAAGGCGTTTATACTAAAGCGCTGATGCTGCTTGTCGAGATAGTTCCATTTAAATACTTATTTACTTATGTGGCCGTTACAATAGATTCTTTATCAAATTTGGCAAATTTACAATGCTTTGCCAGCTGTTTCTGTTTTTTGTTCCTTGGTTCCGGTTAAAAATACCAAGCGCTGACAGATTCTCAAGTACTTGGTTTTTCCTTCGGAAGTCGTCACCCAGTTGGTCCGAATATAAGACCTTTGTTAGCTGGTGCGTGTTTCTCCATCCGCTACAAAGGAACAAGTCTGCGTAACCGCTAGATTGGAACGCGTTGCAAATATCATCATATTCCATAGTCGCCGCCAAAGATCCCACGCCAGATCTTTGGACATTTCTCTCGAAAACTGCAAGCAATCTTTCACCGGCGCTGTAAAGTGCCAAGACTTCATTGCCATATATAAGGGAAGACATGATGAGAGACTTGTAGCGTGCAGTGTTCGTTCTTTGAGAGAGGCATAGACTTCTCAATTGTTTACTTAGTTCAAAAAAAACAAGTTTTTGATAGGGCGATTTTTCGTAAAATATTCTCATTAACGTCATTACTGCTGTTAATGCAGGTTTCACGATACGCAAATTTCTTTGCAACTACAAAAGCCTCGTTATCAAGAATGACGTAATACTTAAGACGATGGGACTTTAATCAGATTCAAGAAGTCGCCATACGTTAAGGCATCACCTTATCTGAAACCTAGATTGCACGAAGAACAGTATGTCCGTTCGAATACAATTCGATGATTTTCTGCCAGTTAATCAGTGGTTCGAACCGCACAACTCGCTGACTTTTAGGAGAGATATTTTCAGTCTTCCAGTCAAGATACACAGAGCTCTGTTGCGAACACCAAATTGGAGTGATCTTGAGCTTCTCATCACATGACAATTGAGCCCATCTGCTACAAAAACGTAACATGGCTTAGTCTAGCACTGTCCTGGGAATTTGAATGTGACGCCTTTTATGTCGAAAGCATTATTTTCATTGCAGACTCTTCTGGATTGTATTTCTGAGTAAACCTTTTATTTAAAATGTTTCGCCAACATCAACAAGTTGAATGAACTCTCACTCTCAATCACTCTTTGGTTTGCTGTGGTTGGCATATGTATCAGTAAGAGGAACAATATGAATATGAGGAAGAAGAAAAAGAAGGGCAGCAGCAAAAACAACAACAACACCTACAAATGTCACAACATTAAACTTTTCACTTGTAAAATAATATCAGCATGCAACTAAGCAATAATAAAATGTGATATGTCACAGTCAGCCAGTTAGGCAAACAGTCGAGTCAGTCACTTTTGCAATCAAAGACATATATGTATAAGCAAAAAACAAAAAAAAAAGAAAGAGAAACTCAATGTCAATTGTAATTGTAATGAAAATTTTGTAAAAGAATTTAAATAAAATAAATTAAATAAAAATGTTCATATTAACGTTTATTTATAGAATAAAAGAAAAAGATAAGACAAAAAGCAGCAGCCATCCAGCATTGTATTTAATTAATATTTTATTATTTTTTTTTACTTATAAATGTAATTCCAATGCCAACAGGTTTTGCATACATATTGTAGGTACGACAGCTAAGCAGATGAGGGAAAAAGAGGGTGAAAGTGGAAGAAAAAAATAGCGAGTTAACAAAAAGCATTTCATTATTCTTCAATTGTATATAAAAATCTTATTAAAATGATAAAATATTTCCTTTTCTGGTTACGAACAATAAATAAAAAATATCTAACAACTCATAGTGGGGAATGCCACCACTACAGATTAAGCTTTGACGTAGTCATAATAATATCGTCATCTACTAATAGTCACAATTTTAGCAAAGTTTCATTCTAAATCTTGCTACACATTTTAAATTTGGCCCGAGTGCCTCTTGAGAAATAATCTTAGAGCTCGTTTAGAATTGTGTTTAGGTTACTGTCTACTGTCTGTCCGAGTTTAATATTGGAAGAGATTATATCCTCTAATTTTCTCAAAAAAAATTTTGATTCTTGTGAGTTAAAGTTCAGACAGATTGGTAGTCTGTAGTTGGTTGGTTGGTTGGTTGAAGTGGTCCATGAGTCCAAATAGCGCTTACGCACCGTTTTGTTACCACATCCTCGCTTCCAACTGTTCGTTAGGTTGTTTGTGTGGGCAGCACGGTTAAATCCAGTTTGTGCTGTTTAAAAACTTTAGGAGGTTGCTGATGTTTACTTCAGCCAACTCCTCAATGCTGTTGAAGAGTGGTTTGCCTAGGGTGTTCATTCTCTGTTTCCAAAGGAAGTGGAAGACCTTTTCTTCCACTTGGTTACAACTGTTACAGAAATCGTTATGGGACAATCCCATTTTGATCCCCTGTTCTCCGATGAGCCAGAAGCCGGTAATGACTGCCGTCAGTCTAGAGACGTCGTTACGGTTCCTGTTTATCAGTAACATTGACTGTTTATGATTGTATGTAGGCCACAGTGACCTACTAGTTTTACATTTCGTAAGACTTTTCCACCTACAATCTGCTATTTGTAGATATTTTGTGTTGATAGCTCTTTTAGCTACGCTCAGCGGTATGAACACTGGTTGTGCAAGAGCCTCTTGCATGGCAGATCCGTTTCTTGCCAGTTCGTCGGCTTTTTCGTTTCCTTCTATAGTCTGTAGTAGGGCTGGGAAACTATCGATGGCACTATCGATACTATCGATAGTTTCATTTTCTTTACACTATCGATTGATAGTCGGACTATCGACTATCGCGTAGGTGTAGCTTGCTCATCACTATTTTGCTGGCGAAGCTGTGAATTCGAGTAAGTAAAATACATTTTTGTTTATTTCTTTGTATTTTTAGGCTTCGTTTATACATATTTTTGGGCTTAAAAATGTGGGTTTGGTGGTGACGGTTCTGGAGTAATGGAGAAATACCTGCAAATATCCAAAGGTAGTAATAGTGTGGGTGCCGTAGCTCAGTGGTTAGTGTGTTCGCCTTCTGATCTGTAGGTCGTGGTTCAATACCCGGCTGATGCATAACAAATTTTATATCGAAAAGATTTTTCTTTCGAATGGTACCCACCTGTCGGCAAGCAATTGGCAATTCTTCCGACAGTAACAACTTGCCATGAAAA
This sequence comes from Megamerina dolium, assembly GCA_963854835.1. Taxonomy (NCBI): domain Eukaryota; kingdom Metazoa; phylum Arthropoda; class Insecta; order Diptera; family Megamerinidae; genus Megamerina; species Megamerina dolium. The sequence continues at coordinate 77,111,260 of OY978526.1, forward strand.
AGCTTCTAAAAAGAACTCTGTGACAAAGCTCAGAAAAAGTGATGTCACAAGTGTTCTGCCGTTCGGAACCGGCTAAAATAAGTAGGTCCATTCTAATACTGTCCAAAATTTAAGACGCACAACAGTAATAGAAGAGAAACTCGGCCAATGAGCCCTTTGGGGCTTTAAGTGCCACATATTTATTTTTTATTTTAAGTAATAGTTTTCAAATAAAATGAAACATCTTCATTTCATTTTTGGCACGTGTATTTGTGTAGGTGGCGGTAAGGAAAGTGATGCAAGTGGCAGCGTTTGCGAAACACCTCCCAAAAGAAAACCAAAATTGTCGGAGGTTTGGGGTTATTTTGACTTATCAGCTGATAAAAAATACGCAAAATGTCGTGTATGCAAGAGGGACTATAAAACTAGTGGCAATACAAGCAACCTTTTAGACCATTTGAACAGAATGCATCCAGATATTCGTAGTTCTGAAAAGCAGTCACTGCAGGCAACAATAGCGCCCTACTTTCAAAAACAGGATTGTTACGCAAGTAATTCAAAACGAAAGATCCTGCTAGATAACGCACTGCTGCGAATGATCGCGACTGATGTGCAACCGTTCTCTATTGTTGAGGACAAAGGGTTCCGAAATTTCGTGAAATGCCTTGATCCTCGGTACAACTTGCCGAGTCGGCGTACATTAAAAACTGTACAGATGGCTGATATATACAAAAACATTAAAAGTAATAGGGTGATTCCTAAATGAATTTTTGAGTTTTTTTTAAGATATCTTATAATTTTACATTTAAAGTATGTTTTGTAAAAACATTTTTTGAGTAAAAATATATATGGAAATTTTGACGTTTTTGATTTTATGAATATGTAATTTGTATTTAAAATAAAGGTATGTATACTGGCGGTATACTTTTAACGTATCAGTATGAAGTTCGATACTATCGCGATATATCGATAGTTTAAACTATCACTATCGCAACTATCGATGGTGCCGACTATCGATAGTTTCCCAGCTCTAGTCTGTAGTAGTTCCCGAGTGTATGATTTCTCACCCGAATATGGGCTGGGCATTCTGTGATTAAGTGTATGGATGTCTCATCGTCCTCCATACAGAATCAGGTATTTTGAGTTTTTCACCGAGTAATTCCATACCAATTTGACCACCTTGCGTTTTACTTTGGTCATATATTCAAGCTTGATGCAATTTTTGTAGTGAGCTTTACTGATTTCTAGGATTGCCTCGGGTCCAAATGGTTGCTTTTCAGCTCCCTACCTTGCCAATCTGTCTGCATTCTCATTACCATCATAGCCATAGCCACAGTGTGCTGGAATCCAGTGTACTATCACTTGATTCCCGATTGATAGTTGTTGGAGAAGATTAGCTGTCTCCCAAAATAACCTAGAATTAAATATTGACGAATAGAATCGTGTTTATTTTTTATTGCAAATTTTTCGCTCTCAAAACGGACAAATCTTTTATCGAATATTTGAACGGGCGTCCCTGGGAAAACAGCAAATATTGTCGTTACTCAAATCGTAGTCTAATACAGAGAGCTCATGGGCAGAAAGACAATACATTAACCAATGTTGGACTCTGGTAAGAAATCACGGAATTGAAAACTTAAATTTGCTTAAACTTCTCTGAAAATGGATCATATATAAAAACAGAAGGGTTCTCTACAAGTTTTGGGAGAAATAACAGAATCACCACCTCCCAATAATCACTGTTGCACATATTGCGGAGGTTTTCCGACTATTGAAGGACAAAAATTTCGCAAGACGACTTCAGGATATCTGGTAAGACAAGTTTTGGGAGCGAGAAGGGAATCTGTTACCAGGTGAACTGCCAGAAGGGCAGCTGTTACCAACACTACCGAGGCATCCTTTACTAAAGGATTTCGTATTTTAGGCGACGCATGAAAAACGGGTTTGACTTTGCTGCTTCGATAACAAAATCAAATGCAAAAATTATAGCATTAAAGAATTCATGCAACATATTATTCTCCAGTTTTTAATCTAACAAAAAAAAAAAAAAAAACAATATCACTTTAATTATACTTATTCTGCCTTTATGTAAGTTTTGTAAACAATCCCAGCGGTATTTTCGAAAAATAAATTAATAATGCTTTGATTATATGTATGTATATCTTAAGCGCGGCTGGTTACCTCACATTTTCTATCTACTGTTCCATTAAATACAACTCTTTAGAGAGGAAAAAAAAAACACTTAAAATGAAAGCAGTCCCTTCTCCTGCCTCACTTAGTCAATCTTCTTCGCCCTGATTCTGCCCTTTATTATGGTATCATGGAAAACTATATTAAGTGGCGTCTAAGTGCATTCACAAACGAGAATACCATCATCATAATCGTCATTCACCTTAGAAGCAGGAAAAAATGATACATAAGAATTTACATAGAAATGTACAGATGCACTCGTGTATCTATAAATATGTACGATGGAGTGATCTATGTAAATGCGCTACAGCACATGGTATAACAGAGAAAAAAAAGACAAACAGTCACTGCAGCTGATGTAAGGACTGTGTAAATCAATTCACTTAAATTACTCTTTGTACAGATGCCAGATAAACTGAAATTATGGTGAGATTTTCATTTTGAACTTATCATGAAATCAAAGAAAGAAAAATAGTATTGCCCAAAGAAGTATTTAGGGGTTGAACGGAAGAATGCTTAAAAAAAAGTAATAAATAGTTGCCACTAGCGGCGCTAAGGGGTTGTGATCGCGGTATTTTCCAGTGTCGTTTTGTGTATGTAAAATTTTGGATAGTTTTAGAAGAGGTCGTGGGTTCAATCCCCGGCTGAAGCATAACAAAATTTAATATCGAAAAGATTTTTCTTTCGAACGGTACCCACCTGCTGGCAAGAATTGGCAATTTTTCCGGCAGTAACAATTTGCCAAAAATGCTTCTTAAAAGAGCTCTGTGACAAAAAACTAAGTTAAAGTGATGTCACAAGAGTTATGCCGTTCGGAATCGGCTAATATAAGTAGGTCCCTACGAATGCTGTCCAAATTTAACACGCACAACAGTATTGAAAGAGAAGCTCGGTGGTATCACAATGGGCCTTTCTAGCCTAAGTGTGTCCTCTCAGAGAGAGGGCAGCCCTATAACCTACCGTAGAAGAGACCCACTTTATTAGTCTACTCTGAATGGCAGAACTATTGTTACATCATGTGCTCTTCGCTTTGCCATCGAGCTCTTTCAGAAGTTCTTTCATTACAAATTTGTATGTTCTGAAGCCTTTACAGTTATTTGCCAACAGCTGGAATAATTTCGAAACGTAAGAAAAGAAGAATGTGAACAAAATTACTGCATTCTATACTTTATTCATTTCACTTCAATTTCACTTCTTACTATTTGAGCATTCCACTTTTTGCATTTTGATTTCATTACTTTTTTGTATAAAGAAGTTTGTGCTCAATAAAGAAGGCGAGGTTTGAAAATGACCAGTAAAAACTTGCAAAATTACAAAATTTGATTTCGCTCCACCCTCAAATTCACTTCATTTTCACTTTCACTCGGGTTATGGAGTCTTACCGTTAAAGTTGGTCAAATCAGTATCGCAGAATTAATCAGACGGAGTGACGTAGATGATCCATATAATATGGCGACATGGTGATAAGGAATTCAGAAAGAAAAATTTTCATTTAGAGAGGCAAAAGGTTGTGGATAGCAAAAGAAACTTACTTAAAGATGACATAGGATCAAAAGGTTCTGTAGTGAAATGCAATAAAATAACAGCAAATAATAAGCTTAGACATGAATTTGATTTCTATTTCATGGTATTAGTCTATTTGATGGCAAAGTAGAAATTTTATACAGCTAATTCGTGGGTTAGTGTGTTGGCCTTCTGATGTGTAGGTCGTGGGTTCAATCAATTTAATATCGAAAAAATTTTTCTTTCGAATGGTACCCACTTTCTTTCGACAGTAACAATTTACCATGAAAAAGCTTCTGAAAAAACTTTGTGACAAAGCTCAGAAAAAGTGATATCACAAGGGTTATGCCGTTCGGGATCGGCTAAAATAAGTAGGTCCCTTTTAATATTATCCAAAATTTAACACGCACTACAGTAATGAAAGAGAAGCTCTGCCAAAGAGCACTTCGGGGCTTTAATTACCGTATATTTATTTATTTATTCCTAATTTGTTGAAGAATTTCGAATAAAATAACTGACGAGCTTCTGTAAAAAATTTATTGTGGGATTGTCCAAAGGAGCAATGATTTTGTGAGATGGACAACATATGGTTTAAATGAAGGAACGCTCATTCATATCTCGTTATACGGCCTAGATAAATGTTCTGTAAAAATGCACTGTATAACGAATCATTATAAACGTTATAGCGAAATTTCGTATAAAAAGCGGTCGAAAATTGTATGATCTCGTATAAGTTAAGCAGAATTTTATCGGTATAAATCATGGTTGTGCAGAGAGGTAACCGTGATAAAATGTCGAAAAAAATTCGACTATTTGAAAGGCTAAAAAAATAGTTAACTAAAACCAAATTGATTGATTGTATATGATTATTTTTTACGTAGAGATTATTGGTTTGAACGATGACTGGACCCATTCAATATATTGTATTCTTATTAATTGATTTCGTAATAGTTTTATTCTTCGAAATCAGTGAAAGACTTTAATTCAGAGTGGAAAATTAAATTGGAAATATGTAATGATAATTTTAGTACAATTATTTTGACACAGTCCTTAGTGCATATGGTACTCTCCTCTCATATTATTGTATGTACTTCTGCAATAGAAATATTATTATTATTATTATTGTTGTTGTTGTTGTTGTTGTTTGTAATGTTGTTTCATTGAGAGGGGAAACCCATAGTAATATATTTTTAAAACAAGAATTTATGGATACTGTAAATAGTATGTGGGAGTATATGTAGAGACGTAGGTACGTATGCATGTGTGTTTCCATCAACAACTTTAAATATTGAATTGTATTATGGAATATGTAAAAAAAAACTCATAGTGGATATCTACGCCAAAAATTATTCTCTTAAATGTATGAAATATGAGTTTAAAAAATAAAATAAAAACTGCACATGGAGCTGAGAGAAAAACCAAATACTTAATTTATTGACACTTGAGTGCAAAAATTTGGAATAAACAAAAATTTAAGCAAATAAAAACAAAATTCAATGTTATTAAAAAAATTTCGTTATTTGTATTATTGGCCATGACCGTGATGGAAATGAATGAATGAATTGACTGAAGTAATTTATAATTTGCATACAATGCAAATATAATAAAATAGATATTATTGAAAAATAATTTAATTTCCAATTTTAGATGCAGCTAAATTATAAGTTTGTCTAAGTTCTCTGATTAGATTGGCCTAGACTTTTAAGAAGTTTTGCTATATTTCCCCAAGCATTTTAAAAAGTTCTTTGAAAAGTGTACCCAAGCAGCGAGTGTGAGTAAACATTAAACTTTCTAGAAAGAAAAATCTTTTCGATATTAAATTTGTTATGCTTCAGCCGGGGATTGTAACCACGACCTACAGATCAGAAGGCTAACACACTAACCACTGAGCTACGGCACCCAGAAAAGAGAAACATAGTTTAAAAATTTAATGAAGCAATTTATTTAATGATTTTTGAAAATAATATGTTAAAAATTGTTTCTATCATCCCAATATAATTTTTATTCCTACTTTATATGATTTAAAATACGTCATAAAATAAATACAAGGAATCAACACAATATATATAGCAATAAATACCTAATAAAATGAAAGAAAACAATAACAAATAAAGTGATCGTGAGTCGATGAGAACGAAAACATCGACAACACATTTTGCATAAATAAAATTCATGTCGATATACTCGCGCATATACATACATACATAGATTGTTTATTTATACCTGGAGTGGTCTTTTTAAGTTTAGGAATTTTTTTTTTTTGAGAAAGTATTTTGGATTATTTTAAATATTTTAGAGATATTTTTAAGTATATTTATAGTAGAAAGCTATTTACATACTAAGTATTGTATAAATCATTGATCAAGTACATTCGTTTGCGGTACCACACCTTGAAAACAATAATACGCCATTTCTCATAAAGGGTGTTTCCTCCTATGAAGAATATTGCCATTTATTTCAAGAAGAAGAATAAGTTTTTGTAATTAAATATATATTTCTGACACTTTGAAATTGTGAGATACGTCGTTTTTGACATTTTGTATATATTTATGATTAAAAAATATCGATTTATCGATTTGTGAGATAGGATGTGAGATGTGAGATAACTGTGAGATGCTTAATTTTTGACATTTTGTAATCATATTCTCTTCGCTTTGCCACCGAGGTTTTTCAGAAGTTCTTTCTTTACAAATTTTTACGTTCTAAAGCCTTTACAGTTATTTGCCAATAGCTGGTATAATTTCAAAATAGGAAAGAAGAATGTGAACAAAATTGCCATTTTTTCAAGAAGAAGAAAACTTTTCTGTAATTAAATATATATTTCGGACACTTTGAAATTGTGAGATGCATCGTTTTTGACATTTTGTATATATTCATTATTAAAAAATATCGATTTATCGATTTGTGAGATGAGATGTGAGATGTGAGATAATTGTGAGATGCTTAATTTTTGACATTTTGTAAATATTCATTAGTAAAAAATATCGATAAATAAATATCGATTAAAAATATCGATTTATCGATTATCGATTAAACAACTGAGCTTATTAAATGACATAAAAATTATCTAATTTACAAACTAAAGTGATTTAGTAATTAAATATATCATTTCATATATATAGCAATTTGATTTCGATATTAAATGCGTAAGATCGTAAAAAATGCTGCCCTTTATGCACCATATTTGAAATATTCTCATAATATACTTTTTATCCGAAAAAGGCTAATATATATTAAAAAATTAAATGTTTACCTTGTTTTTTAATTATTATACATATTAAGCTAAATGATATCACATTTTATACACACTTGAGCTAGTTTTCCTAAAATATTTTTTTTTTTTGTATTTTAATGATATTTTATTCGATTTGATATTTATTTATTGTGTTGATTGAATTGATGCAAAAGTTAATCCCATTATCAATGTATTGTATTTTTAATTTACATGTTTATTGCTTGAAAAGAGAAGGAACTCTTACGAGAGTGGAAAAAAAAGTAATTAATTTTAATATTCAAAATTATGAAAAACATTTCTAAATAAAATTAATGATAATAAGGCTAGACCCAAAAAAAAAAAAATGTGCTGTGTATGGTGACGTTTAAGAGATGTCAGTAATGTCACTAATTTCGAAAATATTCTATAAAACGTGGTGTGATGCTGAACAACAGCCTTAGGCTGACTCAACAATTTTAGAAATTCAGCAAACGGCAGAACTCTTCTGACATAATTACTGGAAGAGAACATGAGCTTGTGCTTTTTGGAGCTGTAGTCGCAATGACATTTTTAATGGAAGCTATTTCGGAAAAGTTTGTTCAGAAATATGTTAAAAATCGTAAATAGAAGAGCCGTTTTGAACACTTTCAGAATATTTCAAATTTAATACTTCGGCGCTGTATTTTGAGATACTATACACTTTGGGGGGAAAATTGTGCCATTAGTAAAAAATCCCAGAAGAGTTTTGTAATGGACAGACAACAGCTATGAGTGCTTTAAGGCTGAGAGAACGAGAAGAGGATTGTTGAAACGAGAGAAATTATCACTATGAAATGATGCTCATGTTGCAAAGGCGACGAACGACCTCTAAAACCAAATACACCCATACATTTATTCATTATGGCACTTTTATTTACGTCATACAGCATGGCATGGGTGTACATCGTACATATTGTGCCTTTCAGCAAGGATTTCACAGTACTCTTACCAAGGCATGTGTGTACATCGTATCTGCTGTATCTTTCAGCAAGGATTTCACAGTATTCCTACCCTTCTGGAAGATATTGAGTAACGATATGATACTCAAGACCTACTACACTGCCGTTTACACGGACGATTCCGAAATGGGATTGTATGATCGTAGCAAATGTATTCCATGTGGCGATTGTCTTGTAGAACTCTCCAACCGGGAAGTTGGTTACAAAACGGTGTTTGAGTTCGTTGGACAAGTTACAAATTTAAACAACCTATTTTGAATAAAATCAAAGTAAACGATACTGTTCTTTCTTTTTTTTTGAATATTCTACAGTCAATTGCAATTCTGAATACTCTGTCAAAATTAGAACATTGAATAATTTTGTGCCAGCACGTTATTTATTATGGGTTGCTCCACACAAATTGTATGCGAAACGAGGAAATTCTGACAGGGAAACTATGTTGATGCTTCAATTAAGCGATCTTCGTGTTTTCTCAAGGCAATACTAGACCACGCACATATTGATAAGACGTAGGTACTTGACCGAGCTTCCGACTCGACCAGAAAGGACCTATTTCATTTCCGAATGATAAAACTTTAGCCAGACGTTATTTTTCGGGAACATTGTTGAAAAATTCACATATCAATTTTGGACACTTTGATGAACCAACGTTTATCAACAGAAATATTGAAAATAAAAATTGCACTTGAACATTTTTTTGGGATATCAATAAGTGGGATGAACTTTTGTATCAAAGAAACGAGAGAATAACACGTTAAAAGCAGTTATTGAGTTGTTGTGGAGTAGCGAGTGGAAAGCACCATAAGAGCAACAGTTGATGTTGCCGTAAAAGTAGTGTGGTAGTAGTAATTAAAATTGTATTGGTATTAGTAGTAAGGTAATAATAACTGGTGTTGGTGAAAAAAAAAATAAAATAAAATATTGTAGTAATCATAATAACAAATAACACGTAACGTAATGTTAAACACGCAAGGTCATTCATTATTGGTGAATAATTTGATTTTTTTATAATTTTCTATAGAATAATTTATAGAAATTTTTGTTTATATAGATTTTTTATTATTACATAGTCCATGTTGAATTTGTATTATTAAATTTAATAACAATTTTTTTTTCGTGTTCACTTTTTTTTTGTCACGAAAAAAATGGTTATCATATTATATAGAAAACATAAATCATTATTCAAAAAAAAAAATAAAAAAAAAAAAATAAAAATAAAAATAAAACTACATATAATTATAAATTTAAAAAACTATCACATACTTTCAAATGTTGCAAAAAATGTTGTGTAGTCGGTTTTTTATTTGTTTTTATTATTTTGAATTTTTTATTTAATTTTTTATGAATTTTTCTATTCTTTTTTGCTTCACTCACACACAACTGTTGATTGATTTAAACGAAATTATTACAATATATAATATATTCGCAAACGAATAAAACGACAGAGATAGAGAGCACACAGACAGAACGCACTTCAGATAAGAATTTCAAGTGTTGTAGTTTTTGTTGTTGTTGTTTTTATCAAATATTAATTGCACAATTTTTTATAAGATTTATTTGTTCTAACTATTGCTTGCTTGCTTGTTTCTATGCTTTTATTCATTCACTTATACATCCACACGCAATGCATACATGTGTACGATTTCCACTTTTTTCCGTTAATACAACCGATCATTAGCAACAGTCTCCAAGATACTGATGAAATTTGATGAGAAGAAAAAAAATCACATGCTCTTGCTTCAAATCGTATCGCTACATTGAGCGCGGCGAAGCATGATATCTCATGATATCATGAAATGAGTAAATTGTATCTCCACATGGATCATTCTCTCTTGGAATGAAGAGTAAATTTATGCATGTATTGTATGTAGGCTCTGATTGAGTGAATGAGTGCGATCGTAAACATACATAAAGCTAGTGAGTTGATTTTCTTCTGTAGTTTTAAATAAATAAATAAATAAGCCCAATAGTAAATGTTCTCCAGTATTCTCTCTGATTTCAGTTAAGACCATAATCATTATACGAGGCTCAATAAGCCCCCGAAATTTGAAATAAGAAACACAACATTTCCAACATTTCCTCAATATTTTGATAACCTCCAAATAATATGATTTCTCGACGCCATCAAAATAGGAGTTTGTGTCATCGATGAACGCATCATTCGACTCAAATCTCTTATCGCCAAGTGATTTTTTCATGTTTGGAAACAGGAAATAGGTCACAGGGAGGGTGCCAAATCTAGAGAATATTCTGAATGAGGGAGGAATTCGTAACCTAATTTATACAATTTTGACATTGCTTCTGCGGGCTTATAGCCTAAACAGACGGCAGCCTAATTCCGGATTACCAAGTTAATTCGAATTAACTCGGGCATTAACTGCAGCTAATCCGCATAAACTCTATGAGTTAATTCTCAAAATAAAAGAGGATTAGGGCAATTTGCTATGGCAACACTGCTGAAATTTTTTGCTTCAAATTGACATCGAGTCGATTCAACAACTCTGCATAACATGCGCAGCTACTCGTTTTACTCATTTTCTACAAAGAGAGGTCCATACCAGAGCGAAAGAGGAGGTAATTCGGACACAACACAACATGATGGTACTTGGTGGTCGTGCAACGTCTGTCTCATGGCTTGAGAGAGAATTATCGCATTGCACCAGGGTGATCCTAGCCCAACTCAGATCTGGCTGGTATCGTATGTTGTCGAGTTATCGTGCACGTATCAATACTGAGATTTCAAACGTATGCCCGAATTGTGACATGTGCCCACACATGGTTGAGTACGTTTTTTCATGTGGTGCCAACACAACCGTCCTGAATGTTGTGTCGCTGTGGACAACTACGGCAGAAGTGGCCAGATTCCTTAACCTGCCGCTATAAGAAGTCACCGACGTTAACAATAACAACATTTAATAAACATTTCCATGTTCTTACTGCTACCACAAAAAGGAAAACAATAAATTGTGCATCACTAAAAAACCGTCGCCATGATCTTGTTGACTGACAGAGTCACCTTGGCCCTCTTCGGCTTCTATTCAAAACGAGAAGTTTCAACTGTACCTTGGTCGCTGGTATTTTATGGGGAACCTAATTGCCGTCCACGTTTACGAAACGTCACAAAAACTCGTTCAGATTGCAATTGAACACCGCCAAGCCCCTCCTTTAGAGTTTTGTCAAGCGTTTAATATTAATTGCAAGCAAACATGGTTCCCACCTTGCTGATAACTTTTTCATATCCAAATATTGATGTAAAACTGAAATTACTCTTTCATGTGATAAGTCTGTAGCTTCTTTAAGATCGCGCATCTTCACTAGCCGATAGTCCAATATTACACCATTGATTTTATTGACTATTTCTGCCGTGGTGACCTCTATTACGTGACCAAAACCAAAAACCTGGAAAAGTAGCCGAAAACAATGTGAAGTTACATATAAATCTGAGATTGATGGTGGAAATTCGACTATGGGTTCGGATTTTAAGTCTAGGATTTTGGCTGTCCTGCCTCACTAATAATTATTAGTAGGTACAATAATAAACCCGTATCTCTGTATCATTGGATCCATGGGTCAAGTCAAGCTTGTGTCGCGCAATTCTTTCCGGCTGTCTATGAGAGTAAAAGATCATAAGAAAGTTAGAAGTTGAGAAAAAAATAGTATCTTTTTGTATAATATATAAATACAGTGTCTTTCGACGAAAGGTGTCATTTAAAATTAAAAAAAAACGCAACGTTTTTTTAAAAAGAGCTGATAATTTTATTTTGATCCAAAGTAGAAACTCTGATCGATTATAAAGCCGTTTTCGACAGTCCGATAAGGGATTATCGCTACACAAGTATGTCTGAATTTGGTATATCTGCAAAACTCATTCGACTTTGCAGAATGACACTGTTTAACTCTCGTTGTGCAGTGAAAATTGAGAAGGATCTCACCCCTCCGTTTAATAAAGAACAAGGTTTCAGACAAGGTGATTCGTTATCATGTGTCGTCTTCAACATTATTATGGAGTAAATTATACGAGCTGCAACAGAAATGTCATGCTGCTGGCGTATGCCGATGATATTGACATAATCCTCTTGCGGTGAACGAGGGCAATACGAACTACTTAGTGTCTACAAACAAAGAGTACCGGCGTCTTGGACAACACGTCACTGTTGACAATTATACTTTCGAGGTGGTGGATGGACTTCGCCTATCTTGAAACCAGCATCAACAACTGTAATGACGTCAGCTTGGAGATCATACGTAGGATACCTCTTACTAACAAGTGTTTCTTTGGGCTGAGTAAGCAATTGAGTAGTCGAGCCCTCTCTCTAAGATCGAAAATCACACTCTACAAGTTCCTCATTATTCCTGTCCTAACATATGGCACAGAAGCCTGGACAATTTCCACCACGGATGAGAGGATGCTTGGATTTTTGGAGTGAAAAGTTCTTCGCAGGATCTTCGTACCTATTTGCGTTGATGGCAAGTATCGAATAAGGTACAACGATGAGCTGTACGCTGACTTTGACATAGTCAGGTGAATCAAAATCTAGCGGTTGCGCTGGCTAGGTCATGTCGAGCGAATAGAAGAAGACCCTCCAGCGAAGAGGGTATTTAATTCAGCACTCGTTGGAGGACACAGACGAAAAGGAAGACTAAACCTCCGTTGGAAGGACCAAGTGTTGGGTAAACTGGCGGCGCTTGGAATATCTAATTGGCGCCAGCAAGCGAAGAACTGGCATTATATGTTTGCTCTAAATCGATCATCGGGTGTTATGGCCACATAAGAAGAAGAAGAAACTCTGGTGTTATTAATCGCAACACAATATCTGCCAAATGTGCGGCTGTTCCGCATATCGCAATTTTTTTGATGAGCTGATGATTGATGATTCATCAGATTTTCGTATGATTGCGGCTGTATCTCACGAATAACAGCTCTAATATTGTCTTTGAGTGCTTCAAAATTTGCTGGAGCATTGGGAAGTAGACTTTATCTTTAACGTAGCACGACACCCCCGGCCGGTGAAATTTTTCACGCAATAGAGCCATTGTTTCACCAGCTGTTTGGCAAACAAACCTCGTTCACGTCCATCAACATCATTTGGTAATGCCTCTTGTTGAAATGAGTGATTATTTGTATATATTGTATTAGGTAGGCATAATTATACCTATACCTGGTGAGGCCATTTTTCATATGAATGAGTCTTATTCAATACAATTTGTTGTAAACAATTGGAGTGTAATTAATTCAAATTCAATGTTACGAGTAGCTATTGATTTGCTCGATTATTCGATTGAGTATGTTGAAATTACATGATCATCAACGCTGACATAGTGAGATTTGGAAAAAAGAGAGCTCGCTAGCGAGAAAAACAAATGAGTATTTGTAAATATAAATATTATGTATGCAATAAGTGTCGGATGTAAGTAACAAAGTGTAGGCGATTTTTCAATATTATTTCATCAAATATCACAATGTAAACGATTGCACGGCAAGGCAGTCTGAAGGAATGAATTCAAATTTCGCTATCTCTTAGGTATTTTGCTACTCGTATGCCACTTTTTGTTTGTATTAATTAATATAATTTCATATATTTTGCTAGTGATAATATCAAGCGCAGATACGGAGAGAGGAAGATAGAGAGTATTGATATGAGTTTTCTCTTTATTAATATTTTATACAAACAACAAACAACAAACAAGCACATAATAACTTACATATATACAATGTATATTTAATATTTATCACAAAGTACTGCTGCACGCTTCTACTGCTTCTTGTAGTATATACATACAACTCTTTATCTCTTCTCCTTTTTTTTTTTTATTTTTATTTTCCTTTTCCACAGTTGTTATTTTCTTTGATAAGCAATATGTTTTTTTATGCTGTTCATTGTTGTTGCTGCTGGTACTGCCTCAGCTGCAATATATTTTATAGATAAGCATATTGTTTTGACTCTATTCCGTCTATGTGCGCACATATGTGTAAGTATGAGTATCTAAATGTTATTGTATGTGTATGTACATATACTAAATACATATACTCGTATGTGGCACGCATATGATGTAAGCAGTAAGTTATTGGATGGAGTACAATGCATTGAAAATATGTAATTTAATTGGAACTTTCCAAGCATCTTCTATTTGTTGATACGGATTTTCAACATTTTATGGAGGAAAATTTGTTGAAAATATCTTACTTACTTACTTATGTATGTATGTGGCCATAACAACCGAATATCGATTTAGGCCGAATATAACATGCTTTGCCAGTCATACCTGTTCTTCGATAGCTGGCGCCAGTTAGAAATTCCAAGCGCCGTCAGGTTATCCAGTACTTGGTCTTTCCACCCGATGTTAGGTCTTCCTCTTCTGCGTCGTCCTCCAGCGGGTTCCGAATATAACACCTTCTTAGCTGGAGCGTGTTCTTCCATTCGCTCGACATGACCTAGCCAGCGCAGCCGCTGGATTTTGATGCGCTTTACCATGTCAATATCGGCATACAACTCGTGCAGCTCATGGTTGTACCTTATTTGGTACTCGCCACCAACACAAATAGGTCCAAATATTATGTATAGGACTTTTCTCTCGAAAACTCCAAGCATTCGCTCACCCGAGGTGGAAATTGTTTAAGCTTCAGCGTTGAAAATATCAGACCTTGCTTATATGGACCTTTATGTTTTAGAGTGATTTTTAGGATGCATTAAATACCTACTTTATATGGTATCCCCTCTATACATGGTCTCCTATCCTCCTACCCTATCACAATTGTGATTTTATTTGATTATCTATAACTCGAGGTTATAGCTGGCAAGGTGGAACCAAAGCAGTGAAGTATCCACCAAAGATATTTACATTTATACCGGCAGTCAAGCCTCGATCAAACCTCTTACAGGTACGTTCACTTAATCCGTATTTTCCCTTAAATGCCGACCTATTTTTCAATAAGATTTCTGAGCATTACAACATACATATTGTGAAAATAGGCATAGGGACATCTCAGGGAATTGTAATGCGAATAAGTTGGCTAGATTGGGTACCACGTTGTACGGGGATAAAATCATCTCACTACGCAAGGATCCCACTTGCAAAATGCAGTCTCCTTGTTGCGATGATGATGATGAAACTATTGAATATTTCCTCTGTCGATGTCCTGCTCTAGTATACGCAGGCATACCCTATCAAAGAGTGTTTTTTTCATAGAAACTTGCTTCTACATTCAAAAATCCCGATGGCTATGTTCTAGAGATGCAACGTAGAGAACAACTTCTCTCGATTTGCCAGTGCATCTTTCAGTTAATTCAGGTTCTACCAAATGGTCTTCCCAAAGCAGTTAATTGCTTCCGCTAATAACTTCTAATCACTATATAAAGGGTCTTTAAATTGATGTGGCTGAGTAGTAGGCCAGACAATTTGGAATATAATTTTCAAAACGTTCAAAACTTTATCTTTAGTCCAGCAGAGCTGCTTTCCATATAAATTGATAACATTGAACATCTTCGAGAAATTGGTTAGCTAATATACTGGAAGGCAGTTGTCATCCATAGAGAATATTATCCGAACATCCCAATCATGGACGATGACGCTGATGTTTTGCCCACCCGAAATGTCTTACAGTTGGTCTGGTTTAAGTCCGTGGAATAAATCTTCTTAGCATCGCATACAAGGTTCTATCGAGTATACTGTGTGAAAGATTGAGGCTTATGCTTAACAGCCTGATTGGACCTTACCAGTATAGCTTCAGACCTGGTAAATCCACCATCGACAAGATTTTCACACTAAGCCAAATCCTGGAGAAGACCCAAGAAAACCAGACAGACAGACACACATAATCTCTTTGATGATTAGCTTTACACAACAATGTCTGAGTTCGGTATTTCTGCGAAACTCATTGGGTTTTGCAAAATGACACTGTGTAACCCCCATTGTGCAGTGAAAATTGGAAAGGACTTCTCCCCGCCGTTTAATACCGAACGGGGTTTCAGACAGGGTGATTCGTTATCGTGCGACTTCTTCAATCTTATTATGGAGAAAATAATACCAGCTGCTGATCTACGACATAATGGCACTATCTTTATCAAAAGTTTCATGCTGTTTGCGTATGCCGATGATATTGATATCTTTTTGTAGTAAGTATCAACAACCAAAGAGCCTCATCGGCACTGTTGATAACTACGCTGTTGAAGTAGTGAAGGACTTTCTCTATCTGGGAACCTTAACATCAGTAATAACGTCAGCCTGGAGATATTGCGATGGATTACTCTTGCTAACAGGTGCTACTTTGGGCTAAGTAAGCAACTGAGAAGTCGGGCTCTCTAATTTCTAACTTGGTGGAACAAAGCAGAAGGAGCGTCACCACCTTCAGCGAATGGCACAATATTTACCGGATCTGGGTCCCGGGACATCGGAATATAAAGGGAAACGAAAAAGCTGATGAACTGGCTAGAACGGGATCTGCCATGCGAGAAACTCTTGCAGAACCGACACACACACCATTGAGTGCTGTTGAAAGAGTTATAGACACTAAATACCACCAATTAGCGGATTGTAGATCGAGAGGTCTTACAACTTGTAAGATCAGCAGATGGTTTAGATACAATCTTAAACAAACTACATCGCTGATAAGCAGGAATCGTACGGATGTTTCCAAACTGACGGCAGTCATCACTGTCTTCTGGTTCATCGGAGAGCAGGCAGCCAGAATGGGAATTCGTTATGATGAATTGTCATTGTCACAGCTGCAATCAAGCACAAGAAAAGTTAACTGTTTCTCATTTCCTTTACGAATGCCCTGCTCTCTGGAAACAGAGAATGGATACCTTAGGTAAATCACTCATCACTCTTCAAAAATATCGAAGGGTTAGTGGAAACAAACATCAACGACCTCTACAGGTTTCTAATCCGCACGAACTGGATATAACTGAGCTGTTAACAACCGAATAAACAGTTGGAAATGAGCGCGAAAACGCTAGTTGGATTCCTGAAATGAGTCACCACTTCAACCAATAAACCAACCCTCTCACGAGCAACAAAAACCACACTCTAAAAGTCCCTCATCATGCTTGTCTTTACATATGGCGCCGCAGCTTGGGCAATTACCACCTCAGCTGAGAGAATGCTCGGTGTATTCGAGAGAAAGGGATCTTTGGACCTATTTGCGTTGTTGACGATTATCGAATAAGGTATAACCATGAGCTGTATAAGCTGTCTGCCGACACCGGCCTAGTAAAGCGCATTAAAATTTAGCGCCTGTGCTGGCTAGGTCATGTTGAGCGAATGGAAGAACATGCTCCGGCTAAGAAGGTGTTATATTCGGAACTCTCTGGTGGACGACGCAGAAATGGCAGCTTAACCTTCGGTGGAAAGATCAAGTACTGGAGAACTTGTCAGCGCTTGGAATATCTAACTGGCGCCAATTAGCAAAGGAAAGAGCTGACTGGCGAAGCATGCTTGATTCGTACTAAATCGATTTTCGATTGTAATGGCCACATAAGAAGAAAAAGAAAAAGTTGCATGTCAGTTTACTTCATCAATTTTATCTATGTAATCTAAGTACAAAAAGCGTGATCTCGAGGTTAAAAATATTGACAACATTTTCAGGTTTTATTTGGATATGCCAAAAAATATACGAATATTTTTAATGACAATAATTCATGAATGCCATATAGAATTAATGTGGAATTTGCAAAGCTACAAAAATATGATTTCGGGAATCGTTTTTAAGGACGGAGCTACTGCCTAAAGAAATGTATTGAAATTAAATATATTATAAAGTAAAGAGGATATTATATGAGAGGTAGGTCTTTCAGAAAGGAATATATGTATGTATCATTTCTGTGATCAGACTAGCTTTATATATTAAGTTTTAGTTTAATAGCTTTCTATGTCAAAATGTCAAGACGTACATTCAAAAATATATTTTTGTATAGATGGTAGGCGTGGTTTTCAAAGGAACTTGCTCCAATTTGCTACCAATTTTCAGCCTCTTCCCTAAGTGCATCTTAATCTAGTAGCAAGCTCTCTATTTATGTTAAAATATTTTGTGTGTGTGTTTTTTTTTCTGTTAATCCTAAACCTACTCAAATACTCCAATTAATAATTTATGTATGAGTACATACATAAAAGAGTTGAACTCTTTGTTTTAATAGGATCTGTTTTAATTAGGAAATTCAAACAAAAGCTATGGCATCACTAGCGTTTTCTATTATTTATATTTATTATGTTGTCTGCAATTGTAACTCTAATCAAATGACTAGATCTTAATTTGTAAATCTAGAACAAATTTTAAAAAATTGTACAATTTTTTTAAGAGGCTCATATTTAAATATCATACATAAATATCACTCATAAACATTGTAAGTGACTTTTATTTTTCTTGCATAATTTCAATTAATTATAACGAGTATGTACGAGTACTTGTATTATGTATGTATATCGTTTAAAGTAGCTAGGTACATACATAAATACTTGTATATAGTACTTGAAGACACATATGCATGCATGTATGTATGTAGAGTGCGTCGTTCATATGCGTACATACTCGTCTATATCGTATAGTACATGATATGTGCCTACATATGTTCGTGTAATTAACAAATTAACATCAACAATAATGGGAGTAGTCTTATAAGTAATAGCAGCATATGTAATTTGAATAATAATGAGTATAATGACGACGATGATGATGATGATGATGATCTTGGGGATGATGGTGCTGATGCTGTTAATAATGCATACATACTTAATAAGCACAGGCTCTAACACACACACACACACACACACAGACACACACACACACACACGCATACACATACTCGTACATTTAAGTAATTCAATTAGAAATGAATGAGATATGCCGCAGCGAGCCTAGAGTGAAATCCTTAGGAGTATCCAAAAGGATTTGCCTTTAAGATTGCATAAGTACACTTATGTGTGTATAACAGAGAAGAGAACCCTAGAGAAAGTAAGTACAAATATGTAAGAGTACATATATACTGTTACATAGGGAGTTTTTAATGGGTAATCCAATTGGATTAATTGCACAATTTCAGCTGAAAATCGATTTCAGACACATGCACTCGGAACATTTCACTAATTTTCACTGTTTTACGCTTATTGGCACCAACCTTGGATTCTTGCAGCAGTGGGTCCTTTCATCTTATTGTCGACGTCCATCATCAGGTTTCAAATACAACGCTTTTTTTTGGCTAGAGTGACTTCATCCAATCGCTATATTTCAATGCCAATATCGGCAGCCAGCTCATACAGCTGATGACAGTATTTTATTCAAAAGATTATTTTGTGAAAAATGTTGCAAAAAGCCTCTCATGGGATGTCGAAGAGTTTTCTACGCTTTCGCGGCATAATGAGAAAGTTCTAGAGTGTGATTCTCGCTTATTCTCTGAGAGAGGACTCGACTTGGCTTCTTATTTGATTCCTTAGCCCCAAGTAACATCTGTTAGCAAGAGCTCGTTCCATTGCTTGACTTTTTTAGGCAGAATCCGCCATTGGTATTGATGTTGGTACCACAAAAAAAAACCAAAGTCCCTTACTAACTCAAACGTGTGGCTGTGAACAGTGACAATTTGTCCAAGACATGATCATATTGACACTTATTTCCTCGTTCACTACTGGACTCATTCGACATGATTTTCTTTTCCATTCATTACTCTTGTCGAGGTATTACAAGTTGGCAACTCTTGGTGTTTTCTCCACTGACTTGTTGAGAAAGTTAGATAGTATGGAGTCGCTCTCTCTCTTTGAAACTCTGAGTTGATAAAAAATTATGTTTTAATGAAAGAGATCAGAAGAGCTGGGGCTCTACCAACCGGGATCGGTTTACACAAGTAGATGGCTTCCAATACTGTCCTTCGAATATTGTCATGGATTATGGTAGCTAGCAGTGGTGTATATAGGCTCGAACTTTCGACTATCGTTTGTTGTTGTTGTTGTTGTTGTTCTTGGTAATGCGTCCTGTGGTAGGTACAGGTAGTTTGTACTCTCTTGTTATTGTCATTTCAATGTTCACTGAAGTAAGAAACAACTTGTATCTCCGTTCACGTTAGGCGAATTGCTTGAGTGCTTGAGACTCTGATTTGCCCAACAACGTTTACTTTTATTTGATCCTGCTACATTCTGTAAGGTATGTAACATGAAGAATAAACTCTTCCACGCACTTACTTCTTTCTCACTAAGGCACCCAGTCCTCTGGATGATACAGAACAGTACTTCTACTAGACAAGATTTCGCAAGGTAAAGTAACCGAGGTTTTCGAAAAGCGCCCGCTAGGAATGTAGAAAGTGGTATGCTGGTTTCTTCTCTTTTTCTGGTACCAGAGGCCTGATTATAACAGAATTAAACAGATAGAAACAAAAGTACAGCTTCAAACCACATAACTTGCAATATACTGCATTGTGCCATCGGACATTCTAACTTCTTCAGACTCTCTTCCGAAGTTTGTCGTATCCCAGGCATAAATGCAGCCAAAATGCTATGAACAAGCGAAACACTTCGGAGATTCGACTTTTTATAGTTTTATAGTTATAGGGCCTCATCACTACTACATTTCCAAGTATAATCCGATTCTAGAATGTATGTAGGACTGCTGAACTTTTTGTTACGGATTTTCCTGAGTTTAGTTTAGGCTCCCCCTAATTAAATATTAATTAATAAGCGTTGTTCTTTGATAAGAAAATGATTATCATTATGTTATTCGTGATTGTCCTGTGCTTTCGATTCGTGACTGTATATTATAGTAGCATGTCCCTGTGAACAACCCATTATTAAATTGTATAAATGTAACGGAACTTGGCAATTTTCTACTACTCGTTCATACATATATTTCAACATACTAACACACTTAGATACTTGTAAGGTGTATAAGCGAATGACAAGAAGCAAAGGATTAGTGAAAGGAGTTAAAATGAACATTTAACTCCTACTGCTACGGTTGAGGAAATTTTTGATGACTTTTCTGTGATGGTAATGACAGCGAAATGTTGAAAGTTCATGTTGTTGTAAATTTGTTGAGAAATTTCTATGTACATTTATACATACTATTTGGTTTGCTCTTCTCATGGAGTATAAGTATAGAGACTTTTGACTCTGAAATGTGGCCATTAAATGGTGTTCTTGACTACAAATTGAAGGAATTCAGAGTTTAATATTTCACGTGTTGATTTACAGGAATTGAGTATCAAATTAAAACGAATAATAATAATAATAATAATAATAATAAAAATAGTAGAATTTGTAATTGGTTGGCAAGCGTTTGAAAGTGGTACTTAGTGAAGAGTTGTGAAAATCGTATGAAAATGTGCTTCTAGTTTAATGGGGAAAAAAACGAATTATTTGTCATGGATTTTAAAAACATTGAAAAATAGAAAATCATCCTTAAGACTAAAGTTGTGATTATCGTGCCAGAAGTAATTAGGAAAAGAGATTTGAAAATTTCGCTTAACGTGGCCGATAAAAAACAACCGAAGGTTCTTCTACCCACTTCATGACATGCCTAAATCATACCATCATTTCTGCCATCACGAGTGGCTCCTTCATTAGTATATTTAATATGTGGCCAGTATATTGATTCTCTTTTGAGGTATTGATAGAAGCTGCGGGCATGGGGTGAAAATCTTCCGTATTCCTGTCCGACGTTCTCCTAGTGATGGATCATTAATATTGACTCCTCTTTACAATAATTTTACAATTTGGACGAGCGAGTGCTTTCTCGCTAGATTTTGTATCCTATTTGCGTTGATGGTGAGGAAGAACACGCTCCAGCCAAGAAGGTATTATCTTCGGTTCCTGCTGCTATACGAGCTAGATCTATTAACTTCCTATGGAAGGACCAAGTACTGAGGGATTTGATTACGCTTCCAAAATGGCATAATACAATTTTCGGAAGAAGAAAAAGACGACGACGATATACATACATACATACATAAAGTCTAATCTAGCTATCTCATACTCAACCTTCAATTTTAGCACCACTCTGATATTTTATTTAATATGATTTGTAACTTGTTTCCCCTAGATATCGAGAAGAATACAATATATCAAAGTGCTTTGTGATACGCAGATCGGACAGCCTTGGAATCCTCTTCATAGATGGCCTAAGTGTGACTTCATCTAGCGCGGTCGATCGAACAACGACTCCATATAACGTATTTAACTACCTCCGACTATCATCTGTTTCCGAATATGAAATGAAGAGAGCATCGATGAAATAAACGTCAATTTTTAGGACATCCAAAAGTTTATAATTTGCAGGGTATGAAAAAATTGTGAAACAATTTCTCGAAGTATATAGGTCTAGAAGAAGATTGTATTGAAAAATATATACCATTTTTTGCAGAATACGATGTTTTTTATCTCAATTTTTAGGAAGTTTTTGATCCACTCTCATACAGCTAATAAACGACACGTGTGTTCATAATCCAGTTTTGTGCTATATTCTGTTTGCATGAGTATATCGCTATAGTGGCTTGCTGCTGAACACGCTACTATAGCGATGGTACTACTTGGCTAGGTTTATATTTTCTCATGAAGAGTACAAGTTCTGCTTTAAATGGTGTTTCCCCAGACCACAGTTTCAAGTCCCATTTCCAAGAATGTCAAGCCAGGTGCTGTCATGTTTACAAGAAATGGCTATTAAAAGGACTGTAATGGTAATGGTAGGACTGGCTACACTTCCTGACTTCCCTTGCGGATTCCACGGTTAGCGTATCTTTTATGGAATGGAGTTCAAGTTTATTGTTTATAGATTTGTTAGACATCATGAGACGAATAAGCGTACTCATGAATTGGACAATTTCAAGATTGATTAGAGGTTAGGTTAGGTTATGTGGCTGCCCTATTTCTGAGAGGACACACTTAGGCCAGAAAGGCCCATTGTGATACCACTGAGTTTCACTTTCAATACTGTTGTGCGTGTTCAATTTGGACAACATTAGATGGGACATACTTTTATTAGCCGGTTCCGAACGGCAGAACCCTTGTGACATCACTTCAACTTAGTTTTGTCACAGAGCTCTTTTAAAATGCATTTTTGGGAAATTGTTACTGCCTGAGATTGATTAGAGCTTTATTAATAGATTCAATGTTGTTTGGAAAATTTCTTTCATGGATGACAGCGCGGGAAATGTAGCTTCCAAAGCTCTACCTTTAAAATAGGCGCGCTGTTTCCTGGATCCTCTATTCATATATAAGTTTTAATGAATAAGCGGGTCTATCAGTCGTTCCAGCACTTTCAAAAGAAGTCATGAGTTATTTATTGGTCTAAGATCGTTGGGTCTACCATGTGAAGCTTCTTCTGCTTCATGGATAAAATTTACATTGAGCTCGGTCCATTGCGAGTGAATGTGAAATAGTATGAGCATTATAAAATATGATTATTCGTTTTGCTGAAGTAACAATTTGATATTCTGTGTAATAATTTTATTTGAAGCATTATCAAAAACTTGTAAAGTACATTGTTCAACAACAGAATCACAAATATGTACGTCATTAAAAATAAATTTTATCAAAACATGAGCAAAAAAATAAAAATAAAATAAAATCATACACTCATCGAAATTCATACATAAATACAATATGTACGTCTCTGTTCTCATGCCGCATAAGTAAAGTACAAATTAAAATTCTCAACACATTTTGTATGAGTAGGTACCTACTATATTTCTCTTCAACGCCCTTTATTTTATTTTATTTTTAAACTTTACTTGTTTAATAAAATCAAATAAAAAAATAAAAAATACAATAAATAAAAACAATTTCAACCACAACAACAATGAGGATAAACAACTTTGGCAGCAAACTTTCCATTTTTGTACCACAAAAGAGTACAAATGTATGTATGTACATATTCGTACGTACATGGATGTACATGTACATATATTTAGGTGTAGGTATGGGTGTGCGTGATGTGCGTACGCGCCATACTAAAAATAATAAAATTGCAATTTTTTTTAGCTCACTCTCATTTTGATTTTTATATTGTTTGCTTTATTTTTTTTTTGTTTATTTTTTTTCACCTTCTTTTTGTTTTATTTTTCGTCCGGAAATAATTGCAAAAAAAAACTAGAAAAAATAAAAGAGAACGGATGAAAATAATATAAACTTATTTTCGTAGGTAGGTATTACTGGTACCCCAAAAAGAAGGAGACTGCAACAACAACAACAACAAGAAGAAGAAAGTGAAAAATATGACGTCGAATATATGAGTGTATCAAACGGTTGAAAGAAGAGGAAGCACTAGTGGACGAATAGACAGAAACACAGAAAAATGCAAAAAGTAACACTATAGGCAAAGTAAGCAAATGTAAATATGTTGAAAGCAATTACAGCAATAGCGGCAACATACACATGTATGTACAGATATAAGAACAATAAAAATAAATAAATACAGTAGCAACGGTAACAGTACATGCCATCACCAGTGGCTGCTGCAGAAGGACCGCATCAAGAGTAAGTAACCACAATAAGTACAAGACAACCACTACGTACCATCGTTGCAGCCGATGCACAGTGATTCATTCAACTTGAATGATATTGAAGAATTTGATATTTTTGACCAATTCAATTACAAATATGTACTCCATCAAATTATTACTACAGGATTAACCAAAGTTGCCACTTTTTATTTAAAATAATGTAAAAATTCATAATTTTTTAGTCCTCAACGATTTTGCAATAGAAGCAAAATGAAAGAGTACTCTATTACGGTACTCTATTAACGGTATTATGTTTGTACAGTTATTCCAAGATAACTGTTCTAAGATTTAATCGTTTTTAATGTTTCTTTTTGTGTTGGATGGGAAACGTTTCAACTTTCAATTGAGGTAAACACAGCTAGTCACCTAAAAATCACTTTTATGGGCCGATTTTGAAAAGAACTGAATTATTAAGTTTTAGTACTTTCTTTAAAGTTGGTCCTGTTTTTAGTAAACATATTTTTGCATGGGTATAATTGTCAAAAATCATAGTTGACGACGAGTGGGTCCATTGAATTCCTCGTGCGAAAACTATTTTAATATATTATATAACAGGATACAGAACATACCTGAGCGATTTAAATAAAAAATAAAAAAATTAATATGTGGCACTGGTAAGCCCCGAAGGGCTCTTTGCCCGACTTCTCTTCCAGTACTGTCCTCCGTGTTAAATTATGGACAGTATTAGAAGGGACCTACTTATTTTAGCCGGTTCCGAACGGCAGAACTCTTGAGACATCTCGTTTTCTATGTTTTGTCACAGAGTTCTTTTAGAAGCTTTTCCATGGCAAATTGTTTCTGCAGGAAGAATTGGCAATTGCTTGCCGACAGGTGGGTATCGTTCGAAAGAAAAATCTTTTCAATATTCAATTTCTTATGCTTTAGCCAGAGATCAAACCCATGAAACGATTGAAATTCATTATTTCATATCTCCATTTTTATTTTCCCGAAAAATACCTTCAAATTCATTCATTCATTTCAAATAATAATGTTTTCGATTACAAATTACAGTGATCATACGAAATTTCGCTGCAAAACTCAATAGAGCATTAACTTTAGACAATAATTTTAGGTAAACATAGACCTTGGGTGGGTGTCGTAGCTCAGTGGTTAGTGTGTTCGCGTTCTGATCTGTAGGTCGTGGTTCAATACCCGGCTGATGCATAACAAATTTAATATCGAAAATATTATACCCACCTGTCGGCAAGCAATTGGCAATTCTTCCGACAGTAAGAACTTGCCATGAAAAAGCTTCTAAAAAGAACTCTGTGACAAAGCTCAAAAAAAGTGATGTCACAAGTGTTCTGCCGTTCGGAACCGGCTGAAATAAGTAGGTCCATTCTAATACTGTCCAAAATTTAAGACGCACAACAGTAATGGAAGAGAAGCTCGGCCAATGAGCCCTTTGGGGTTTTAAGTGCCACATATTAATTAAAAAAACATAGACCTTTCCTTTGGAGTTTTTGATTTTTATCTAGCACTTAACGATACTCACAAACCTCACCAGTCAGCAGGAAATCAAGGGAAATTACACCTCAACAGGGCACGACTTTGAACTAAAAAAAAAAAATGATTTTGACACCTTTATGACATATAATCAACATCTTTCTTGGGGCTTATTGGGTGTTTTTATAACTCTTGTATCAATTTTTGGTCTAGAAGATTCCAGGATCCGTTCCGGGACGAATATCCCATTGCCGTGGGAACGGTTTTTAAAATTATTGTGAAGAAGAGCTCATATTTTATTCATTCAGGACGATGAGTTGTTTACACTTGGTTTTCCGCATTTCAAGGTCAATTGCTAATAATTTTTAGCACTGCGACTTTCATTCCATTAAGATATGAATTTCGATGAATATCACTCAATAACTATAATTTTTTTCTGACGATTTCTATTGCATTGCATCACTGTACCGATGCCATATCGCCACAAGCTACTATAAAAACAAATAACAACATCAACAAACAAATAACCGGCAATAAACATTTTAATTTGGTTTGGTGTGTGTGATGAGAATGACGGTGGTTGTTGTAGTGGTGGTGGTTAAAATGCAGTAGCATTTTAATGTGAATGTTGTTGCTGATGCGGTCGCTGTGGGTGCTATACTTAAACAAACAAAGAGCAACAACAAATAATAATAATAACAACCAAGTACTACTACAAAATGCCGGCAACAAGCAACAGCAGCAGAAGAAGAAGAAGAAGAAGAAGAAGAACACTTAAGAAAATAAAATATAAAACACCAATAACAATGCCAAGTACCGGTATGTACTCATATACACATACATATGTATCGTATGTATGTTTGTACATACCGGTACTTTGGCGAAGAGCCATACGATCATAATGATATGAGATTTGTTGAAAGCATAAGAATGAATAAGTGTGTGTTTATGTATGTGTATAAATAATATTCTTACACAACCATACACACAAACTTATGAGTATACTCGAAAGTAGGTGTGTATGAGTGGTTTTTATTTTTATTTATTTTTTTTTTTTTGCTAAAAATAAAATTGTATATATTTTTATCTGTTGGAAATGACGTCATAAATTAGGGTCCATTTACCAGAGTTCTGTGTGCATATATCCGTCTGCACTTAGATACTTGCTCATATAAAACACCTCTACTTCTAGTGGGAAAGGAGTAAATGCATTACAGCAATCAACTGAAGAATTCTATGATGACAACTTGTAATCTTTAATAAGCGACCTACTTACATATGTCAAAGAAAAACGTGCTTCTTTTAATAGCTGGTTCTCTCATTACTCTGACGTTTCAATTGACAGCGCTGTCATTCGGTTCTAGTTATTATTTAATTATTGACAAATATTGCTTGACGAATTTTACTAAAGGACATGAGTCTGTAGAAGATCTATGAGAACTAAAAGTAACTAACGCCCAAAAATCTAGAAGATTCATTGACTTGATTTTGGAGCAGTTCGAGGTGGATCGATCCAACTGTTTGCGATAAAATTGTCTTCAGCAACTAAGCATATTTTTTGTTGAATGGCTTCTTTAACAAGTAAACTACCGTAATTGAGGCAAACAAGTCTACTACAGTATCAACAACTTTCACTGCACCAGGAAGAACACATTTTTTGAAGATGATCCTCAACAGATCACAGATTTTCTAAAATGATAGTCATTAAATGTAACTCTCAATAACGAATGTCGTCGGGTTAGGTTAGGTTAGGTTAGGTTATGTGGCTGCCCTCTCTCTGAAAGGACACACTTAGGCCAGAAAAGCCCATTGTGATACCAGCGATCTTCCCTTCCAATACTGTTGTGCGTGTTAAATTTAGACAGCATTAGAAGGGATCTACTTATATTAGCCAGTTCCGAACGGCAGAACTCTTGTGATATCACTTTAACTTAGTTTTGTCACAAAGCTCTTTAAGAAGCATTTTTGGCAAATTGTTACTGCCGGAAAAATGGCCAATGAGGAATACTTGTTAGAAATTTGTATATTACTTAGGGAAAAACAAAACTGTGAGATCACAATGGAGCAGCTGGTCAACAAAAGAATGAAACCAATGCTAACCATTGAAACTCCAACACCTCGAAGTATGTGCAGAGAACTCTGAATATTATTGACACCTGGTGCAGTGCGAATGGGCTATCAGCTAATCCCGCTAAGACTGGTTTGGCCCTCTTTACCAGAAGGAAAAAACTGTTGGACTCATTCTCCCTGCTCTCAAGGGAGTCACTATTCAGCTATCCAAAGAGGTTAAGTATCTAGGATAGTAAACTTCTCTGAGACGGCGGACCACTTTTTATGTGTCTGCCCTGCTTTCGCTCGAATTAAATTTGAGGTCTTTGGCACTGATGTGCTGAGGGCCGAAACTCTTGGGTCTTTAGCACCACAGGATCTACTCCGATTTCTTCGGAGAACGGGTAGATTTAAAACACAATAAAATGGAACTTCGAGCGCAGTACAATGGACCAATAAATGTCTGAGTGCTGCGCTTGATTTCTTATTGTTCCAAAAAAAAAAAAAAATTTCAGCGTTTTTAATCAAGGATGAACTACGACTCTCGTAAGATTAAGTAGAGGCGATCTCCGAACTCTTGTAGCTATGCTTACGAGACATTCCTTTATAAATCTTAAGGATCTCAGGTACAGAACTACCACTGTAAAGGAGTTCCGTATATCTTTTTCAGAAGTTATGGTGTCGAGAAGAAGCAGAAGGTAATGTCAAAACACCGAGTTTTAAGGGAGAACGAAATACATACATTAGCGCGTCGAGTTAATTATCGAAGCTGGGATTAAATGACATGCTAAACTTCTCCAAGGTCATATTTTAGTGTAGTTAAATGCTTAGCATAAAATGGCTTACTACTTACATTTCATATATTTTCCATATAAAATCATTAATTTGTTGTATGGAATACTATCTCTACCTCATCTTAAAACTGACCCTGATCAAATTTTAGTAGTACTGTGAGATTTTCCAATACTTCATGCTTCTACTGGAGTTTGGATAATAGCTCGATGCTTAACTATGTCAATGCTAAGCCTTATTCAGTACTCGTTCTCAATGTAAATAGGTTCAAAAATCTTTCGTAGGACTTTACTCTCTAACACTGAAGCAAACTCTCATGTGAGATGGAAATTGTCCAGGCTTTTGCGAGATGTATAAGGCCAGGCTTTTTTCAAAAAGACATGTTGTCCAGAATGCTGGCGCTCTATGTTTGTTGAATCTCGGTACTTCGTGTTACCCTCGTTCACTGTAAGACCCATTAGGGGTGGCTCCTTTAATGACACTTTTATTGAAGATACTCATATATGACAGCTCGTATTGTTTTCTCCACAATCAGAATGAAGACGTCTTACGATAAGGAATCATCTTGTCTGAAACCTCTTTCGGTATTAAATAATCGGGAAAGGTTCTTGCTGATTTTCGCTGCATAACGGGAGTTAAAAATACCGAATGAGTTGTGCTGCAGTACTGAACTCAGATATTGTTGGGTAGAAGTAACTCCTCATTGGAAAGCGGCTTTATAATCGACAAATAGGTATCACGTAATGATCCTTTGTCCTTGGACCATGGCTTAGTGTAAAAATCAGGAGGTCTTTTTTCTTATTTGTAGGCAAATAACTATGAAATTCGTATCATCGGGTATGCCTTCGTCCGGGCATATTCTGCTTAAGAGCATGCTATGAGCATCGCAGCTTTGATGCTACTCAGCTGTAATATAGCTGGTTTGGCTTCGTCATGGTCAGCTGGTGGAACACGAACACCAACATCGGTAATTGGTGTGTCCGTGCAATCTCCTTCACTGTCGGAATTGTTCGTAGAAATATTGTCTCAATAGACTTGCTCTGAACATCTGTAACCAGCAGCCCTATTCCAATTGACTCTTTAGCTAAAATCCTCTTTTAGAGGAATTACGAGGAAAATTGCAATTCTAATATTTATATCTCTTATCTCTGATTTATATCTCTTATCCTCCTTTCGCTTATTTTCTAATTTCGACAGACAGTTTTATAGTTCGGATAAACTGTTAAATTCTGATAATTCGTTTATTTACAATTACAATTAATGTTTTCTATTAAAAATTCGATTTTTTCCTTATTGTTATTGATGACATCCTGCATAAATCCATAGATGGCAAGCGAAAGGGCATCTGCTGGAACTTCACCGAACATTTTGAAGATCTCGCGTATGCAGATGATATTTGCTTGTTATCTGTGAAGCACTCCGACATGCAAGCAAAGCTTCACGACCTGTGCGCCGAGTCGGGTAGGATTGGCTTAAAAACCAACATCGACAAAACAAAAGCAATGAAAATGAACACCAAAAACAACGACAATTTTATGATACATGGCAAAGAAATTGAACAAGTCGAAGATTTTACCTACCTAGGCAGTATAATATCCGCGGAGAATAGTGCAGGAAAGGATATTTTGGCCAGAATAAACAAAGCAATAGGCGCATATGCACAGCTGCGCCAAATCTGGAACTTGACGCAAATATCTTTCCAAACAAAAATTAGACTATTTAAATCCAACGTTGTCTCAGTACTGCTCTACAGATGCGAGACCTGGCTTGTAATCGACCATCTAACTGGAAAGCTTTGTTAAGAGAGGCCTACGGCGTATTCTCAGGGTGTGGTGTCCGAATGTCATCAGCAATGACGAACTATATAAAAAATGCAAACTGGAACCTATGGCCAACTATATTAAACTACGAAAATGGAGATGGATAGGCCACACATTGCGAAAAGATGTCACAGAAGTTTGCCGACAAGCTTTTGATTGGAACTCCCAAGGTAGCCGTAAGAGGGGTCGCCCTAAGACCACGAGGAGGAGATCCTTATAAAAAGAAATCGACGAATGAGAAAAATCGTGGAACGAATTAAAGATACTAGCAAAAGACAGGACCAGATGGAAATGCTTTATTGAGGCCCAATGCTCCAGTGGGAGATACAGGAAATGATGATGATGATGATTAAAAATGTTCATTTAATCGCTTCAAAGAATTTAAAATAGGAGATATTATTTATCTAAAATACATATCATGATTCTAAACTATTCTTGTTCTTACGAAGAGTTTAGTGAATCAGCATCGCATTTTCTCCTATACTCTAACCAATTATGGATAAATTATTATTAGAACCTAAATAATGACACCAGCCTGGAGTTATTGCGAAGGATCGCTCTTGCCAATAGGAGCTACTTTGGGATAAGTAATTAATTGAGGAGTCGAGCCCTTTCTCGAGAAACGAGAACCACACTCTACAAGTCCCTCATCACGGCTGCCCTTACATATGGCACCGAAGCTTGGACAATTTCCACCATAGATGAGAGAATGCTAGGAGTTTTTGAGAGAAAAGTCTTTGGACATATTTGTATTGGTGGCGAGGATCGAATAAGATACAACCATGAGCTGTATGAGTAGTATGCCGACACCGACATAGTAAAGCGCATTAAAATTTAGCGTCTGCGTTGGCTAGGTCATGTTAAGCGAATGGAAGAACACACTCGGGCTAAGAAGGTGTTATATTCGGAACCTGCTGGTTGGCGACACAGAAGAGACAGACCTAACCTCCGGTGGAAAGATCAAGTACTGGAGAGCTTGTCAGCGCTTGGAATTTCTAACTACTAGATTCGGCTGAATCGATTTTCGGTTGTAATGGCCACATGAGTAAATAAGCAATCAACGAAAGAGCGACAAAAAGAGGCTCCTTTTGATTTTGACATTTATACAATATTCTCAAAGAATTTTTGAATCTTGTCATTCTTGTCGCCTGACAGCTTTATCATTTTGGCCATAACTGTAAGTGTGCCAAAGGCAATAATCATTTGTAGGTACATATGTATATTTGCAAAAATAACTAAGAATAATGATGTTTCCCACCACGAACAAATAATTACAATTCTCTATTGGTAGCTGATGGTGTGTTAATTACAATATATAACCACCACCACCACTATTGTGCTCGTAAAGACTCTTAAATATTCATAAAAATGCCTACTAATACTAAGTACACCCTAACATAATCTTTTGCATCATCATTTGTTTTTATTTATTTAGGTAATTGAGGATTATACTTGTACTATATAAACAAGGTCATTTTCTGTTACTTGGTGGCAATTGGTGGATTTTTATTTTTATTTGTATTTTTATGATTGTAAATATGTTTGTACTGTATGATAGGTATATATTCTATATACATATATACATACATACATACTCGTGTAGACTTACGTGCAACATTATCTGTTCTGGGTTTGAAATTTATTTACATTAAAGGCATTAATACGTGCCTATCTGTGTCACAATGTTTTCCTCTATTACAGTACAAATATGTACATAAGTAGTAACACGTTTACACACACACACACACACACACAGCCACATGCATATGTAACATATGTACATAAAGTATATGTTTTACGTGTCATTAATCAACAATATGTGAAAATAATATCAAATTTGAAAAACCCTTTTTGATTTATTTTTATTATAGCGTCTGCTTTTGTTGTTGTTGTTTTGGCATCATTGTTTTTATATCGTAGGTACCTACAAACAAATGTAGTTTCATACGAATACATCATGTTTTGCCACTGTTTCAGCATCTTTGGAGATGCTGTCTCTTCTGTTGGCATTGCTGCTGTTGCTACCTTCTTATTACTTATTTTTTTTTTATCGTCTCCTTCTCGTGTGTTTGTTTTTGATCATCCACATGTTCACACACGCACACTAATGTGTGTATGTGTATGTATTATGATGTGTGATAAAATGCCGTACGCTTTTGGTGTTGCAACTCGTCTGTCTGTCTGTCTGTTGCGTATTTCCGGTTTCCGCTTACTCGGTATGTTGAACCGATTTACAATATTTTCTCTATATACTCGTACTTGTATGTAAGCACATACATACATGTATGTGTTTATGTGTGTGTGTGTGTGTGTGTGTGTGTGTATTTCATACACAACATTAAACTACGAGTATATGGAATTCATGGAATTTATCTTATCGCTTGCTCTCAACCAGTCTGTATGGCTGTGTGTCTGTCTGTCTGTTTATTCGTTGATTTGTTTGTCTCCCCATTCGGGTTGGACTTTTATTTGCATTACCATTTGCAGCAGCAGTGACAGCAGCAGCAGCCACAACAATAACACACGGAAACATGTGGCATTGCTATGTTCAGAGGGTAATTCAAAAAGACATTATTTTATTTTATTGCAAGACATTTTTAATATTGCATTACATATTCGCCATTAAAAGAGGGGGAAAAAACATTGACATTGATTTTCTGATTTGCTGCTTAATTACCTCAAGAGAACAGGTTGGCATAACCATATCGTGTGTTATCACAATTGATGTTCGATTGACCTAGGTGAGTTATCTCATTGATCTAAGCCAAACACAATAACCTAACATAACCTTGGGGATGTTCTCGAATTACGATCTGTCACCTCAACTTGATGACAACAATAACTGTTGCTTGTTGAATTAATTTCAAAATAATCATAGGCTGTTATGTGATGCCGCTTTATCATGCTTATGTCAGTCCTTCACATGACAACCGCCAACATTATGACACCAAATTATTCGCGGCTGAAGTGAGTATAGAAAAATGCTTCGGGTTGAGGTTGTATGTTGGGATTGAGATCCATCACTTGAAAGCTCTCTCAATGACAATTCGATCAGAGCCTTGGATGTAGACTATTTCCTTTATTAACGACTCCCGAAAATGTTTGAAGGTTCATGACTTGCGAAAATGCGCCCGCAACGTCCAAAGCCTTAGATCATCTTGGAAGGTTTCCATATCCACCTGAGTGACGTCCTCAATAAATATAAGGTTGATATCACCACCCAAAATTTAATAAACGGAACGGTATTGCTTGACAACAGTTTGTTGCTATGACCCAAAACTTTGTTGAACTAATGGCAAATCAACTCAAACATCGACGGTTGAAGTATCTGATCAAAAATACACCAGATTGAGGTCGTTTGTTGCTTGAGGTTCATTACATAAAAGACTCAGATGTGGACTTTCTTCATTAATGTCGAAAGTCTCTAATGGGAGAGTGTCCATATCCACTCTTCCAAGCATGTGCTACTTTGGTCTAAGTAAGTAATTAAGAAGTCGAGGTCTGTTTCAAAAAACAAAAACTACACTTTACATATGGCGTTGAAGACTGGAAAATTTCCACCTTATATGAGAGAATTCTTGGATTTTTCGAGAGTCCTACGTAAGATCTTTGGATTCATTTGCGTTGGTGGCGAGTATCGAATAAGGTACAACCATAAGCTGTATGAACTCTATGCCGACATCCACATGGTAAGGCGCATCTGATCAGATTGCGCATCTTTGGCTCTGATGTTATGAGAATGAATAAATTACATTCTCTAGCCCTTAGAGAGATATTCAGATTCGTTAAAGAATCTGGAAAATTCTCTCGGAAAAATTTAAATCCTAAATCCCAGGCGAATGAAACAATTGACTGTTGAAGCATGCTAGATTCGGCCTAAATCGATTTTCGGCTGTAATGGCCAAATAAATAAGTAACTAAGTAAGTAAGTGCTTCAAAATTCAACCTCTGCGGTAGATCGATCATGTCGAGCGAATAAAAAAAAAAAACGCGCGCCAGACATGGTGCCTGGTGGTTGACGCCGACGAAGAAAAAGACCTAAGCTCTGGTGGAAGGACCAAGTTTTGGAAGACAGAACAGCGCTTGGAATTTCTAACTTGTGCCAGCAACGAAGAACAGAGACAACTGGCGACGCAAGAAATTCTCATAAAATTGCGACCAAATAAGAGAATGCCACATGTGCTGTTGCAGTTCACATCTGTAAACGAAATGCTGGTAATACATAGCGTGAAGCCCAATCTTGGTTAATATAAGACTAATCTATATGGTTACGAAAAACTATGATATCAAAGTAATTCTTCCAGTGCTTCGATAATGAATTACTTCTTTGGCTATTATTGATTACTGCCGGTGTCTAAAGCATAAGTGATGTTATTCCGATATTACCGCAGAAAATGATGCTGGTTACAAAAAACCTTCTCGTCAGGTGCTACACAGGCGGCTATGGCAGCACTACGGAGTGAGTAGAACTTCGGAGGCGCAAGAGGGAAGTTGAAAGGGATTAGTTCGGCGAGTTTAAGATATGTGACGTTAAGAAAGAAACTCGAACATTTTTTGAGATCAATCACCTGAGCGGTGGTAAGTAAAGCTCTGAGTCTATTCCTGTGCACACAGCTACCCACAAAATGTACTGAGTCTATGAAAATACAATTTCAGCAGATTATTGCATGAGATTGCTAATACCAATTTCTCAAAATGAAACTAGTTGTCCGATTATTGAAGCGTAAAACTTCTTCGTTATCAATTATCCGATTTTTTGAGCCACTACCTAACTACCATAAAACGAAGGACTAAACTTTCGGCAGAGGATTTAAGCGCGTTCTTGGTCCAGAGTTTCCCAAAGGTGTTAGAGGGCAAAAATCACGAACGACTCGAATATTTTACACCAAAAATCGGCTATCGGTTGTAATGATCTAGTAAGAATGTAATAATGAGGCCTATGATAGTATGAAGACCTTTCCTTCCAAGGCTTCATTACTATTTAATGTGTTTTTACCTTTCATCCAGTTAATGATTCCCGCAACTCCAACATCAATAATTGATTTTGGTCCAATTGGTGCCTCAATCGATCCAACAAATTTTGATTAACGATTACCAACCTATCTTTTTAGCTCAGTGACACATTTTGAGAGGTTTTTAATTTCTGCAACTTGAACACTTTAATAATAATTTGTATGAGTGCACAAGAAACAAAAAAAAAATTAATAAAATCTCTTCTCAATTTAATTTCCATTTTTCTATTTATACATCATGCATATATTGAATATAGCGAGACACTATATTTCGTTTAATGCATATATGTATGTACATACTCGTATGTAAAGGCAGATCCATAAATACTCGAAGTATGCATATATAATACATTACGTAGTGGTTCGTGTACTCACATTGTATGCAGTCAGCGAATGTACACAATATGGCATGTGTACTCTTTTGTATATGAATGGAATGCCATATTTACATGCAAATCGAACTTAACTATAAGGCAATATGAGTGCATGCATACTAGACGTTCAACAATAATGATGAGTGGGACGTTCTTTTTGTTTTTCAGCATTCCACCTTCTTCTTATTATTCATGAGCTCTTCTCCAATAATATTTATGTATGCATGTAGCTGATTCTTGATTGCTTGCTTTATGCAATTGACACTTCAGGGATGTATAATATTTACTTTTTTGCAACAAATGACACAAGTTGAGAAGGTGTGTGTGTGGTATGTAAATAGAGAAAATATACCTATACAAGCTGGTTGATATTTTATTCATATTCTTAGTATCTATATAACATGTGTGACTGGTTTTACAGCCAACCTACGTCTTTGTTTTCTGGTATTATTTTATTGCTATTCTAGCCCACAATCAGTTTACTAGTTAATATTGTAATATTACTGACCGTGAGATTATATTGCATACTATTAGGCATTGCAGAAAATGAAACTATTAGACGCAATGAAAGGGAAATATAAAATACGACCTTACAATCTTAATCTTAAACATTTAAAACGTAACTGACAGGGTAAAAATATTGAGGTCCTATACGGATTGTAGCAGTGACTTTGTGTTGAAGCTAAATTTTTTGCGAATTTATTTCTTCCTATGATATTAATATATAATAATATGATATTAATCTACACAACATATATTGTTGTCTCTGATGGGATATTAAGTAAGATATGGCGGAAAAATGTTTCAAAATAATCCGTAATCTTATATGGGAGCTATATGAAATATGAAGCATGTCCTGTCTATTTATACCGAGGTTATCTCAAACTACAATATTGATCTACGCAACGAATATGATTTTAAAGGGACTTAAAGTTTTAACAAATGTCAAACATTGTTGTTCTAGATATGAATTAAGTTATATTGTCAAAGAATTTCAGCAAGCCCATGGTTAGTATCTTTGATTGCTTCACATGAGGATATGGCAGTTGACCGACAATGCCCATTTGCAATAACGTACGTGCAATTGGACCATATCAATTAATCAAAAGAGAGCGTGACGTTGGAACAAGGACATAATCCTTGTTCATCAAGTATCCCAGGTCTGTTAGAGGGTATGAGCCCTACGGCGGATACCTTTGAAGGCCAACCACAAGTGTTACGGGCACTGCGACCAAACGAGATCTTTTGTACCCAAGCCCGTCTACGTTGCTAGAATCTCCTATACCTTTTTAATGAAAGATAGAATGGATCTTGTCGAACTTTTGATGATTGAAGCTGGTGTTGGGAAACTTAGCCGAAAGTGTTTGAGGCAAAGCCTGGCCATGACCGGGCATTCGCAAAAGATGTGGATCGATGTTTCATCCTCCTCCAGACAGAGTCTACACTCCGTGTCAGAGGATAGTCTCATTTTGTGGAGGTGTTATTTTAACCTGTTATGATTAGGCGTAAATTTGTTCTGCTAAGGCTAATTCTGTCAAATGCTGCATCGAAGCTGATGAGGGTTTTCGCTTGGCGGAGACCTGTCGAATTTGTCATTATAGTAGGTATATGTTGTGGTAATGTTTTTTGGCAGCTTGGCTGGTTGAGTAAAAAAGAATGCGCTCTCCTTTGAGCCCTTTGGTATGTAGGTGACGCGCACGAGTAGTCTGGAAGTAGAAGTCACCCTTGGCAGATTCAGATTGCCAAGGGAAGCTTATCTTAAAACAGAAGGGCGGCAGGTATTCTGAGTTCGCATATTAATTACGGTGCACCCACAAGGCCATGCATCTATCGGCATATACTGTTCCACTTTAGATTTGGGTTTTTGACTAGGGTACCAGCGAGATTGTCACACCCGTCACCCTTTTATGGAGGATGTCTTGCTGCCGCAATTGGACCATAGGTAGCTCATATTAAATTTTATCGGAATATTTCAACTTTTGGGTCAAGTCATAAAACCAAATGGTAGCCAGATGAGACGAGACGGAGGTCCAGACGGATGGATGTCTATAAATCGACTATGAGAGAATGTACATATTATTTTCTATATCTCCAGACCTTTTTTAAGTGGAAATTTAATGAATCCTTGCATTTGCTAATGAATGCAACTCTGACTTTTATAAAAATTCAATTGACTTATTTACTTTATTTTTGCATTTAAGCATAAATATTTTTATACGAAAACTATAATGAATAAAAACTTATAGAGGTTTAGATATTAACATTTGGAAGAGATCATAAAAATTGAATTCTTAATATGCCATAAATATTAACAATACAATGAAAGATCTTCATGAAGAAATGGTGGTGGTATCATACGAAGGCATTAAGATGTCAGTGTTTTTTTTTTTCAATTTCCCTTATAGTACCTTTAAATACAACACTGCTCCTGTCAACTACCATCTGTTATAGATTACTGTCAAAATTTGAGCCAGCCGCTTCGTTTAATTTGACCACCACCATCGAAAGTATACAACTTTGGAAATTTCGATAAAATTCACGTCAGAAATCGTTGATAAAATCCGTAGAATTGAACGATCGGAGTATGAAAGTGCGTGAGACGGCTAAGGCTGTAGGTAACTTAACTGAGAGGTTATATCACATTTTGCATGAATATTTGGACATGTAAGAACTCTCCACAAGATGGTTTCCGCGATTGCTCAAAATTGACAACAAATGCAATCGTGTGAGCACTTCAAAAGAGTGTATGGCGTTGTTCGATCATTCGATCCGAATGAGATTTTGCGCTTCGATCCATCACAATACACCAGAGACTAAGGAACAATCAAGGCAGTGGACTTTTCCGGGCAAAAGTCTACCAAAGCAGGGTAAGGTAGGCGACAGCTTTTTATGATTTGAGCGGTGTTTTCATATCGATTACCTAGAAATGGGTAAAACGATCACCGGTGAATATTCGGCGATAGATTC
Source organism: Megamerina dolium (assembly GCA_963854835.1). Taxonomy (NCBI): domain Eukaryota; kingdom Metazoa; phylum Arthropoda; class Insecta; order Diptera; family Megamerinidae; genus Megamerina; species Megamerina dolium. The sequence goes on from OY978526.1 coordinate 77,150,079, forward strand.
GATATGGATTTGAAGCAAAAACTTCCACATTTGACGAATGAAAATGTACACTTCCACCAGCATTGGTTAAATTGCATGAATTATGTAATTCATTCATTCAAATTAAAATTAATGTACATATATAGGCATAAAACGCTTCTTGCCAAAAAAATATGTAAATGTTTGTGACGAAAAGGAGGGAAGATCGGGCAATTCGGTGTGGTCCTTTCCATGGATACAGCATTTTTAATATGTTATGTCTTAGGAAATATGTAATATTTTGTGATGAAACTTGGCATAGAGACGGCGATTGTGATTAACATGTGTTTCGAAGAAAAAATGAGAGAAATCGGTCAAATAGCACATATTATTTGGAAAAAAATGGTATGTGAATTGGCATGGCGCATTCTTTGTATATGAAATATCGAATAAACTTAGATGAACAGGGTTTTATTTCCAACAATTGTGTGGAATTATCAGAAAATTAGGCTGCGCAATGCACATCATACAAAAACACTTAAAAAACAATTAAATATGTGGCTTTTAAAGCACCGAAGGTATCTTTGGCCGAGCTTCTCTCCATTACTGTTGTGCGTGTTAAATTTTGGACAGTATTAGAAGGGACCTACTTATATTTTAGCCGGTTCCGAACGGCAGAACTCTTGCGACATCACTTTTTCTGAGCTTTGTCACAGAGTTCTTTTAGAAGCTTTTCCATGGCATATTGTTACTGCCGGCAGAATTGCCAATTGCTTGCCGACAGGTGGGTACTGTTCGAAAGAAAAATCTTTTCAATATAAAATTGAACCCGCGACCTACAGATCAGAAGGCCAACACATTAACGGCACCCACGAAAACACTTAGTATCACCATATTTTGGACAGCATACTTAAAATATAGTATCCAAGTTTGGTATGTCATTTTGGAAAATTATATGTGTACCCTGTATGTATTTGAAAAAAGTTAAGTTTTGAATTTTTTAATATGCTCCATATATTTTATTTTAGATTTTTTGCTCTCTGACTTTTTTTTTTAACACTTTGCATTCAATTCACAAATATAATAACATTTACTGCTACATTTCTCATCATTCCATTGCAAGTACTTACTACGATATTGTATACAAAATTCATTTTTCTTTTTACCATTCGGTTCACCCAATTTCCAATTTGTATATGTAACACGCTCACCATTACCCCAATACCAAACATTATTACCAGTTTGATAGCCAGATGTCCAATAGTGATTTTTAGCACAATCTGTTAAAAAATTATAGATACATTAGAATTAAATAATCTTAAAAATTGAATGCTGTTACTTACTTGAGTCTTTCTTTAATAAATTTGTTATGAAGGAATTCTTTTCGCAATTTTCAACACTTATTAACTTTCCATTCATTGCAACACAATATTTACTAGCTTCGTCATGGGTGCGCTATAAAAGGGTTATGAGAGGTAGAGAATTTTAAAAATTATTATGATTTTGAAGACAAAATTTTATTAACCTTGTTGGTATTTTCAATGTAAATACTTTGACCTTTATAACAACCATGATTAACGTTACATTTACTGGCGCGTAGAATTAGCGTATCATTTAGAATGGGATCCATCGTATTCTCAAGATCATCTATTGTGGAATGTATGAATATTCTTGTAAAAATTCACTGTATCATAATCATACAATATGAATATACTACACCTTTTTCAATGCTTTTATCAGATTCATTAGAATCAGTGCCATCAATGATAACCCCAATGTCCTTTGAGATTATGCCTTGTACCACAAATGTAGTAATGGAGATCAGTAGCAGTAATAATTTAGCCATTATTTTTGCGTTTAACACTTTCTTCTATGTATTTTTCTTTTGTTTGTTAAAGTGCTTTCTTATTGATCTATTGGCTTGTATTTATAAATAAAATTTTGTATGGTGATCTATTTGATAACAAGTTCATTGTTTGCCAAATTAAACAAAATGCCGCATATTGTATTGTCCGAATATCAACATTGATCAATTCTCGGTAGTAGCTACCCAAAATGTTTGATTGATTATTTGAGATAACAATAAACTTTATACTGATTAGCTAAGTTTCTGTTTTGATCATATTTGCGAGTGCATTAGGGCTGCAAATCAAAAAGTAAATTTGTCGGTGTCCCATAGAGGAACTTTTTATGAATCGGATTTCCACGAGCCGCTTCTTGAAGGCCTTGAGTAACTAATTTTGATTCAAAAATGATTTGGTTCAACTAGCAATATGTTAGGAAATTTAATTTAGACATTTCCGGAAGTCACCATGCCTCACTGTCTTTAATAGAATGAACACTAAATTAGTATATTTCAATCATTTTGAATTGGTCATCAGTGATCGTACTTGGTGGTGAACCTACAACATCTACATATTTGCTTCAACCAGTTTTTAGGTACGTTTAATATTTTATAAGTAAACTTTCGTTAGACATATGTTTTTATTGGCAGTACTTCGGAAGTTGGTTATCACAGGATTCCACGATCTTCACTTAGCGCTCAAAGGAGCAGGCAACCTAACGGGACACGTTAATATTCTAGATCTCATCGGGGACTTAAAGTACTTCACGTTCTTTGACAGAATGGATAAAAAACCAGAAAACAAAATACGGCAATAGTGAAGAGGGTGTTGTAGGACAGTGTTTCCAAAAAGTTTCGATTTTTCAATCGAAGGTCGGCTCTTAAGAGCAAACTTTTGGGACCAAAAATTACATTTTTTGTACCAAGTAAAACAACCCTAAGATCTCTAAAGAATTCCTCATTTCAATCAAAGTTGCTATAGGCATTTTACAAACTTTTCAATACGTCCCCAGCGAGGTCTACGGCGGTCATCAGGATATGAGGGCCATGAAACATATATAAGCCAGTTGATTTTCTGAAGAAATCAATGTAAAATATTTCCGATAAAATTATATGCGGATGATATCCATAAGGTCCATAAGGTCTCTGAAGTAGCAGCTATTCGTCTTGAATGAAATCTTCAGTTGCTTTTTATACCCTGCATAATGCAATATGCAAGGTATATTCATTTCGGTCAGATGTTTGTGTCCACTTGAAGGAATCTCCGGAGATATAGACATAGATATATATTCGTGATCACCGTCGCTTAAATTTTCGATTTAACGATGTCCGTCCGTCTGTCTGTCACCTGGCTGGTTCGCAAGATAACTTGAGTAAATATTGACCTATTTCGACGAAATTTGGAACAAGTAACCTATGATCCAAGGGTACGGAGGGGATTGATATTGGGCATGATCGGTCAATAGCCACGCCCACACCAAGCATTCAAAGCGACTAACTTCGGAATTTTCAAAATCTTTAACTTGCTATAACTCAAATAATATACCACTTGGGACAGCGTGCCACGCCCACTTCTTATTGGGGCTCCCATACAAAGTTGAGGAAATTAAACAAAAATGTTAACCGCCATAACTTACAAAATATTCAGCGTAGATCAACCAGATTTAAGGTGTGAATTAGCATTGTAAGAGAAAATATACTCACAAGAAATGGGCCAGCCACACCCATTGTTTATAGTGGCTCACATACAAAATGACTGAATTTCCCAATTGCTTGCCGACAAGTGGGTACCGTTCGAAAGAAAAATCTTTTCGATATTAAATTTGTTATGCATCAGCCGGGGATTGAACCACGACCCTCAGGTCAGAAGGCGAACACATTAACCACTGAGCTACGGCTACGGCCAGATTATGTACAGTAGTTGTACATAATCTGGCAAAAAATCAACATGCCACGCCTACTTCTTAATGGGGCTACCATACAAAGTTGCGAAAATTTTAAAAAATTTAAACCGCTATAACTTACGAACTATTCAAAGTAGGACAAACAAATTTAAGGTGTGGATTAATATTGAAAAATTAATTGGATTTACAAGAAAGAGGAAAGCCACGCCAACTTTTTATATAGCTCCCACACTAAGTCTCGGAATTATCTTATCCTCCTTTAAATTATCCCTTTTAGAACTCTCATATATGTTATGAGAGTTATTCGTCAAAGTCAATCATATTTCGGGTGTAAATTAGTAGTATATGCAAAAATTGTTGTTCAAAAAGTGGAAATAAATGAAAAGATACATATGCAGGATATAATTTGGTCGGCCCCAGCCGACTGTAAGGAGATTTTTTGATTATATTTTGGGCTACATAATGTCCACATTTTGTTGGTAGACAATGCAATGTTCCAAAAATGGGTGCAGTAGATTTCTGATAATTTCAAGTCAGGCTGGTGCCTTATATGGGTGGTTCTTAGAACGCAGTGTAATAAACAGCCAATTGGTTTCACTGAACTTAACCATGCATTTTCTTCCGTTCCCGAATCGCCAATTGGGGTTGACCCTCATATTAAAATGTCTCGTGGGTGCATACGAAGAAATACGCACGCTCAAAAATTGATCTCGAAAAAAGACTTTTTAAAAAAACATTGGCGAAGAAAGATGCGTAATCGTGATTGACGGCGAAGAACGACGCATGAACATAATAGATGGGGGTATGGTTCTCCCCACACTCCTTCAAGTAATTATATAAAAAATAAAATACGCAAATTATTAGCAGTCGATCGGTTAACTGCTGGGACGTCAACGCTCAAGCGCTAAATCTCGTACTATATGTTGTTCTTCGCGTAATAACTCGTGCGTTTTTCTTCGATGCACCGACGATATAATACTGCCCATAGTACATTGCAGATTATTTATAACACACAATTTCTGGATGATCCAATATAAAAGTTATCTTCTATGCAAAACTAATTAATTATAAAATTTTTACTTGCTCCCACTAATCAAATTTATTAATTAAAATTAAAAAATAAAAACATTTTTGCAATTTGATATTTTTGATGTAACAACACTGGTACTGTTGTAGAGTATAAAATTCTCTACAACCATCTAAGCAGAGCTTCCCACCTTGATGTTAATTTTACTAAGCAAATAACCAAACCATGTTCGAATTGGTTCTTAACTATACTTACCTGTAATTCTTTATATAATAAATTGATTAGTTTCTTTAAAAGTAGTTACATTATCTTTACTTGTACGTATAACCAAAGAATATTCCATAGTCTTTATATATACATTTTCATTTAATAAATGTCAATTGTTTGTCAAATGCAACATTACATAAATGCATAGTTGGCAACACTTGATATCTTGTTTTGCAGAGTCGCTCACACACATAAAATAAATGAGAGAGAGAGAGTGAAAGAGAGATTGCAAATCCTTGTTGGACTGCACGCCATAATAATTGACAGTTTTCTTTGGGATTCTGGTGTGTTTGGTTTTATATTGTCATTGTAAGCGGACGATTTTGCATTTAATTGCTATACATATGTATAGTATATTGTTTAGTGGTTCTTTCCGAAAATAAAGCAAAGCTTTATACAAAAGCTAGTTGAAATTATGTAAATTAAAATAATCGAATATAGAAAGAATTGAATGAATTAGTTGTGAGTCGAAAATGAAATAAAAAAATACAGAGCGAAAGCGAAATACGAAAATATAAAGAACAAACAATACAAAAAAAAAAAACGATAAATTCCTTCAATTTTTGGCAGAAGGAACAAAAAGAAGAGAAGAATCTATACACATATCCATACACTTTATAAGTTCGTACGCAAATTAAGGGTGGCTTGAATGTATGTTTATATGGCTGATTGACTGACTGACTGGCTGGCTGGCTGGCTGACTGGCTTGTTGGGAGTTTCAGATATCCTGCATGTCCTTTTGCACTTGTGACAAAGTTTGCTTTAGTATTGAAATAAAAGCGCTCTTATGAAGTGAATAGTAAAGTAAAGCAAGGAATTGTAAATGAAAGAAATTAATAGAAAAAAAACAAAGCAAAAACAAATATTCTGCAAGAGAATGAGCGAAAAAGTGATGGAAATGAATATATCGTATGAAAAAAAAAAAAAACAAATGGATCAATAAAAAGCAAGGAAAGAAAAAGAAAGAAGCAGGAAGAAAAACAAGAAATGAATGTGTATGTGTGAGTGTGTGACTGCGTGCGCGTGTGGTGGTTAACAAGAGGAAATGATACGAGCATAACGACAGTTGTAGCGTTGATGCCAATCCCAGGATCCCGTCTGAAATCATACAAAGGAGTTAGAAAAGACACTTTTCTTATGGTTTGCTGGGATGTTTGAAATATGCCAGGATATTTAGATTATATTAAAAATAATAATTATGCATAGAAATGATAAATAATAGATATTATAAAAAATTCATTCTTCATTCATTAATTGTTAGGCATGCGAACTAGCCGCAAATGGTATTATTCAAGAAACTTTACTCGAAATTATAGGCTATAGTAGCTCAATGAGCATTTGCTAGCTGTTAATAAATATAATTAGTACAACCGTACTAAAAGGCTGTTGAATCTAGATAGACGTATGTTGAGGGTTCTGAGGGTTCCAGTACTCATTGGACTACACCAGAAGGTGTAGGAGATTTGGGCAATATAAAACATTTTTTCTGCTGAAGCTACAGAGTAGGTGATAATTCTACATACGGTACAGATTGAGTTCAAATTGAACGTCACTTAAATATACTACACTTTCCTTCCCGGTTTGCTTTTTATAAATATTAATACATTTTTTTTCGGCAAAAAACATAAAATAAGATCTTTTAGTCTACAGTTTTTTTGATTTTTGTCTGTTGGATTCATATGATTTAAGATTAGATCAAGATTAGGAGATTAAATTTTGAATATTTTATTTCAATTTGATATCATATTTCAGCTCTGCTTTTTAAATGATTATTTGTCTCTTATAAACTAATAATAGTAAAATTTTTCAAATTTTAGTATAACAAAGTTGTGGCATTTTTTCCAAATGGCAAATATGAACATGGTTTATTTCATACGATATTATTAATATGCATTTAAATTGTCTACTTTAAGCTCAATTTGAAGTAATGGTAATATATTAATGCTTTATTATTACATTGTTTATACTTTGGAATACGATTATATTCTTAGTTTAACAAATAATATATATTTTATATATATTTCAAAAATAAAGCTTTAATTTAAACTTTTAAAATATCTTTGACACGTTTTTAAAAATCTGAGTAGTAGCGAAAATTTCGGGATTGGCAAGAGATCTGAAAATTAGCATCCCTAGGCAGTTCATATTCGAATTCCCATTAGACGGAAGTGCAGAAACGCCTGCGAGCGGCATAAAACAAGTATGCTTGTATACGTAAATATAAATACAAACATATATGTAGTATGTACATAATCACTTGTTCCTATAAGTATTCACATATATTTAGTATACTCGTACATTTATGATGTTATGTTGAATAGACGAATTCATCCATCAGTCAGTGTTCAATTTGATTTCTGCACATTTACTGTGGTCATTGCCACTACCAACTCCCTCCAATCACTCTCTGTCCTTTCGTCCTTTCGTCCTTTCTCCCTCTCTATCTCTCTCACTCGCTTCCATTTGGTATTATTCAAATGTGACTCATCGTCATCATCGGTGGGGGCTTAAAATAATGGAAAAACTCCTAGCTATACGAGCATATACAATATATATGTATATGCTTTAAACTCTCTTTTTCAAACTCTCAACAAGAACAACAATCAACCACAACATTGCAGTCGTTGTTTGCTACTATCATCACTATCATTGCTATCCTTTTTTTTTTTTTGTTACTATTGTTGTTGTTTTATGTCGATTGTCATTGTAAAATGTATTTGGAGCGCGTCTATTAGACGCCAACAAACTATAAAATGTGTATGTATGCATACGTATATGATTATTGATTCGTTGAAAGGAGCATATTACAAAAAATACGCTCCTACATAAGTATATAACTTATATTGAGAGTAATGCTGCAACTAGCCACCGACGTAGCGTACGTACGTACCGCCCGTACGTAAGAACATACAAAATTGCATTGATTTTCTCCGCTCCGAGCAACGTCTACGTCACCGTCATACGGTGGTGAGTTTTCGTTAACACGACGTTCCCATAAGATAGGTCGTGTCAGCTGACACGTTCTACGTTTTTACGTCGGTGGCTAGTTGCAGCATAACAATAATAGCAAAAACTATACTTTGTAATTGTGTATATTTAGTATCATAATTAACATGAAGTAATTGAGAATTACTAATATATAGTCATTCAATAAAATTACAGCAAAACTCTAAACAAAAAATTATAACGCGTACGTGTTTAAGTATAAAGAACAAATTCGAAAATGAAAACGCGTCTTGTTTCGCTAACGTATCGCGGTACGGCATCCGTTGATCCACGATATTCAGCTGCTATGCTACCATGGACCATCAATGATATACGTTCAACGGAAAGTTATACAAAGGTAAGCCATAAAGGTCAATACTCATTTATGTATTAGTTAGACAAAAAAAAAGCGATAAAATAAAATATTGTAAATAAATCGACAATTATCTCTGTCTACTATTTAATTACATTATTTTGGTATTACAAGCTATTTTTGACTTTAGACCAGCGAAAAACCTTTATTATCAATCGTTTTATTGGTTTTCTTGTGCTAGCGCCATTTGAAAATCTCTAATACTTCCATGAAAAACGAATTCTTACTATCCATCGACCACCAAGACCGGCTTCTGGACAAACTGCATTCCTTATTCGCTACCAAATAAGGCTCAAAACCTTGTACAAGAGTCTTGATCTGTAGTAGAAACAATTTAAGATTGTGTGCTTTATGCGATAGACATTATGAAATACTTTGTATAGCAGTAGTAGAGTAATAGGAGTGGTCTTTGCTCTTCGAGAGTGGGCACGACCAAATTGCCCAATTACACCTATTGGCAGAGGTAATTCTTCGATTAATCTCTAGCTTGGGTGCAAAGTACTGCTTTCTTGCAAGAAAGGGGTGATCTTTACAGGTGTACCGAATTCTGGCATTTTTTTGTATAGGTAACCCCCTTCACTGGACTATAAAATGTGGATGCGTAGTTGGTAGAATCCGAACCAATCGAGCTTATCTTCCATTTCCAATGTGCGTGTTAAATTTTGGACAGTATCAAAAGCAACTTACTTATATTTGTCACTATCGAAGGGTTTAAACTTTGATGACATCACTTTTTATGGACTTTGTCATAGAGCTCTTTAAGAAGCTTTTCCATGGCAAATTGTTATCTGTGAAAGAATTGCCAATTGTTTGTTGGTATCGCTCGAAAGAAAAATATTTTCAATATTAAAATTGCCGCTTGAGCCTGGATCGAAGTTAAGCGCACTTGTTTAGGCTAAGGTAGGTAAAATCGTATAGAGCAACATTTTGACTACTTGGCTCAGTGAAAAATACAAAATTTGGATAAACTTCAAGCATGTTCGCAAAAAATTCCAGATTTGTACCCGGCTAGTATTTTATTTTCATAGCCATCAATTTTTTGGGGCATGCTAAAAATGGTAACTATTTGAGAATTGAGAGGTTGGTCATACATTTTACCGCTTTAGAGACGATTCTGTGATAGCTGTTGGGTTATTTGTCGATTTTGAGATGTTTTTAAATTCATTTTGTAGAGAACCACCCCTAAGGGGCGAAGCTAGGTAAGTATATTTAGAGGTATTGTTGGAGAAGAAAATGTAATGGGGTCGTTTAAATATTTGACCACTCTTGCGGCTATTTCTGGACAGCTTGGAGCTACACATTGATTTTCAAGTGTTTTTGCATATATTTTGTAGGGGAGCCCACCCGAGGAGTCTTGCTCGAAAGTAAGTAAATGTTGAAGAGGAAAAACAATGGGTATTGGTGATACATATCATCGCTTTAGGAACTATTAATGGGCATCTATGGAGTCAATTAGTCAATTTTCAAGAATTTTAACTTCATTTTTAGGGGAGTCCCCCTTAGCGGTGATTCTAGATGATGAGTACTTTTGAATATAATGTTAGGGAGAAAAATTACTAAAGGTCGGTCCTACATTTCTCCGCTCTATGGGCGATTCCTGGGCAGCTATAGGTATATTTGTCGCTTCGCAGTTGTTTTTCAGCTCATTCTCTAGGGGCACCACCTTAAGAGGTAGAGCTAAAGCGTAAGTATAATTAATGGTAATGTGGATGAGGAAATACTAACTTTGATCAGTCGTACATTCCACGTCTTTTGGGGCTTTTTCTGGGAAGCTATATGGCAGTTTATCTATTTTCAGGTGTGTTTCTTTTGATTTTGTATGGCGATAAGAAGTATGTTTAGAGGATATGATGGGGACGAAAAACGAATGGGAGTCGGTCATATATACGATTTTTTCGCCGCCGTAGGTGCTATTCCTGGGCAGCGAATTGTATCAACAAATTTGATATCTGACTTTTAGCCACGCTCTATGTGGCCCTTGCTGGCGTAAACTTGTTGATTTATTATGCTCACAAAAATATGTTGCGTACGACTCAATTTTTTATTTTTTCCAAGGTGTCTGTTGTATTACGACTAGTCTTTCTGGCCTAAGTATGCCTTTTCAGAGAGAGAGAGAGAGTGCAGCCAAAATAAACTAACCTTCTTCAGGGTGCACTTTTTCCTACAGAAAAAAAAAACTTATTTTAAAGAAGTATTTTCTTCCAAAACTTGTTTCTTTTGCTTCCTTGAAAAAAATTCTTGAAATAATAAAAAATTTGTTTTTCGCTGAGTCGTTAAAACCGTTTAAAAATTTAACCGCCTTAGTGTAGGTTGATCCTCCAAATATCTACAAATGTTCTGCATATCATTCATAGTACAATATGTCGTCGTTTAAGCATGAAGTCTAATATCCGCATGATTTCAAATGAATTACGATACAATTCAAAGAGCTTATGTATTTTCTAAATCATATTTAATTGCATGACATTGGCAGAGTGTGTGTGTTTACTCATACATAAATAATTGCAATTGTAATGACATACAATATGAATGAAAGTATGTGTGAAAATAATTTCACTGTGTATTCGCATCATTTTTAAAACTCCCTTGAAAGCATGTCATGCTCATATGTATATGTATATGGTAGCTCTGCCACCCACTACATACATATGTATGTATATGCAATCACAGATTGACCCTCGTTAGTTTAATAGTTGAAGGCAATTAAAAACCTTTTAGTTAAATTTTCTGCAATAATTATGTATGATGAAGTTAACAACAAATAATTATACATATTACGTATACTCGTGTACTATCCTATGATGTGAATATATCTCATCATACCATAAAATAGAAGGAGTACTCGTATATGAGAATATCAAAAGAATTTTGAAATGTTGAAGTTTGAAACAAGTATGTAATTAACCCTTTAGAATTTGATTTTATTAATCTTTTCTTTATCTTTTCTCATTATCCCCATAATCGAAAATGCCAACATAACTGACATACATACGATATACAATATTACTGATGATAACCTCGTTCGTACCTAATATTTTGTATGAAAGTGATATGACACGCATTTAGTATAATGGAATTTTAATAATAGGTCTTACATTAAATAAAATAAACACTTTAGTAGGGTTGTCATGTTGCAAACGGCCTCACACTAGGTAGGTAGGTACTTTGGAGTGAAGCATCAAATGTAGCCAAGGCATTAGTACAGTGTGATTTTTTAAGAGCCTTCGGATTTCATAAAAGAAAAAACACAGACAATTTAGAGAAATGTATGAAATCTTCATTTGAGTCGATAGAACGATCTATATAATTAAATGTTTAAAGATGATATCTTGTAAATGTTGACCGCGGCTGCGCCTCAAATGTTTCATACGCTGGGTCCAATTTTGGCATACTCTCTCCAACATATCGGCCGGTATCTCACGAATAAATTCTTCAATATTGGCTTATATATTGCATCAACCATTGTGGGCTTGTCGCAATAGACATTAGCCTTAACATAGTCCCACAAAAAATAGCCTGAAGGCGTTAAATCGTACGATCCTGGCGGCTAATTGACCGGCCCAATACCTGAAATAAACTGTTCACCGAACTCGCCTCACAATTGAGCCGTTGTTTTGCGTGGCACCGTCTTGTTGAAACCACATGGCAGGCAAGTCAAGCTCTTCCATTTTGGGCAAAAAAAAAAAAAAAATTGTAATCATCACACGGTAGCGGTTGCCATTCACAGTAACTCTCCTGTCTTTGTCGTCTTTGAAAAAGTACGGCCCAATGATTCCACCAACCGAACATGTTTGACGGTAACATGTTACACACGAAAACAGCTGAGCTGCCAAAAATAGTGTTGCCAAAAAGAAAGTTGTCAAAAAATCACCCTGTATGTTTTTGAAAGAAGTTGAAGGCATCACATTGCGTTGGCTTTTTTTCAGAGATCGCCAAAGTGGAGCATAGAAATCGGTCCTAAATTATGATCTCTTGTGATTTGCTTCATAGCGCTAGTATCTACAAAAGTCACATGAAATACTTCTGATGGCAGTTACCATAACCTAAGATTGCTCTCATAAGGCTATTGGCCTTTTATTTTGCAATCCATTTAAAACCACTACAACAGTGAATTCTAAATTTTGGAACCCTAAATGGTACATTTACTTTTTATTATTCCTCGTCAATGAGTGTCGTAGTTCAGTGCCTTGTGCCTTGGCTTTCTTTCCACAAATTAGCTGGTTGAACCTTGATTCGATTAACTCAAATCATTTCACTTTTCAGACAGACAAAATATATTTTTTCAGGCGGTGCTCATTTTCCGACAGTAATAAAAAATTTTAATTAAAAAACTTTTCTAAAAAGTCTTCATGATCTAATGGAAGAGAAATATGTAATGACATAAATATGTGGCACTTCAACCCCCGGAGGTCTCTTTGGCCGCGCTTCTCCTCCATTAGTGTTGTGTGTATTAAATTTTGGACAGTATTAAGAGGGACCTACCTATTTTAGACGGTTCCGAACGGCAGAACTGTTGCGACATCACTTTTTCTAAGCTTTGTCACAGAGTTCTTTGGAAGGAAAAAAAAAATCTTTTCGATATTAAATTTGTTATGCTTCAGCCTGGGATTGAACCCATGATCTAGAGATCAGAACAGGAATGATCAAGGATAGAAAAGATCAAACCATTCAGACGCTTGATCTGTTGATTTAAATCTCGGAGCCTCGCTTCGATTTAATTGCAGATATCCAAAGGTATACTTAGTCTATGGAGGAAACACGTCTTCAATATACTGAGCAGTGATTCTACGAACAATTCCACCAGTGGAGAACATTGCCCGAACACCATCAATTAGAAGTGCTAGAGTTGATCTTCCATCACCCTACCACTACGAGGTCAAAGAAGTCAAAGCCAATATCATGTGACTTTTTCAATCTGATTATGGAGAAAAGAAAACGAGCCGATACAAAATTAACATTCTGTTGACGATAAACGAAGTACCTAATATCGGCAAACAAAAAGTCCCAACGTCTTGGATAATATGTCATTGGTGACGACTACACTTTAGAAATAGTAAAGAATTTTGTCTATCTTGAAACCAGCATTAACAAGAGTAATGGCGTCAGTCTTGTGATCATGGAAAGGAGAATTCTTGTGAACAGCTGCTATTTTGGACTATGCAAGCGATTGAGAAGTCGAATCATCTCTCGAAGAATGAAAAGTCTTACGTAAGCTCTTTGGACCAGTTTGCTTTGGTAGCAAAGACCGAATAAGTTCGAGATGTACGAGGGCGGTACCAGAACTACCCGATCTGATATATAGATGGTGGCAGTAGTTTAGTATTTTAGTATTTTTAGTATATTTTTTTGGAGCCATCGAAAGTTAACGACCTCTGTGAATTTGTAAACATGGAAAAAATTGGTCACCGTTATGTAATTTAGTACTTTTATTTCAATAAATCTAATAAAAAAATAATGATGGAACTATTTTAAAGAAATAGCGGACAGATGACAACCCTGTCTATAAATCATTATTATGAAGAAATATTGTTGACTTATTTAATTGAAATTGTGAAAAATCACTAACAAAGTAGTAAGTAGGAAGTCAGTCAGAGTCAGCCAGTCAGTCAGTAAGTCACTTAGCTGTCAGTCACTTGTCAGTTGTCAAAGACTGTGGTAAAATTATGTCGTTGTTACAGCATATTCGTCATCATCATTCATGCGGCATAAATAACTAATGAGACAACATGTCGACTCAACGACTCGTATGGAGTAGGAACACAATATGTAGCATACGAATACATATTATTTATATGACAATGGCTTGTCCTTTTTAGAGAGATACAGAACAGATAGAATAGAAGATTGTTCGTATTATATATTAGTACAATATATCCTTTTTAATATAGTACCCATGTGCATAATAGACAATATTGTTCACATTCATATTGAGTCGTCCAAGTTGTTTTTGTTGATTTTTTTGAGTTATTACTATTATGTAGGTTTTGTGTTTTATTTATCTTTCTAATTAAAAAAGATATACGTAAAGCGCTCATATATATTATATATATTTGTACCGTAACAAAAATAGTTACATCCCTGGTATGAAATTGTATGGCTTCTTTACTGTACTCATAAGTTGGATTTATTTTCCCCTCTGTTATTTTTGTAAAAGGATACTTACTTACTGCAGTTGGTGTGCTTTCTTATTGGCTTCATTCTCAATTGCACAAACTACATTGTTACAAATACATTGTCGTATTAATATAAATCAGTTTATTCCTTAGTTATAGTAAACACTCCTCCTATCGTCATATATACACGACGTGACTTGATGACCCCATCATTTTCTGTTCAGCAGTCATTCTACCACGAGTTCCCTTTAAATTAAATTCTTTCTCTTCTTATTTTTACTTGACTGTACGTTGATATTTATACAAATTATAGTGTTATTTGTGACTGATACTAAATCAACAGCAATTACACACAAATAGATGTTTGTTTGCCTGTCTTCCTGCTTGTTTAGTCGGGTCTAAATTTAATATTGTAGGAGGGTGAGCAAATGATTACATTTACATATGAATGTTGAATAGAAATATAACAAATATTTTTGTTTATATAACACCCAGTTTTTAGAGCAATGTTTGAGTTTATTTAATGGAAACCCTCGATTTTTTTTTAGGTGGATAAACTAAAATTCCCTTTACAAATCGGCGTATATGTTTCATCATCATATTTTCCTCATGAATTAAGTGGTGTTACAGGAACCGAGTGAGTGCCGTAATTCAGTGATTAGGGCGTTGGTCTTCTGATCTGCAGGTTGTGGGTTCAATCCCGGGGTGAATCATAGCAAAATTGATTATCGAAAAGATTGTTCTTTTGAACGATACCCTCCTGCCGTCAAGAATTGACAATTTTTCCGGCAGTAATAATTTGCTAAAAATGCTTCTTAAAAGAGCTTTGTGACGAAACTAAATTAAAGTGATGTCACAAGGGATCTGCAGTTCGGACCCGGCTAATATAAGTAGGGCGCTTCTAATGCCGTCCAAAATTTAACACGCACAACAGTATTGGAAGAGAAGCTCGGTGGTATCACAATGAACCTTACTGGCGTAAGTGTGTTCTCTCAGCGACCAGGCAGCCACATAACCTAACCTAACCTACAAGAACGGAGGAATATGATCATAAAAATTTGACACAATTAGTTTTGTGAAACCAAACCTAAGGGCAATAAAATCCCTGATTCTAAGATAAATCCCAGAATTTATAATACCCAAATTGGAAATTTTCAATCACAAAATTTTAGACCACAGTTCAGTGGCTAGTGGTGTTGGCCTTTGAAAGAACTCTCTCTCTCTCTCTCTCTCTCTGACAAAACTCAAAGAAAGTGATCTCACATGATTTCTGCATACGAACTGGTACCTTATAGTACTGGTATCTTACAGTGAACTCCAAATTTAGTAGAGACTCACAGGAAGGTTGTAACAAGAGCTCGGCTTTGGTTGTCGGTGAAAAACATTGAAAATACCTATGTGACTTTTGAAATTGGATAACATAAATAATCGGAAGTACATATACAAATGATGCCATAAACTTTGGATTTTCTGGTTTTCTATTTGAGAGCCGGTGCCAGCAGATGGGTGTCGATGAGCAAAGGCATCGAAACTTTTGTTTAAGGAGTAAGTACTAGTAAATTTGTGCGTACTCCGGATTTCCAACTGATGCCAGCAAGCAAAACCAGTCAAACTACGTTGGCGATGCGGCTTGGTGTAAAGATGAATCCGAGCTATTCGAATAAAGGACGTATCAAGTATGGGTCGGCATCTAAAGAAAAAGCAATGAAGAGATCATCATATGCCCTCATATGACTTCAGGTGATTGAGCTTTGCTGATTCTCCGACCATCGATACATCTGATAGACACAAAGTTGAACTCTAGCTATTCGAATGAAGGACGTATCAAGCATGGATTGACGTATAAAAAAAAATTAGCGAATAAGAAGGTGACGCAGCTTGGTGTCTGAAAGAGAAGCAACTGAATTTCATAGGGATAAAGTCGATCCTGAGTTATTTGAATAAATAACGTATCAAACACGTCGGCACCTGATAGGCATAAAGATGAACTCGAGCTATTCAAACGAAGGACATAACAAGTATGGGTCCGCATCTAAAGAAGAAGCAATGAAGGGAATTTCATGTGCCCCCATATGACCTTAAGTGATTGAGCTTTGCTGATTCTTGCGACCATCGAGACATTGCCGGCAAGAAGAAGGCCGACTTGATGCTAAATTACACGAAGTATGTGGCTTAAAATAAACTAAGGAATAACTAAATCTCTTCTAACACATAATAGAGGAGATAGCTGAACTCTTGTACGAGTGCTTCCAAGGTATTGTGTCATTGGCTTTATGGTCGTCAGATCCATTTCCGGATTTCTGTACTATTTTCAGTGATGAGGAAGAGGAGGAGGAAATGATGAAACATCTTCTCTGAGACTGACATAATCTTCAGAGAAGAGCAACCAAATATATTGGTGCTGCTTTCATTAACGTACTCGCGCAATTTTCACAAATGGGCTAAACTTCTTCAATACACGTCAGAGTAGTTGACAACCACCAAAAACTAAAAGGACTAAGAGGACCACTTTTTTTCGATTCCAACAAGCATCACAATGAGCCAATAGTTTTGCTTACTTACGCAAGCTTCTTGTATAACCCAATCGAAGTATTTCTCAAACACTGGTAAGGGTCTGGTAAAGGAGAAGCAATTAGATCGATTATTAGATAATGAAATTTCCAATTGACTATATTGCGTTTCTTTGCTTTGTATGCATACGCCCATAACTGATGTATAGATGTATGTACATAGGCTAAAAAGCGGTCATCAAATGTTTATGTTAATGAATCAGTTCCTCTTGTGCCACACCATCTAATACAAATGCCTGCCTTTCATTGTATGCGTGTATACCTATTTATTATTTAATGATATCGCGACATTCCTCACAATTTTGCTATTTCTCTCTTTTCATCTCCATCTTATATGCGCCTTACAACACCCTTCATTATATGTATAGGCAGACACACAGCCACACACACACCCGAATTTAGTACTATTGACGTCATCGGTATAAAATCGATATCCTTACTGTGTAGTTAGGTATACATGCGAATAAGCATGTACCATGTGTATTTTGCGTGTGTGTATGTGTGCGTGTATCCTTTTCACCTTTCAGAAGTGTCATCAAAGTTTGACTGGCTGTTGGATTGGTAGCAACAAGGAACCCATAAAAAGAAAAACAAAAACAAAAGAGAAACTAAATAAAATAAGTAAAATAAAGAGCCCATCAACATAATGATTACGATGATGTTTATGTGTATGTTTCTACTTAACCAACCTATATACTGGCGTATAATAGTTTAGTGGTATTGACTAGGAACACGTTGGTTAGCATATATTCGCGTTTAGTTGATTGTACTTAGAGTTAGTACTCCTTTAGTTGGTCTATAAAATATCAAATACAATGCAAAGGACTTCTTGTCTCAAGTATGAGTCGAGTATGAGTTCTTGAAGATGGAGTCATTCCATGTTGTTGTTAGTTGCAATTGTTGCAGTCAACCACGTTTAAACCCTTTTTGGTATTTCTTTTATATGTACACACTCAAAAACTTGTGAACATTGCACTCTGTCACTCTCGTTACCATCGTCATCATCGTCATCATCATCATCATCATCATCATCATCATCATTAACTTTCATTTACATTATTCCACAGGACTAAAGGCTTGTATTAAAATAGTGTGCCTCATTTCACATATACGAGTATATGTGGGTATGCACATACGTGTACGACAGCATACTCGTTCATACCTATTCATTTCTCATGTGTTACCTCAACATGTACGTGCATTTGCATACTCATAAACTATATAAAAATGTATTTACATACGAGTATTCATTTATGAATGCACGTACGTGTGTATGTGTGTGTGTGTATGACTTTATGAAAGCATCATGTCATGTTTCAACTCGAAACAGGTTGATATGAAAGGCTCTATTGCTTAGTTATTGTTAACTATAGAGAAAAAATTTAAAAACCTTAATTTTGGTATAACTGATTCTTAGATTACATACAACATAAAAAGTCCAAGTAAAGCAAATAGCCAATGTATTAGCAAATATATATGTACATATCAATTTTAACTCTTTAGCTTTCTATGTATTTTTGTGCGTAAAGTGGTAAAAGATACATTCCAAAACATACTTTTGTATGGAAACGAGGCATGATTTTCAACCGATTTCATTCATTTTCAAACTGCTGTATTTATTAGCTAATATAATCGTCTGTACCAAGTTTGAGCTACATAGCTTTATATTTTCTTAAGCAAAGGGTGAAAATATGCTTACGGAAGCATATTTTTGTATGGAAGGTAGACATATTTTTTATCCGATTTCATTTACTCTCAAAAAAAGTGGTGCGCACCAAGTTTCAGCTCCATAAATTTATATTTTCGATCGTAGAATGTCAAAATATACATATGGGAAAAAATTTATTTTGTTTTCCTTGTTCACTCCTCTTGGGAGCATAGGGTCTCAACAAGAATCTTCCATCGTACACGGTTCTGTGCTGTTATTTTTCTGTCGTCCCATGTTGTGTTGACATCGGCTAGCTCGCGCAATATCGACCTACTCCAAGTATGTTTTGACCAACCTTGACCCCTGCTCCCTTGCGGGTTCCAGTCTAGTGCAATTCTTGTAATGCTATCTGAAAGTTTTCTAAGCGTGTGACCTATCCATCGCCACTTTTTATTTTTGATTTGCAACAGGGCGAGTTTTTCATTCGCTAGCCTCCACAGCGAGTCGTTGCTGATGGTGATCGGCCAGAATATTCTACTGATGATATGGAGGCATCTGTTGATGAAAGTTTGTAGCTTTTGTGTGATTGTGTTAGGGATCAGCCATGTTTCACTCCCTACAACAATACTGACTTCACACATGAGCTGAATATTTGCAGGCCCTTATTATGAGCTGCATTCGATCTTCTACTGTTGTCGAAAGTGCTGATTGAATGAATTTTTATTTGGTATTATGACGCCCATTCGATGAAGAATTGAGGATCAAGATGATAATTGATCTGAATTTCAGTAGATTGGGTTTGATTTTCTTCCATTTGTGTAACCAGCCTCTCCAGTTGTTGCTTGGTACTCACGAAATCGATAAAAGTTCTTTAAAATTAGTGTTTAGTCGCCAAAAACTAAAAAACAAATCCACAAAACTTATATTTTCAACAATTTTTGACATTTCGCTGCAGCAGCGAAACCAATATTCGAAAATTCGATACTCAACGGCAGGGTTGCACAGCTCATAATGTGAATTTGACATTCGATCTTCGATCTTCGTTAGCCAGCGAGCCACACCACAATAGGTGTGGCTTGCTCATTTCTTGTTAATCTAGTTATCCTTACAATACTAATCCAGAATTTAAATAAGGCAAGTTCGGGCGGTTTTCATTTTTTGTTAATTTCCTCGACTTTGTATGGGAGTGGTTAGTGCATTGGCCTTCTGATCAGTAGGTCGTGGGTTCAATCCCCGGATGAAGCATAACAAAGTTAAATAATGAAAAGATTTTGGTTTCAAACGGAACCCACTTTTCAGCAAGTAATTGACAATTTTTCCGGCAGTAACAATTTGCCAAAAATTCTTCTTAAAATTGCTCTGTGACAAAACAAAGTTTAAGTGATGTCACAAGGGTTCTGCCGTTCGGAACCTGCTAATATAAGTAGGTCCCTTCTAAGGCTGTCCAAATTTAACAAGCCAACATTATTGGAAGAGAAGCTCGGTGGTATCGCAAAGGGCTTTTCTGGCCTAAGTGTGTCCTCTCAGAGAGAAAGGGCACCCACAATAGCCTAACCTAATCATAGGCGTCATATAAAGACGTGGACGTGGCTTGCTGATTTTATTCCAGCTTATTTCTGACTACAATATTAATACAAGTGTCAATTATGGTTGTTCTAGGCAAAAGTCTAGCTAAATTACACCGGTTTAAATATGAAAGAAATTCAAGAATTTTGTATGGGAGCTACTGTAAGAAGTGGACGTAGCTTCTACATTTCTTGTAAGTCTACTTGCTCTTACAATACTACTCTGCGCCTTAAATATGGTTGTCCGACGTTGACTAGTTCATTACTTGTGGCGGTTAAAAATTTGTTTTCCGAGATATTGTATTGGAGTCACATTAAGGAGTGAACGTGGGGTGCTGGTTTTATGGCAGCTTATTTCTGACTGCAATATTAATCTAAGTGTCAAATATGCTTGTGTGATACCGAAGACTGCCGAAGTTAGAGCTGTTTCAATTTAAAAGAAATTCAGTCATTTCGTATTGGAGCTACTGTAAACAGTGGGCGTGACTGGTCACTTTTGGGAGTGACTGGCCCATTTCTTGTTCATTCGACGATCTAATTCTTTTTGACGAGCCCCTTGTAAAGCAAATTTAAGACGTTTAAGCATTTTACTACATAGATAGATAAAAGGTACGATAAATAATATGTTTAGTTAAGGCGGCCACGTCTAAAATATTAAAGAACAACGCATTTGGCCAACGGAGAGTTTTACGCTTGCTAGTAAGTGTACTTTCCAAGGATTTGGTCCTTGCTTCAGACATCTTTTGACTGCCCAGAGTGTTCATATTATAGTGCACTATAAAAAAAAGTTACACGTACTTATTTATCTTTGGGTTGTAACTGATAATTAAAGTAGTCGTATCGTTGTTTTCAAATTTGTGGAAGCCTTTACACTAATGGTTTCATAACATTTTCTCCAACATTTGTTTTATGCTGAGCTTTTGCAGGTTTGCCGAATCGAAACAGCAGAGTAATCATTTAGATAAGCATCCTTAACACAATTGTGACGTTAGAGGTAGAGTTTACTTCATAATCAGATCATTTTATTCAAAAATGTCCACAAGTAGACATCATGAAATTTCGGAGCTGTAGATGCATAAATAGTATTAAAAATCTATATTCAAAGCCCAAACTGGGACAACTGTATTCAGTATGTCGCAGGAGGATTAAGCAAGTTCAAAGCGGTGATTGGTAATCATTGTTTTAGCTCCGCTAGTGGCTTAGAAACTGACGATGAGTTGTGATATATTCAGTCTGGCTTTTTCCATTGTCAGTTGAAATCTCTTAATTTAAGCCAAGGTTGTTAGATTTGTATCACATTGTATTGATGTATTAGGCGAGCTAAGAGGTTGAGCTGCTCGATGGAGGAGACTATGGGTTCTGTATTATTACAGATAAAATATAATTCGTACGTTTCTTTTGTGCTTTTGCCTTCTCCTTGGAAATACTACAGCATTTGTTATTGTCTTTTATATCAATTGCATGCGGATTTTTAAGTTTTGATTGAAATTTGCAATATGAAAAGAAGAAGAAGAAGAAGAAGAGCAAATCCCCAGTTACTACTTACTTTATATTCCAAACGGAACATTTACAGTCAATAAAACGCACACGTAAATACAATGAGTACCTGTGTGCATGTGGTTACACATATTCATATTGTATTTATGTACCATGTACATATTTACTCACCTACATTATGTACGTACATGTATGTATTTGTACATCACAATGTGAATATTAATGAGACGATCCAATCTATAGGAGTTCACTCATGTAAACTGAATTGTCGCATTGGTACTTCTTTATGATGCGTTACATTTCAGTTGTCTGTTGGAATGTGAACAATCAATTCAAAATCAATATTTAATATAAATATGAATACGTTTATGTATGATTAGGAATTGTGAACTGTTTCTTTTTTTTTTTATTACATAACAAAGATATATTGTTCTTTAAATCGTCTATCTGGGAGTTGAGAAATTTGCAATCTTTATGTTTGTGTGAATTTTCATCTGCGAAAATGTGTCTCAAGAGGTAAGTACGAACGTAGATGCCTACCAGTATATATATTCATTGTACTAGAATATTGTACTTGCGTACAGTTTAGTACAAAAGTATTGGACAAGTTATTAGACAAATCCAAAACGTTCAACCACCAGGAAACCTACAAAAGAGAAGATTTTCTTAGGGTTCGAGTAGCGTTAATCGATTCGTTCATCTGTTCCACACATTTAAGAACAATAATGGAACAACAAAATGGTGTTAATATCGCTAGCAGAATAATCTCACAGATGATTAGCTTTTGGGTGTCAATGGGTTAGGTTATGGTCACTTATGGGTTAAATCATTAGAAATTGTACTTTAGAGAGTAACTGAAATGATATTGGTGGAAGATTGTAGAAGATTTATGTTATTTTAGTTATAAATAAGTTAAAGCATTGGGTTTATGGTTTAAATTATAAAAATTTCATAACTAATTTAGCTGAAAAATTGTATAGTGTTCATGTCATCTTGCTTACCAATGAGATAAATCATGGTTATTAATGGGTTAAATGATAAAAAATTACTTAAAAAATTAGCTGAAACGAGTTTTCTACCAAATGGTGTTAGTTTCGTGTTCTTAAATCGTTAGCACTAATGGATTAAATCATAAAACTGCACTGAAATAAGTGGCTGGAATAAATTTGCTGTAAAATTGTATTAGATTAATTATAAATGATATAGCTGAAAGAAGTTTTGTGGAAGATTGTATTATCAGTAGGTCATCTTGATAACCAATGGGTTAATTCATGGTCACTAATGGTTGAAAGTATAAGAAATTCACTGAAAAAATGTAACTGAAATGAGTTTGTTGGAATATTGTTTTATTAAGTATTAAGTCATGCCCAATAATGGGTTAAATAATTTAAAAAAATTACTTAAAACCACTATCAGAAATTAATTTTGTGGAAAATTGTATTAGGTTAATAATATCCTAGGCATAAATATTTTAAATCATGATCAGTAATGGGTTAAATGACAAAAAATTACTTAAAAAGAGTAGCTTGAATGAGTTTTCTACCAAATTGAGTTAGCTTCATGTCATCTTGGTCACTAATGGGTTAGGTCATGTTCACTGAAGGGTTAAATGCGAAAAAATTTACTTTAAAAGGGTGTTGGCTTCATGTTTAATTGCTTAAAAGGATTAGGTGAAATAAATTTGGTTCAATATTTTATTAGGTCTATGTTATATTGATCGTCAATATATTAACTTATGGTCATAAATGGGTTAAATCATAAGAATTTACCTGACAAGTGTATGTAAAATGAGTTTTTTGGAATTTTATGTGAGGTTTATGTTATCTTAATCAGCAATATGGTAAATCATGATCACTAATGGGTTAAATTACAGAGAATTTACCGAAAGAGAGTAGCTGAAATGAGTTTGTTGATAGATTGTGCTAGTTTCATGTCATATTGTTCTCAAAAGTGATAAGTTATACCCACGAATAGATTATATCATAAAAAATTTACCTAAAAGTAGAAACTGAAACGAGTTTGGTGAGAAGAAACTGCACTCTCATATACAGATCGGTCACAATGACCGATGTGCATATTGATTTCTAGCGTTTCATGTTTAACGCCCAAAGGATCGTGACTTCTTTCCTGTCATTGATTTCCTTATTCCGTAATAAATAGTATAGAATGCCTAATACTTTTGTTTAAGAGTGTATACACTGTATGTAGTAGTATGTTTGATTTTATGTGCTCTTTTTTATCGTCCCGCTGAAATCGCGTTGAATGTACTTTAATGTACACTTTTTGCATTGTAATAAAGGATTTGAAAGGTTCAAGGATTTGTTTTTTAATTAAGAAAAAATTTTTTTTTTTGCATTAATATTCAGCTTTTATTCAGATTTATTACAATATGATACACTTTCTCTCTCTCTCTCTCTGGTTTTATTTTTTTGTGCATTTTAATTATATGCCATGTTGGAGATATGCATATTTCAATGTATTTATATTTATACAAAATTTGTATTCATACAGCATTGCATAGAGAGGTTTTGTACTTTTGCCATTCATTCTCATATGTGAGCACATATGAATATGAATGCATATCTATAGGAATGCGAGACCTTTGTTATGCTCTTGTTGTCCCATAGGTACACCCATACGTATATACATTGTGTATCGTTTATTTATATGTCACATAATTATTTTCCTGTCGCCTATTCCTATCACAATCATCATCGTCATAATCATCATATTAACAACAGTTCGTGTTGTATGCAAATTGCTGACGACTCTCGCTCTCTCTCTCTCTCTCGCTCTCCTAGTATTTATTAATTAAGTGCTACTTCAATAAGAACGGTACTAGTAACAACACAAAAAAAAACTTTTTTTTTTTGGGTTCTGATTAAAAAGATAACTCTTCCGTAAATGTCATAAGAATATATGATGTAGGTACGATATGTGGGTGGTTTTTATTAATGAAAAATTCTTAGGTTGGTTCTTAATCATATCTTTTATTTACTCACTCTGTCACTCCCAGCGCCATATAATGTTTGTGAATATACGTATATTCGTATTGTATCCTTTTGATTAACCTTGAGTCTATTTTTAACACCATTCGTTTACATAAGCCATACATATTTACTATACAATCATCATACTAGGAGGTGCTAGTAATCGTCTATGCACGTATATGTTACAGTATTTTTAATTAAATATATGTTCGATTTATGTCTTTCTAAAAATATTCCAATTTCAATCAAAATGTCATATTATTTTCTGAAATTCTTCTCTTCGATATGGTAACGATTATCTGCTTGGCAAATGACTGCGGCAAACTGTCACATTGTGTAAAGGGGTAATTTGGAATGCGTAATCCGTTTTGTTTTCTTATACTGTATAATAATCAATCAAAAGAGAGCGTGACTTTGGAGCAAGGACAAAATCCTTGTTCATCAAGTGGTTCATGCGAAGCCAGGCTGAAGGCTGTTATGAGCCCTAGGGCTGATACCTCTGAGGCCCAATCACAAGTGTTACGTGCACTGCGACCAGGTCTTCTCTAACTTTTTAATAAAATATAGAATTGATCTTGTGGAACTTTTGAGCTGAAAGTGACATTTGCAAAAGATGTGAATTGATGAGTCATCCTCTTCCAGACGGAGTCTACACTCCTTGTCAGAGGATAATCCCATTTTGGGGAGGTGGTACTTTAACTAGTTATGTTCTGAGAGATAGCCGGTTACTAGGTGTAGATTTGTTCTGGTAAAAATAAATCTGTCACAAGCTGTATCAAAGCTGATGAGAGGTTTCGCTTGGCGGAGATCTGTTGAATTTGTCCATTGTATTTGATATTTGTCGTGGTAATGTTTTTCTATCATAGCTTTGGCCGATGCCCAAATTATACCACAGAAAGGTTCTGGGCCTGTCAGTGGAGAAGGCGAGCCAGCTCTCGGTAATTCGTTCGCCACTTCATTGCCATCAATTCCGTTGTGCCCCGACATCCAACATAATGTGACCTTATTTTGCATAGAAAGTTTTTGTAGGATAAGGAAGCATTCGGTGACTAGTTTGGAAGAGAACTCTCAGAGAGATTTGATGGCAGCTTGGGTGTCTGAGTAGTCTGGAAGTAGAAGTCACTCCTGGTAGAGAAAGATTTCCAAGGAAAGCCTAGCTTAAAACAGAAGGGCGGCAGGCATTCTGAGTTCGCATATTAAGACCGTGCACCCCCACGGCCATGCATCTATCGGCATATGCTGTTTCACCTTAGATTTGGGGCATTTTTTAGAGAGTTTTCATCTCTCCGCCCGACTGCCATTTGCCAGCATTCAAGCAGAGACGATTCTAAACTAGAGCCTGTTTCTAGCCGCCCCCACGGAGAGTGTGTAGTCGCACTACCATAGTGCTTACAGTTACGGCACGTATTCTAGTGTGTTACATGTAAATCCCTAAATCCATATAGTATTTCATAATTTCTCAGGGGTTTATGAAAGGCACAACAATGAGCACAGTCGATTTTCATCTTTTAATTATATCACAGGTGATTTGTCTTCCTTTCCAAAATAACTCATAAACAGAGGGTAAGAGTCCATGTTGGCATAAATACTGCTCATCTAAGTTCCTTGATTTTCTATCAAAACACTTTTTTGTAGAACATCCCCATTCCTTCCACGCAAGCTTTGTTGATCTCTCTATAATATTACCTCTTTTGACGAATTCGACAGGTGTTGGCTTTCTTTTCAAAATCACTGTCTAGTACTGAACATCAAACTTCTTCGCCTTTCTGTTGTAACACTTTTTTATGAAATATCCTCGTAGCTCTGTAGCTCCTTTGGTGACTGGACACATTTTTGAAGTATTTACTATCTAAGAAGCATATTCGAATATACTGATTACATCGCCCCAACGCTTATTGCCCAAACTTTTAATTTGCCTTGTCATTAAGCAATTGGCAATTAGCAATTGGCATTTCAATAGTCTGATTTCATGTATGATATAGCTAAAAAGAGAAGATTGTGCCTTAAGAGTTATGTAATTCGTAATATCCTAATACAAGTTTGTTCCCTCCCAACACTTTCTAAATTTAACTCATCAATATTCTGGACTCTATTGGAAATCAAGTTCGATAAAGATTCTTAGGAGTCCCAGTGGCAACTATTTGTTTACTTCTTTTTTATATAAGGGCTTAGCTAGGATAAAAAAAATATAAATAAATATGTGGCACTTAAAGCTCCGTAGAGCTCTTTGGTCGAGTTTTTCTTCCATTGCTGTTGTGCGTTTTAAATTTTGAACAGTATTAGAAGGGACCTACTTATTTTAGCCATTTCCGAACGACAGAACCCTTGTGACATCACTTTTTCTGAACTTTGTCGCAGAGTGCTTTTTTAGAAGCTTTTTCATGGCAAATTGTTACTGCCGGAAGAATTGCCAATTTCGATATTAAAATTGTTATGCCTCTGCCGGGGATTGAACCGACGACCTATCGATCAGAAGCAAACATACGAACCAGATTGCTAAATGCATTAGTATTCCTCCCAGTTAGTTTTTTCTTTGCGATTTCAATCATAATATTAAATGTGGCTTGAAAAAATACCGGCTTCATTCCTTTGCAAATGCCTTCGACCTCTTGAAATATATTGCAATAATAACCTAGATATTTCGGGTCTCTTTGCCTCTACAAAGGAAGGCTTCTTTGAAACGTTTTACTTCTAACGTGCCGATTTTGGACAGTTGCTTATATTGAACGCTCTTGTGGAAAACACTGTAGATGAGAGTATTTTATATAAATGACGTCATCACCATTATTACGAATTCAATCAGCAAGAACAACAACTAGAACGAACAAAAGAAAATAATAATAACAATGACAAGAGCATCATTGTCAGGATTATCATTGAGTTGTTATAAAAATAATAAATAACAAAGCAAAAAATTTATATTTTTATTTCAAAGTTAGTCCTACCTACAGCTGCCTACCTACCTACATACCTACCTACCTATAGCTTATATAAATGATTAGTGAAAAGGATAACACATTGCAACAAATTGAGGAGGACAAGCATTGATTGCGGTCAGAAAATACTCTCGAGTGTTGTGATTAAGCTCCATATTTTAGCTTTTTAGTTCCCTTATATGTTTTTTTTTTTGCAATATTGTAATTTTAATGTTTAGATGCTCCTGATGTTCACTAAGCCATTGTTAAATTTCTTGAACAACAATTTTCTAAAACATATTAACCCTCTGTGAACCCTCTACATGAGGTTGAAAGGGCAATTTCTCTTGAAAAGGCTTTAAAATATACACAATGGAGGAATAAGGAAAATGGAAAGTTAAAACAATTTGTTTTACGACCAAAAGGATACATGCAATTATTCGTAAAATAATTGTCATCATTATAAAACAATTTTGTAGAAAATTGGTATATGTGCGTAAAATAATTTTTACCAACGGAAGTATGAGTTTGCAAATGAGCGGAATCGGATAAGAACCACACCTACTTCCCATACAACTGAAAGTTGACTAAATTTTTTGTACTTTGTACGCATAAATATAAATCTATGGAACCGAAACTAAGTTAATGAAATCGGTATTAATAGAGAATGGATATTTTAGAAAATGCACTGAATCGGATTAAAATCACTCCTATCTCCCCCACAAGGGCATGTTTTCAAATGTATCTTATCACACTTTTCGCACGAAAATGAAAAAATTAGCCGAATAGCGCTCAAATCATAACTACCTCCCATACAAAAATAGGTGTTCGTAAGTATTTTTTCATATATTCACGCGAAAATTGGACGTTGTCATACTGAAATTTGATACACAAGAATCATATAATGTTTAGTAAAAAGAACTCCATTATTTTTGCATTAAATTGAAGGTTTTATTTAGCATGTTAGAATGATCCGATTTAGGTCAAATATGCACCGTTTTGTTCGATAACTTGTTGCCATTTTGAAGGTGATTTCATAACGCCACTCTCATAGAAACGTCGTCGCTATTGGCAAAAAACTGGGACAGTCGATTTTCAGAAGCTTTCCTTGTGGCGAATTTTTCATCAGCACAATCATTCGTTATAGACAGGAACAAGTAGTAATCACTTGGTGCCAGGTTCGGACTATAAGGTGGATGCATAAGAACCTCCCAACCAAGCTCCCGGAGTTTCTGGCAAGTCACTATCGATGTGTGTGGCCTGGCGTTGTCCTGATGGAACACAATTTCTCTCCTATTGGCCAAAGCTGGACGCTTCTGGGCGATTGCTTCCTTCAGACGGTCCAATTGTTGACAGTACAGGTTCGAATTAAGAGTTTGGCCGTAGGAGAGCAGCTCATAGTCGATGATTCACTACCAATCCCACCAAACACTTTCCTGACCGTCAATCCTGGCTTGGCCACCGTTTGCGCCGGCTCACTCCGATTCGACCACGATCGTTTTCGCTTGACGTTGTCGTAAGTGACTCACATTTTTATCACCAGTAACCATCCGCTTCAGAAATGGATCGATTTTGTTACAATTCAGCAGCGATTCGCAGATGGAAATTCGTTTTTGCGTTAACTCGTGTGGCAGCCATACATCGAGCTTCTTTTTGAATCCAGCCTTATTAAAATGGTTCCAAACGGTTTTTTGTGCAATGTTTAGCCTCTATGCAATAGAAATAATGCGTACATGACGGTTAGACTCGACGATTTCTATTATTTTATCGATATTATCGACAATTGGCATTCCAGAGTGTGGAATCAAAATTACCGGAACGGAATCGACGAAACCAAAATTGCACCTGATTGGCAGTTACAGTATCAGGACCATAAACACTATTCACATTTTCAGCGGTCTGGCTTGCGTTTTCGCCTTTATCGAAGAAAAACTGTAAAATATGGCGTATTTTCTCTTTACTGGTGTCCATCTTTGACGCGTGCTCAAACAATACTGAGTCAAGCAATCACAAAACTTCCTGAAAAGTTTATTTAGTACGAAATACGGTTTTCGAAAATGCAAAACGCACATTTTTAGTCATTTTAATAAAAGTACAACTCCAACTACTGGCAAATATTCTCTATTCGTAATTTATATGACTCATTGATGTAGCATTGAAATCAATTTATTTGCAATTTATTGGTAGTTACAAAATTTATTTTCAATACTCATTCGATTCTAATCGATTTTCTTTGAAACAATGAAAAATAAAAAACAACAAAAAACAAACGGAATCCATAAGTTTCATTTCAACAAAAGTTTGATCATTTTTCTCACCATTTTCTACAAATCATTGGAAACTTTATTAGCTGTTTTGGTCGCCTTTTTACCCGCTGGCTGGGCAACCAAACTCATTCACTTACTTAATTGATATTAAAACTTTTCACAACAGAACTATTGTATGTGCTACGTACCTACGTACGTACAACAAATATCGAACAATACTCAGACAAATAGTTTAGCCATAAAGTTTTGTTCATTGACATACACATACACACACAAAAAAAAAGTGTAATCAAAGTTGAGAGAAAGTCAGAGAGAAAAAATATTTATATATATATATATATTTGCACTATACCTTACATATAAATGAAATGTTAAAGTTGAAGGTAGAAACAAACTGTACTACATAAATGAAAAGGACGCTACATAACATACATATATACAATACATCTCGTTATAAATTTATGTCTCTATTAGAAATTTCTGCTGAAAATGACGTCCTTATATTTTAAACAAAAAAAAAAATAAACAAAAAATTAATTTGCCAATTTATTTATTCTTTCATTCATACTCGTTAAATATTTTTTTTTTTTCATAGTGTTAAATATTTGCGAACTTTGCCCATTCAGTTATTCATTAGTACTCATTCACATAGCATTTAAAACGGAGGTGTTCTACTATTTATTATAACACTCTAGGAGTTCACAACTGAAAAGTAATAGTTTTTCATTACTCACAATATGATGGCGTCAAAATTATTACCATAATTTTATTTTATTTTGCAATTCCTGAAGTATCCGTAGTTGAAAATTAATTTCAAGTGTCATACTACAATAAGGGTGTAGTTAGTTACAACCACCAGCCAGTGGTAATACTAGACTTATTTAGATGAAGAAGATTCTTTGCCGAAGACCACTAGCCACACTAAGATTAGATATGAAAATCACAAAAACGAAGTCAGTCACACAATATCTTCAAACCTAAATTCTCAACAAGATTATGTAAGTCTTGCAATAAACTTGGTGCTGCCTATGTGATAACTTTTTATCCAAATAACTCTTAGATGGTGTCGTGAGTAGGGTTGGTATACTTAGATTCATTAGGAATTGATTGATCCTTCAGACTTCCCGGCTCCCAGTCCGGAGCCGAATGGTGCTGAAACTGGTAGTAGCTTCGGCTACGAGGTCTTACCAAAAAACTTTAAATTTGGTACCACGGGTAATCAGGTTGGAATCCCTCCAACCTGATCTTTGGGAACAGCCCTTCGGTGAGGTTTTCGTGGTGGCTGAAGTAACACAAAGAACACGCGGGTAGAGTATTCCACGTCATAAAGCGTGGGGTACTCGATGTGGAGTTGCATTGCAACCAGGGTGCTGACCCCTTAGATCAGAAGAGGTTTTAGGTAGGCCTCGATCCCGACCAAGGAGGGTAGTACGACCATTCAACCTGCCCCAATTGGAACTGTTGGAAATTGGAGGTTGGTTTCCGATTTTCCAATCCTGCAGGGCGCTTATCAACGCTTCAATTTGATACATTATGCTTTGGGCATCGTGAGATAAGGTCATCAGGCAGGTGCTTACGATAAACACAGCTAAATCAATGATCCTTCAGGCTGTCTCACCATTGTAGAGTCTTTTAAGCATAGAATAAGACTATAAACGTAGCTGCTCTAAAAGTAAATACTATGATCGCACATTTTGACAACAAAAAAAATGCATATCTCTTTGTGGTATAACTAAGCAGCATAATCTGCGCATAATATGGATATCACGATGACGTTCCAGACAATTGCAGGGTGGATAAATTAGGCAGAAATGGTACAACTTCAGAATTCTCTCCTAAATTCGCATTCCACTGGGCACTCCACCGAGCACCTGCAAGTTATCAATAGGGGAGACAGTGGTAGGTAATATAAACTATTTTTAGGCACGCTTGTCACAAGAAAAGTCGCACAACTGAATGCAACAGACCTCAACAGTGAACGTGCGGGATCACACACCTTAGAGTCGAAGCTCCATATGGCAAGTTAAGGACCAAGGGCGTAAGATGAAAAAAATATGTATATGAAACTTTAGTCGGTGCACGTATTCCAGAATGAGAAACAGAGAGAGAGAGAGAGAGAGCGCGCGCACCGGCCTAGCTTACAGAGGATAGTTTGTTGATATTGTCCCCTTGTCGTACCTAATCGTTTTGGTTTTTTAGTTCGATATTGTAACCGAAAGGACAACTTAGGCCAGAAAGGCTCATTGTGATACCATCCAGCTTCTCTACCATTATTGTTGCGCATGCTAAATTTCACAGCATTAAATGGGCCCGAACCATTTTGTGGATTAGGATCGGGTAATATCTCCAGTATCATCTGGAAAGAAGAGGATAGACAAAGAGGCTTATACTGGAAAAACTTACCGGGGTAAACACACTCCAAACTAGCGCTAGGGACATACAACCTAAAACGCTACGAAGACTGTATGAATCTAACGAAGAACAACTGGAGAATCGTTACGAGATTATTAACAGGGCACTATAGACTGAATTATCACCTAAAAAAACTGGGAATTTTCTCTGATGATCTTTACAGGTTCTGCAGAGAAGAGTACGAGACCGCACAACATATGATAGGAACTTGTTCCGTACTGATTCACAAGAGATGGAAATACATGTGAGATTTCATCATACCCGAGGATGAACTTAGACTCTGTGAAGTAGGACCAAAACTAAAATACATCGAAAGAACTGGGCTAAGAGACACACTCTAGCTCCGCGAAGGGGGCACAATAAGTCTTATAGGTCGCGGTTTAACATCCCCCCAACGATAGTAATAATAACGGGACCTACTTACATTAGACGGCTTTGAATGGCAAATCGCTTGGGCCATCACTTTTTCTGAGCTTTGTCTTTAAGGAAGCAAATCTAAAGAATTACAACAGATGGGCGCCGTTTGAAAGAAAAATGTTTTCGACATTAAAGTTGTCACCTGAGCGGAGTATCGAACCCACGACCTACGACTCAGAGGGCCAACGCGCTGACCACTGAGCTACAGTTAGCGTCTTAGAATCTTGGAAATTAGAGGGAACCATGATTAACTTAACTCTTTTGGGATAGCGTCGGCTTCATATCCAACTCGTTACAAAATCACCAAAACAGTCAACGAATATTCTATTAGATAGCACTAGACACAGAGCATAGAAGAAGGTTTTTTTTACGCTCCTCTATCTAGTATTTACTAGATATACAAAAGTTTCATAAGAAAATGGAATCCATGAGCTTCCTATGTTAGCTATGAGATAAAACTAGTTGCCGCGCTTTTAAGGGTAAATTCAGCATCAATTTTTATTTCTGAATATATTTTAATTTCCCAAAAATATTGTTTTGTGACCTCTGGTTTATGAGTAAGTTAGTAAATGACTTCGGACTTAAATTATGTAGATGAATATTTAATATACGATAGTTCCAAGGTATCTAATATAAAACGCTGATATTATCGCAGTCTACAACTTCTGATAAGTAGAGCATTGCCATTCCAATGACAACGTGTAAACTATTTGTAGTTTCGGACCTCAGATGGGATGTGCCAAGCTCTTAATGGAAATGGTTTCAACTCGAACTCCTAGTAAGGGCCTTGAGACTATTGCTTACGCTTTCAAACATTTTATATATATTTTTTTTAAATTTGATATTCTAGACTTTTTTCTCCTGACGTTGATTGGTATATTCTTGGCACCATAATGAGAGAATTTTTAGTCTACGTGTATTCTCTGCTAAGAAGAAATATACTTTAGTTTCTTCATCTTCACCTTTGTCTCACATCATCGCATTAATTGTACACTTAATTGAGAATATAATCGGCTCTTATTTTCCAGGAATATTCATTTATTCGAATAATGTTCGTTCGTTCTGTTTGTAAGCAAATTTATGTAGCTTCTCGAATGAATTGGAGTAGAGTTTGGAAATTACAAAAGAAAGCCCCATTGCATAGAATTGTTATGTGCGTTGCTTCGCAATTAATTAACTCTGACAGGCAACATGAAAGAAAGTATCAAGCATTTAGTAGCGTTTATTGGATTTATTCTATTTGTTTTTCTCGTTTTTCTCCTTGTACATAGCAATAAGTTTATATAAATATATAAATAGCTGTATACATAAGATTCATTAAATAATTATTGCGTACGCAAGTAAGAAAGTACGAGTACGAAACGAAATATTCAATTGATGTACAAAAAGATGGATCACATATTTAACGCATCATTTCAAGTATTATTTTCCCAATGAAGCAAAAAGAAATTCGAAATTGTGAGCAGCATGCTTTTTCAAAGCATCAATAAGGTAGAAGAGCGGCTCTAAGGGATGAAGATGGGGGGTAAATATATTCTGGGAAAATCTCTGCTCTAGGGGCGTTTCTAGGGTTAGCTATGTGATTGTTTGTCGATTTCCAGGTGTTTTCACGTTCACTTTGTAGGGGAGCCTCTACAATGGGATGAATATAGGAAGTAACTATGTTCAGAAAGTTGTTGAGAAATAAAAATAAATGCGACTCGTTGATATATTTGATTCATGTAATGACTCAATATGAGCTATGGGCTCGAATTTTATAAAATCGTCAATTTTATCATTTTAGTTTGCTCTCCAAGATTTTTTCAGGACATACTCAATTTACGTTTTCACTTTTTAGTTGGGTTCCCATTCAAAATGAATGTAAAAGATTTCTTTTAATAATCCTATAGCTGCAGAGGAATCTCCTCTGGAGTACAAAAACGTATGAACGACCAATATTTATTTTCCGACCTTAATATATTTGCCGAACATACTTCGTCTCCCACCTTCATCCCTTAAGGGGGTTCTCATACAAATTTAATTCAAAATCACCTGAAAATCGAAAAACATGTGATTGAATCTCATTAATTCGGCTTTCTTGAGGAAAATGCTTGAAATTATGCAAAGTTTTATATATTTCGTTGGCTCAAATAATCAGAATTTTTACCCATACTATTATTTAACCTACAGGACCTTCTACAAAATTCAAAATAGAATTAATTTTTGGAAAATATTAAGTGATGAGAAATATGTTTTTCCTTTTTGGGGCTCGTAGATCCAATGAGAATCCTTTAGTATTATTATTTTGAATTATCTTCGAAACGCAAACAGCTCGTTGAGCATTTGATTAATATTAATATAATATTTCCGTTTTTGATATTTGTTAAACTTGTTCCCTGAAGGACCCTTTGGCCGAGCTTCTCTTCCATTACTGTGAACTCTTGCTACATCACTTTTTCTAAGCTTTGTCACATAGTTCTTTTAGAAGCTTTTCCATGGCAAATTGTTACTGCCAGAAGAATTTCCAATTGCTTGCAGACAGGTGGGTACCGTTTGAAAGAAAAATCTTTTCGATATTAAATTTGTTATGAAAACTGTTATTGAAGAAGGTGGTTGGCAAAGAGCCGTGGTACCGAAGCGCAACACTTTCAACTTCTATACTGACGGTTCCAAAATGGAGGAGGGAGTTGGTGCTGACGTATACTGTGCTGAACTTTGCATAAGAGCATCATTTAAGCTTCCTGACCACTGCAGCGTGTTCCAGGCCGAAGTTTTTGCTGTCATGAAAGCTGCAGAGCTTTGTGTACAGCGAAGCAGCTATTAAGGTAATTAAATCATGCTATTTATCATCCAAAAATGTCCAAGATTGCAAGAGAGCATTAGACAGACTAGTTGGCAATCATAGGCTGTGTGTTTATTGGTTATTGGGGAAATGAGATGGTTGATGATATTGCTAAAATCGGCATAAGACTTGCAGAGAATCAAGTTAGCGAGGTACTTAGGTCTCTAAAAGTAATACACAAACAACTGAATGAAGACATGAGAAGGATAGCGAGGGACAGGTAGCGCAATCTGACTACTTGTAGAGTCGCTAGATGTGTAGGTACGCATTCGATGAAAAGTATACCGAATCAGTTATATCTTTAAATAGAAAGAACTGCAGAACGTAGTTGGTGTTTTAACAGGTCACTGCCTAGTGGCAGTGCATGCGTATAGATTAAACTTAATCAACAGCGATATTTGCAGGAAATGTAATGGGTCGGGTACAAAAGAAACCTGGAGCAGCTGGGGCTGTGTTTTTGCCTCTCTCGAGAACTCGATTAAAAAATTGCTTGAGTAATATTCCTGAGATTGGACTTGAGTCCCTTCTAAGATTTGCAAATGACACACGCATCCTGAGTTATGCTTACTACCGATGAACTAGGATTCTGATCTGATATCGCTATGGACCTCTGGTCTCTGCGTGGTTTGGACCAGACAGTATAACCTAACCTAACCTAAAATCGTTATGCTTCAGCCGGGGATTGAACCCATGACCTACATATCAAAAGGCCAACACACTAACGATTGAGCTACGGCATTGTAAATGTAATAAGTATAAAATTCGTTTAAAAACTCAATTTTTGTTCCCAGAAACCACAGAAGTTGTGCTATTGTAAACGGATTATAGGTTTATTCGAGAAATGATTAAATATAATATAGAATCAATGAGTTTTGGGAACGAACTTTTTTCATCGCCATATTAATACCAATGTATTCATGTATTTTTGGATATCATTACAAGGTGAACGTACCATATCTACTTGTAATGAAAATACTGGATACAATTATTAATAGCACAATAAAGCAACAATTAAGTAGAATATATGGTAGTTGCATTGTGCTGTATCATTACAAATACGATTATAAGAAAGAAATTGAGGTGAATGTATTGTATTTATTATTTTATGTGCCTATAATATCAATAATAATAAAAAAGGACAAATGTCAAACAACCAAATGATGAAGAAATAATAGGTATAATTGAAGTGGTATGAAAGATAAATGTATATGTAGAAAATAATATACATATATTGTATATTGTATAATCAAAGGTAATAATAATGTAAAATTCAAACATTTAGAAGCCAAATGGCAATATAACACGCTATAATAGCAGTTTTTACCTGTAAATACAATACCTATTGAAGTCTATATGAAAGTGGAAAACTATGTCAAAGTGTAATCGTATATCTATGTCGGTACTACGTATATATTCATATATGTATGTGTACTAGTACTTATAATCCAACAAAGGAGAGGTTAATAACCAGCTAAGCAATCAATGAATCAATAAATTAACTAAATAAAGTATGCTAACGACAATGGCAGAATGTATTTGTAAATGTAGCTACAATATGTAGCTAGATAATTGCATTAATTACTTATGAATTGACAAGTGATGAGCATTTAAGCGAAAGAAGAATTTTGGTCAGACTTCTCCTCCGTTCTTGATAAATGTGCTAAATACGGATAGGAGTAGAAGGGAAATGCGTATTTTATTATTATTATTATTATTATTATTATTATTATTATTATTATTATTAAGGCTATGAAGCACCGCGACCTGAAGATCTTTTGTGCAGCCTCAGATCTCAAGACTATTTATAAATCATTCCACTGCTGTGGGATTGATTTTAACTAGGTCCCTGGGCATAGTTCCCAGTTCCCATTGGTAGTTTAGTCTGCGTCTAGCCACAGCTGGGCAATAGAAAAGAACGTGTTCTCCCGTTTCCTGCTCTTCAAGACAGAGTCGACAGAAATCGTTGTTAACCACACCCATTTTCATCATGTGATAATTAAGTTTATAATGACTTGTTAATAGTTCAGTGTAGAGCTTGATGTCTTTTCTGCTGAGGGTCAAGATAGCATCTACCTTAATGTGGTCAGGGTCAATTAACCTTTTCGACTGCCGCATGCCTGTTTGGGCTCTCCAGTAATCGGTTAGACTACTTTTTTCCTCTTCAGATATTAAGTTATTCATGAAGCTACTGTTTACCCCGCAAAAGGGTTCTGGGCCTATGAAAGGAGTGTCTACGTTCTTTTTGGCCAGTGAATCTACTATATCATTTCCTGCATACCCTTCGTGACCCGGTACCCATATTGCGTAAATGCGTATTTACATTAGCAGGTTCCAGAAATTGTAGAACTTTTGAGTGATCGAATTTATCAAAGTATTAGCTGGGAGCTTGTCAGTCACTTTTTTAAGACAAAAGCTTCGAGAAAGTCGCTGGTTAGCTGCTGTAGGGCCTTTAGGAGGATGTCATCTCAGAGTTAATGGGGTATAAGTACACTATTGATTCACAAAACCGGTTGTTATTCACTTGTCGATTGCGAAAGTATTAAATCGATATTACCATTTATTTTAGCATGCAATTTTGATGAGGAGGATTTTGAGAATTTTGAGGATTCTGAGTTGATAAATTTTGTATGTGGAGATTTCCTATCCCACCGAAATATTTCATATTATTAATTTAAGACTAAAATACTAATTGATGTGACTATTTTTATATACAGATTTGAATATACTAAATTTTAAAAATCGAAATAAAATAATTTCCTATGGAAGGGGTTTCGAGATATATATGTTTATACATATAATTTTTTTCTAAGGTAGCTTGCTTCAGTATCTGGTGTTCAAAGGAAGTAAAAAAAAAAACAAAATTGGAAAAAAGTCAGCAAATGTATTCGGAAAAATATTTCACCAAACATAGCTTTTCCCTATCTCCCACCCCTAGTGTGACTCTCTTAAAAATTTTTATGTTTTCATAATATTGCCTCGCGCCGCTTCAAGGGCTCAATTAAAGGGCTAAAACAGCTAGCATTCATTTTTTAAAATTTAAATTTGTTTTCCTTGCGTCTTATTTCCAATCCGTTAATGAAGTTCCCGTACAAATTAAATTAAAAACACATGTAAATAGACAAATAATCCCAAAGCTGTCCAGAAGTTTGCTCTAGAGGGATAGTATATTTGTCCGACCCCATTGATTATTCTACCTTAATACTTTCTTCGAACATAATTACCTCCTATCTCCACCCTTTAGGGAGACTAACCAACAAAATTAGCGTTTTTATAAAACTTGCTCCACCGTTCCCAGGAATCAAATATATTCCCGAACTCAATTTATTGTTGCTCTCGCATATTTTTTCTGAACATACTTACTAGCTATCTCCACCACTTCCAAAAAAAAAACATTTTTAGTGCTATTTTCAAATTTAGGGGCGCCCAAACCTATATAAAGGTGATTGGTTCAGTAAATGTTTTTTTTTATTTTTTTGTTAAGTAATATTATGTGGGTGCCGTAGCTCAGTGGTTAGTGTGTTCGCCTTCTGATCTGTAGGTCGTGGTTCAATACCCGGCTGATGCATAACAAATTTAATATCGAAAAGATTTTTCTTTCGAACGGTACCCACCTGTCGGCAAGTAATTGGCAATTCTTCCGACAGTAACAACTTGCCATGAAAAAGCTTCTAAAAAGAACTCTGTGACAAAGCTCAGAAAAAGTTATGTCACAAGTGTTCTACCGTTCGGAACCGGCTAAAATAAGTAGGTCCATTCTAATACTGTCCAAAATTTAAGACGCACAACAGTAATGGAAGAGAAGCTCGGCCAATGGGGCTTTAAGTGCCACATATTAATTTTTTTTTTTTTTTTAATATAATGGAAAAATAGGTGCCGCAGCTTAGTAGTTAGTGCGTTGCCCTTATGATCCATGAATCGTGGGTTCGATCCCCGGCTGAGGCAACTTTTGTATCGAAAAGTTTTTCTTTCGAATGGTGACCACTTATTGGCAATTAATTCGCATTTCTTCCGGAAGTAACATTTTGCCATGAAAACGCTTCTAAAAGAGCTCTGTAACAAAAGTTTCGGAAAAGTTATGTCACAGGGGTTCTGCCGTTAGGAACCGGTTAATATAAACAGGCCTCTTCTAACACTATCAAAATTTGATACGTACAACCCTACTAGAGGAGGGGCTCGTTCTATCGCAAAAACCTTATTAGGTCCTTCTTTTTTTAAAGAAGCAGATTCATAGACAATTTTGCAAAATCAAATAATATTTTAGGTACATAAAGAAAACATATTTCTCGCCTAATATGTATTTACTTAGTTCGATGTACCTGCAATATTTCTGGTTCGCGACTGTTTGACTATAAACACTATTAAGGTTCACTGACTCTGCTTGATGATAACAATTTCTTTCTTTTGATAAACCAAGAATATTCTTCAGTCGTAAAATATGATTTATAAGGGGAGAAAATATAAATGTTTCAAGACAACTTGTGACTCAGTTACAATACAATACATACTTGTGGATACATAACCATAAATAGAGCTTAAGTGGGAGTATTTTAAAGTGTGCACAAAAAAAAAAAAGAAAATCAATTTTACATATGCATGAAGAAATTCATGTATGTACATACAAGTATATGTTTGAGTATAAGTTCTCACTTGTGTGTGGTGATATGCGCCAACATTACTCAACTTCAACTGAAAGGATATCTTATGTTTAAGTGAAATGGAAGCAGATGGAGAATATCCATTGAATGGAGTTGTAAAAAAAAAGTTAAAATGAGTGCTGTAACAAAAATAAGAGCATCAAACTAAAGGCTTCAAATAAATAATAGCAGTGGTACTATTGTTGGTTGATCATTAGTGGGTGGTTGGTTATTTTGGCTTTATCCTTATTACTTTCCCTTCTTATTGATGGTGCATAGAATTTGTCTGGAAGAAATTATTTACAAAATGTTCTTTAAAATTTGTATAGAAATTTGCCGATAGAAATACCAATGGATTGTTTGAAAGACTATATTTTTCTTCAAATAAAGTGCTTTGCAATTGGCCTTATCGTAAATCGGACCGAGCTTTTCTTCTAGTATAATTGTGAGTATAAAATTTGAACAGTGTCTTGAGGGATCTCCTTATATTGTTCGGTTCCAAATTGCAGAATCCTCGTGACATCGCCTTTTCTGAGTTTTGCCACAATACTTTTTCATGGTAAAATTTTACTGCCAGAAGAATTGCCACTTTCTTGTCAACTGGTTGGCGCAATTTAAAAAAAAACATTTTTTCCGATATTAACGTTGACTCAGCCGGTAAAACCACCCACGACCTACGATTTAGAAGTGGAAGTCCATATACAATATTTATACGTTGATTTAAAGAAATTCATGGACTATGTTGATTTATTAGACAGGCGTAGTTCAAGGAGGTGCGTTAGTCTGCTGTATAAGATTTGATTTCGAATTCTAGCGGATGCAAATTTAATAGCAAAATTGATTTATTATTTTAAACCGTGCCCATCTGTCGGCAAACTTATGCGGTTCGAAACCGGACAAAGGTCACTTTGATCGAGCTTCTCTTCCAGTACTGAAGTGCGTATTAATTTCGGACGGTATTAGTAGCGGCCTACTTATATTAGTCGGTTCCGAACGGCAGAACCTCTGTGATATCACTTTTTCAAAGCTTTGCTTGTTACTGCCGGAAGAAGATGGATACCGTTCGAAAGAAAATTCTTTTCGATATCAAAATTGTGCTTTAGCCGGGGATTGAGCCTACGACCTACAGATTAGAAGTCCAACGCACTAACCACTGAGCTACAGCACCCACTAACCGGATAATATAAGGAGCTGCTTTTTAACCGTGTTCAAACCTAATACACAGTGGTACTGAAAGAGCTCCTCGGTTAAAGGATTCTTCGGAGCTCAAACAAAACAATCGTGAAAACTTTTTGTGCATGCAAAATATAGACGGTGCTGACAGCGCCTGTTTACATTAGTCGATTCCGAAAGACAAAACAATTTTTGTGGCAACATTTTTTTTCTGCAACTTAATCTCATTGTGACATTGTTTAGTGACTGATGCCATGGCCTTCTGTGAAGGAGATTTTCGTGTTAAATTAGATACGATGCCTGACGTTTGTGTTTAACCTTTGACTACAATGAAAATGCTAATACCACATATTTTCTGCTGTAAATGGAGGCACAGATTCGATTACTGCAGCTTAACATCGACCGACAGAACGGTAAGATTTTATTAAAAATAAACATATTCATCCCGTGGCGAACACTATTTAATAAACAATATGTAAATAAGGTATTATCAAAATTGCGTCACTTGCATCCAACTCTTTCAACTCATTTGTTCTTCACAACTAATTGTTTGTCTGCGTTGCATGAATATTCTCGTGGTTCTCGTGTAGTCCTTTCTCATAAATTGACAAATTTATATTTTATTAATGCTAACATTGAAAACACTCATTGTTCATGTTATTAATATAACCCTGACCTTTTGTGCTGAACAAAAGAAAACATACAAATGTATATCTACATAAGTGCATTTAGTATATGAATAATGTAAGAAAGACTTTCTAAATTATATACATATGTATATATCTACTCATATGTAGTTGTTATATGTTGAGAATCGTACATATGAGTATTTATGCATTCTATGCAAATAAAATAAATATCCGATGAAAGAGCAATTATTGCGATAGATGTTATGCATGAGGTATCTTCAAAGTTGCAATTAATTGCATTTCTACAGCTACACATATACTTTTTATGTAGCTCAGTATATAGAATAATACATCTTTTCTTAAGTAAAATCAGAATGAGTAATTTAAAGCAAAAATTGCCTTAGAATTGCCATAAATTCAGTATATTTTTAAAATCAGGGCTGCTATACTTATGATGTAGGCTTGGAACTCTTGATCAGGTGAGCCCTTTGACTTCCCTTAGGCCAGAGGTGTTGTTCCAGAAATGTCTGCAGTGCTCTTCGAGTGATAGGTTGAATGGATCTAGACCGAGGTAATAACGGGCAGAACACGTTCTAACTAATTCGTCTACAAACACATTTTCATAAATTCTTCGATTAGTCGGAACTAATGTCAATGTGACACTATTTACAACCAGCATGCTCTGTAATACATCAAAGCGCGCTGTTATAAGCGCAGAAGAAAATTTGCAAGAGCAGAGGGTCCTACTAGCAGCTGAACTATCCGAAAAGATAGTGATCCTCTAGATCTTTTTCCAAGATAACTTTTTCTCAAGTTGCTTGAATCTCAGTTTATAACACACTCGAACACGAACAGTGTTGAAACATGAAACACCCGTATGAGCTCCTTTATTTTCAACCAATTGAGTCTTCGGTATTTATGGGATATAGGAGATCTTTCCATTCCAGTCTTATTTTAAAGATCGGAAAAATAACACGGAAGCTTTTGTGAAAATCTCTAGTCATTCATGTTGATTAGTTACTGTGCCAATCAGTGGTTAATGTGTTGGTCTTCTGAGTCGTAGGTCATAGATTCAAACCTCGACCGAGGCCACTTTAATTTCGAAAAGAAGCTTTTGTGTAGGTCTCCAGTTGATCAGTTACTGTGCCGATCAGTGGTTAATGTGTTGGTCTTCTGAGCCGTAGGTCATAGATTCGAACCCCGACCGAGGCCAATGTAATTTCGAAAAGAAGTTTTTGTGAAGATCTCCAGTAGATCAGTTACTGTGCCGATCAGTGTTTAATGTGTTGATCTCCTGAGTCGTAGGTCATAAATTTGAACCCCGACCGAGGCCACTTTAATTTCAAAAAAAAATTTCTCTCGAACGGTGCTCAACTGTTTGCAAGCAATCGACAATTCTTCCGGCAATAATAATTTGTAGGGAAATAGTTTCTAAAAGATCTCTGTGACAAAGCTCAGAAATAGTTGTGTCATAAGCAATGTCTGCCTTTCCCAACTGGCCAATATAAGAATGACTAGGTTTTTTTTTTTAAATATGGTCCATATTTAATATGAGCTTCAGTATTCGAAAAGAAGCTCAGTCAGATGGCTCTTCGGTGCCTATTGTGCCAATATACATTCTGTCAAATAAGTACCCGGAAATCGGAAATTCTCATTTTTAATTTTCCCTCTGAGAATATTTCAAAAAATTTTTTTCCCAGGTTGGCACAACTGTCAGCCACTATTTTGTGAATTTTTATTGCTATGTGTCATTTAGTTTGGTTACGGCGTCATTAGGAACAAGTCAACCTTTTGTGTGCGTTGCGATTTTTACTATGGATAAAAATATCTAACAAAGAGTTTGTGTGAAATTTTGTGTTTCAAACGAAATTTCTTGTGCCAAAACGTTGGAAATGTTGAAAAAAAAACATTTGGTGATTCAACCATGTCGAAAACTCAAGTTTACGATTGGTATAAATCGTTCAAAGAGGGGCGAGAAGAAATCGCAACCAAACTAAATGACACATAGCAATAAAAATTCACAGAATAGTGGCTGACAGTTGTGCCAACCTGGGAAAAATTTTTTTTTGAAATATACTCAGAAGGAAAATTAAAAATGAGAATTTCCGGGTACTTATTTGACAGAATGT
This sequence comes from Megamerina dolium, assembly GCA_963854835.1. Lineage (NCBI taxonomy): Eukaryota > Metazoa > Arthropoda > Insecta > Diptera > Megamerinidae > Megamerina > Megamerina dolium. The sequence continues at coordinate 77,194,216 of OY978526.1, forward strand.
ATCTAGTCAAGACATAAATATTGGTACACAGAAAAATCGACGCCAGATGAAAACGAATTGATATTTTAAAAACTTCTTTTCTTTTTATTGTGTTATTCAATGGTTATTTGAAATGACTTCCATTTGCCTTCCAGCACGACTTGAGACGTTCTGGCCACTCATCGATCGCGAGACGCACTTCATGCACGGGATTGTCCACTGCACGGACAAGAGCTCGTTTCAACGACTCAATATTTGGGTGTCGAGTAGATCAAGCCATGTCTTCTAATACGGACAATAATTTGTAGTCCAACGGGTTGAGGTCCGGAATGTTGTTTTTTAGTTTTTTTAGATGAGTTGTTTTTGCTTTGTAAGCTGGAGCAGAGGCCTTTTTGGATCCTCGGGTTGAATTGGGATGCTTCTCTGGATGATCGAGCATACATACGATCATTCTGTTTATTGAACGATTCTTCTACGGTGCAGATTTTCTCGTCAGTAAACAGAATTTGTCTGTGAGCGTACCGGCTGCGTAACGCTTTCGATTTTCGCTTGCGTTTTCCCTCCAATGCGGCCGTGAGCAAATGTCCAGTGAGTAGCTTGTACGCGCTGAGTCTCATATCTTCACGGACATGAATTTTTGCGAAATCTGCATTTCCCGCGACAAGATTTTCTCATTTCGCAGCGGTTTTCGGTCGATTAGTTTTTTCACAGCTTTAATCGCTTTCTGAGTTCTCACAGTGCGCGGACGGCCGTATATTTGACAACACGATATACAAAATTGCGAATGATTCCAAGCGGTAGCAACGTCCGAACAATATCGCCTTTTCCAATGTTGCATTTTAGTAGGCCAACTATAACAATACGATTTTGGATGTTGCCCCATTGCATGATTGTAAAAGATTGATGCCAAAAACTTATTACGTGGCAATGAAGCATAATTGTCAACTGTCAAATCGCAGTCAAGATGAAATGGATGCGCCCAATATTGCATTCGTAATGAGTGCGTTTAGTTGTGTACCAGTACTTGACTAGGCACAATATATTCCTTTCTATTCTGAGCTTAGAAGGAATAGCTTCCCAGTAGTAATCAATTCTAGGTATATTTTCGTGGTAGCGGCACTTTGACAACTGTTAAATTTCAATTTTTTTTGTCGGCATAACTTTGATATTTAATGTCCGATGTTTAAAAAGTATATAGCATATCGTTGAAATGGTCTCGGAGAGTATTACAATACATTTATTACGCAAATATGATAAACTTTTCGCGTCGCCGACTATCGTATTCGTATGAACCACGAACTGTACGAGCTCTACGATGACATTGACATAGTCCAATGCATCACTATTCAGCGTCTGCGGTGCCAAGGACATGTTGCGAGTATGGTTGAAGAAACTCCGGCGAAAAAGAATGTTTGAAACGGAAGCCGTTGGACGACGACGAAGGAAGCCTCCGATGGAAGGAACAGGTCGCGGAAAACCTATCTGCGCTTGGTGTAACTGATTGGAGAAGGCGCGCGCAAAACAGAGACGCCTGGAGAGAGCTGCTGAGGTCGGCCGTAACTCGATAACGGGTTGTAATGGCCATTGAAATAGAAATTAAGATTATACGTAGACATTTTGGTGTCTCTTATGTTTGGTTACGATGTAAATTGTTATATTCCTGGAACTTTCTTGAGGTAAACTTTCGAAATAGGGACGCTCTTTTGAAACTTTCTGCTATAGCGATTGTCCTTATTAATATAAAATACATTTAAATTTAATCAGCATAAATGGAAGATTTTAAATAGTTTTATTAATGAAATGAAAAAATTTTTAATTCTATAATTTGACTATAATAGCCATGAGTCTTGTGTAAGAATATTTTATATTACTAAATTAAATCCCTTGGTTGTAGTTTTTTTTTTCTTTCTTTAACACAATCAACACTTTTACTTAAATCACTCTATATTTGTCTGTATATATTCATCTTCTAGTCATACCTACTACATACTCATACCATTATTAATTACTTATTCTCTGGTGGTATCTACTATTCCATATTCCAAAAAAAAAAAAAAAAATAAAGGAGAACGCGTAGAAATTAAACGAACTGTATCTACATACATACTACAGTATGTTATAATAATAACACTACTGACGATGTTGATGATGATGATGATGAAAACAGTAGATAAGTTGTAAGTAGAACATGACGCCTCTTTTTGTTAAATGAAATCCTTTATGAATTCTAGATGTATGTGAAAGACATACATATACGTGTATATGTTACTTGCATTTATAGGTATATAGGTTTGCGGAAAAAGATGTTTCCTTTTTTGTATCCTATTTGGTTTCTCTTTGTTTGACTTTTTTTTATATTTTTTATTTTATTTGTATTTTTTGTGAAAACCACAAAAAGCAAAACGCGAGCTCTAGCTCTCTACATAGTAGTAGCAGTTTTAGCTTATCAACAAGAATTGCATTATCTTTGTAGTTAGTTGGTGGGATGATTTGAATTCATTTCATTTTTAGAGCAACGACAGTCAGGCAGGCAGGCAGGCAACAATACATTGCTCTCACATTGTAAAACTGGAAATAGAGAATGTGTTTCCTTAACGACTTTTATTTATATTTATACACATTCCCATATACCTCACATATATTTATTAAATGTATTGTAGTATTGCTGGTATGGAGATTGTAGTCGTTCCCTAAGGCAAAAAAACAAAAAGAAGAAAAATCTCAACTTTTCCTACATTTTAACAACATTTTCCTTTTCAACGATTTTTTTATTTTCATATATATAGCTTTTTGTTTAAATTTATATGTACGAGTATGTTGACGTCATATTGTCGAGTGAGAAAATATGTAGAAAACAAAATATGCTAGTCGGCAAATAATATGATAATACAATAAACATGTTGTAAGATACAATACAATTCGAAAAGTTTCTTATTTTCAATGAAAGTATAAGTGCTAACAGTATTTATTTATGTTACTTGAAAAAGTAGCTTATTTCGGATGAACTTATGAGAGCTAGATGAGTGCTGATGATTAAAGCAAAGTTATAATTTATCACATAAAATTCTCTGATAATTTTGCTATTAATTTTGTATTTAGATGTTAATGTTGTGTTGAGGAATTAAATTTGTTAATAACATTGTATTTTGCTGTTAACATTGCTGAAGTCATTATATTTAGCTGTTAACATTACAATATTCTAAGGAAATGTGATGAAATGTAACGCACTCCAAACTAGCGCTAGGGACATACAACCTAAAACGTTACGAGAACTGTATGAATCTAACGAAGAGCAACTGGAGAATCATTACGGGATTACTAACAGGGCACTGTAGTCTGGGAATATTCTCTGATGCTCTTTGCAGGTTCTTCAGGGAAGAGGACGAGACCGCACAACATGTGATAGGAAGTTGTTCTGCACTGATGCACAAGATAAGAAAATACCTGGGAGATTTCATTATACCCGAGGATGAACTTAGACTCTGTAGTAGGACCAATAGTAAAATTCATCGAGGGAACTGGGCTAAGAGACACACTCTAGCTCCACGAAGGGGGCACAATAGATCTTATAGGTCGTGGTGCAACATCCTCTTAGCGATAATAATAATAAGAAAATGTGAATAAAAATTGGACAAAATTTCAAAATTAATCATTGATCCGATCAATTTTATTGAATATCCGCTACTTAACCATAAATACGTTACATCTTTATGAATGGGACATTTAAATTTAAGAAAAATTCGCAGAAATGCCATACCAAAATTCAGCAATATAGTTCACTCCACGTCCGAGGCGATAGAGTCGGCTTAAATTTTTATATGGGAGCCTCCGTACTGCCTTTATATTGGCTGATAGTAGGAAAGCAAGTAGTATCAATCACTATGACCAATTTTTTACTTAGTACTTATCTAGTGCTGCAAAATAATTAAAATTCCTATCACATTTTTCCATATATCTCTGATTTTTACTATATTTTATACGTTCAAAAGTCGCATCTGTTAATCAAAAGATACCCAAAAATTCGATCGTCATTTTGATTTTGACGAACCGGAATGGAATTTACTGTAGAACAATTGTATATCAGCAAAATTGTTTAATACTTGAAACTCCAGTTTTAGTGAATTTTTGTTGCACATATCTATGATTTCCTTTATATTTTATTAGCTTGAATAACTTGTCCGTAACTCTGGAAACACCCATATGTCGGATGTAGAACAATTGTAAATTTGTAGAACTTTTCAATCTTTGAAACTGCCGTTGTAGTGAATTTTTGTGACATTTAAGTTAATAGTTTTTTAGATTAAACTTGGTATAAGAGATAAAGATTTTCTGGAAAAAATTCTTTAAGATTTTATTTTAGAATTCCAAATGCAAAATTTTAGTTCAGTTCCACATTTATATTATTTTTGTGAATAATTTTAATCCCTTTCTTTAAAAAATCTATTTACAAGTATAAAGGGTTATCCATTTTGCGGTTTCAAAAGTAAATGTAAATAAAACACATATAAAATATTTTTTATCATGATATTTCTTTTTTATTATAAAGTTTGAACGTTGACATTATATGTGAAATACTACATCATTTAAATGACCACCACGCGAATTGTTGCAAGCATCGATTCTTTTGAGGTAATTTTCGACCACTTTTTGACACATATTGGGCGGTATCTCAGCCATAACGTGACGAATGTTGGTTTTTAGGTGCTCAAGAGTTAAAGGTTTATCTGCATAAACACGGTCTTTCGCGTAGCCCCACAAAAAAAAGTCAAGCGGTGTCAAATCGCATGATCTTGGTGGCCACTTGATATCGCCACGACGAGAAATTACGCGGCCAGAAAATTTCACTTGCAATAAAGCCATATTCGCTCGAGTTGTGTGGCATGTGGCACCGTCTTGTTGAAACCACATATTCTCTAAGTCGTATTCTTCAATAGCAGGCAAAAAAAAGTCGGTTATCATATGACCATAACGCTCCGAATTGACGGTGACAGTAGTTCCATCGTCGTTTTCGAAGAAGTAAGGTCCAATCACACCCCCGGACCAAAGAGCGCACCAAGCAGTGACTTTTTGTGGATGTAGTGGCCTCTCTTCAATTACTTGAGGATTCTCAGAACCCCAAATACGACGATTTTGTTTGTTAACATACCCACCGAGTGAGAAATGTGCTTCGACGTATCTACGTGGTCAGCTGGCTTCAGTTGTTGTGTGAGCTGGATTTTATATGGATACGCCATAATGTGCCGTAAGACAGTCCTAATTCCTGAGAACGACGAGGAATCGACACATTCGGGTCTTCGGCAACACTTTCACTTACAGCAGCGATATTTTCGGTGGTACGAGCGAAACGATGATGCACAGGCCTTACAATATCTGTAACCGATCCAGTCTCTTCATATTTCTTCACAATTTTGCCAATTGCTTGCGTAGTTGGACGATTATGTAAACCATAATCTCCTCTTAAAGCACGATATGTGGCTGTGGCAGAATCACCATTTTTGTAGTAGGTTTTTACAATTTTAATGCGTTGTGCGATAGTTAAGCGATCCATTTTCGCAAATGTCAGACTTTGAACTGAAAAAGAAAGAAATTGTTTTAACAACTCAGTTTGACAGATGTCGAATTCTAGCCCTATACTTTTGAAACCGCGAAATGGATAACCCTTTACAAACATTTTGTTTGTGAAAAAAAACTCTATTTTTCTTACATCACTAAAATATCAGAAAATAATTAACGATCAAAAATGAATAGGAATCTGGTAATGGTGCAAGCGAATTTTATAAAAAATGTAAATTTTGTAGGAGAGCCCCTCAAAAGAGTAAATATATTCCGAAAAGATATTAGGAAGAAAAAATTAATGAAAGTCGGTCATACAATTTAACCTCTCCCCCTATTGGCGACTCCTGGTAAAATGTGGGGTTGTTTTTCAATTTTCCTTCCTGAAAATCTAATTTCAATAATCATTTTGGTCCAAAAAATCGAAATTTGTTTATCACTTTAACACGTTGTACGTAACCATTTTAAAATATTGTTTGAAATATTTTTTGGTTTATTTTTATTTTAATATCGCTTAAAAACAATTATATTTCGCAACAAGTAGTGACAATTTTGAAGTCAAAATTAGCAAATTTTTATATAAAAATATTAATTTTTTAAAAATAATTTTTACCCGATGCATTTCGAAAATGCAGCAATTGCAAATCATCGGTTAATATCAGTATTGATATACCAAGTATAGTGCTACCAATCCAAGAAAAAATCTTGCAATTGGGTGTGTGATTTAGTATCCGGCCTTTTACGTTACATGACGCCTCGCATAACTGCGATGTCGTACATTATTGTCCGAAATTTTAAATGTTTACTCACTTTTGACTGTCAAAATCAGTCAAAATTTTTAAATTTGCTTAAGCGCATCATATTTTTTGACGATGTAAAATTTTAAGAATTGTCAAAAAAAAAACAGTATTTACGGTAAGTTTTGTCAAGTTACTTTTTTGCAAAGAAAAGTGCTGCTGAAATTAATCGTTTGTTTCAAAAAACTGTGATTTTTATATCAAAGACAGCCTCTGGACAGCCGAAAATTTTTGAAGACGAGGATTTGAAGACATTACACTACCAAGATCTGGTCGAACCAGACACGAGTCGGTAATATTTCACTTCACGAATGCGAAGTTTCACCTCACCTGCCTTATGGTCAGTCCTGGCGCTTTCAGATTACCACTTGTTCCGGTTCCCTGCAGAACGCTCTTAGTGGGCTTCACTTAAGCCACCGGAATCAAAAATTGGCTTGAATCTTTTTTGGCCGCCAAGCCGTCGAAGTTCTTTTGGGATGGAATCCATAAATTTTCACAAAGATGTAGTAGTCTCTGATAGAATATACTTTGAATGTCATGTTTTTTACAGAATTCTTAAAAATAAATGATTTTTGAGCACAAAAAAAAGGCCGATTACTTATTCACACATCCAATATATACATAAATTTTTCCAATCTTGATTGAGTTTATATATACGAGTATGCGAATTATGAAGAGCATCGATGATTTCTTCAGCAAACCAAAATTTTCAATTTCATAAAGAGATCAGTAATTCTTGAAATATTTTAATGCATAACTAATGAATTTCATATTTTCTCTATTTCCCATTCTTGTTTTTTCAATTAGCTATCAGTTGGTATTGAAAATGGTATCTTGGAATCGTATAATGCCGATTTTGAGCTACAATTTAGTCATCCATTAAAGCATATTGTTGGCATGTGCCGTATCATACATAAGCAAAATGGTAAAAATGTTGGCAATGGTTTTCTACAATTGAAAACAAATATTTGTAGTATTAGCAATAGCAGTAACAATAGCAACAATAACAGCAGCAGCAGCAACAGTAATAGCAGCAACTATAGCCACAATTATAATTCATACAGCTACAATAATAGTAGTAGCTACAGTATCAATAGCAACAACAGTGGTAGTATTAAACAAGCTGTCTCCGCATTGACTACATCAACATCATATGGATCTTTATCATTGAGTGCAGCAGCAGCAGCATCAGCAACATCAGCAGCTAGTCATCATCATCATCATGTAGGAACAAATGGTATTGGTGGTGAAGCAGCAGCCAATGATGCAAATGCTAATAAGAATTTTATGGAATTTTCTGGTCCACTTACCGGACTAGTATATTTGATGAAGGATCCACGTGATCCACTCTTACATATATATCTGTTTGAATGTGATGCTGTTGAAGAGGTAAGTCATAGTATAAATTATAATTAATATTGTTAAATTTTAATAGATGAAATAGTAGGTGTTTATTGAAGGCAATTATTTAATTCTTAATTGAAGGCATAATGCAATATGCAAGGTATATTCATTTCGGTCAGATGTTTGTAACCACTCCGGAGATATAGAAAATTATAGATATTCGTGATGAGTGATAACTTGAGCAAATATTAAGCTATTTTGACGAAATTTGGCATAAGTAACCTATGATCCAAGGGTACAGATGGGATTAATATTGGGCAAGATCGATCAATAGCCACGCCCACACCAAGCATTCAAAGCGACTAACCTCGGAATTTTCAAAATCTTTAACTTGCTATAACTCACTTAATATACCATCTGGGACAATAATAATTGGCACGTAGAGTTACATTATACTGTTACATAACCTTGCCAAAAATGGGCTAGCCACGCCTACTGTTTTCAGCAGCTCCCATACAAAGTGTCTGTACTTCTTTTAAATTGAAACAGCAGTAACTTCTGCAATCTTCAGTCTAGAATAACCATAATTAACACTTACATTAATATGGTAGTCAGAAATAATTTGGCAAAAAATCAGCGTGACACGCTCACTTCTTATTGGGGCTCCCATACAAAGTTGTGGAAATTTAAAAAAATGTAAAAACGCTCTAACTTATGAACCATTCATCGTAGGGCAACCATATTTAAGTTGTGGTTTGATAATGTGATTATAATCAGACTAGCAAGAAGTGGGCAAGCCACGCCTACTATTTATGATAGCTCCCATACAAAATGACAAAATTTCTTTCAAATTTAAACCGTTCTAATTTCGGCAGTGTTTTGTCCAGACCAACCGTAATTGACATTAATATCGTTGTCGGAAATAATGGAGCATAAAAGTAGCATGCCACGCCCATTTATTAATGGGGCTACCATACAATGTTGCGAAAATTTAAAAAATTTAAACCGCTATTACTTACGAACTATTCAGCGTAGAACAACCAAATCTAAGATATGGATTATTATTGCACAGAAAGAGGCAAACCACTACTACGTTTTATATAGCTCCCATACAAAGACTCGGAATTATCTTAAACTTTAAAATACCCATAACTTACAAAATAATACGCCTAGGTCAATCATATTTCAGGTGTGGATTAGTATTATAGGCAGAAATTATGCCTCAAAAAATTGATGAGACACGCCTCAGCCGACTGTAAGGTCATTTTTTTCTTGAAACTTTTGTTTCCATAGAGCTACACTCTGAAAGGATTCTTATTATGTACGAGTTAATTTCTTCCTTTACTTCCAGAATTATTTTATAATATTGTATATAAATAAATCGTTTGTGCTATCATTTGAGATTCTATTAATACATTTAATTACCCAATATTATCATTATTCACAATCTAATCTAATAACCTAATAGATGAATTCAAATGACTTGATCAACATTAAATTTATTGCATAGGTTAGTAGTTCATTCATTCAGAGGCAAAATGTTGCATATGTAATTAAGTACAAATGGACGAACTGGTTTCACACATTAACTACATACCATTTATTTAATGGACGTTTCATTACAGTATGAACTCTTATATGAGTGTAAGTATTCCCACTAAATACAATTTATTTTTCTTAACCCAACTTAGTATGTAGGTACGTAATACTCTCTCCTCTTTCACCAATTTGGTTGATAGTTTTTGTCGCCTCGGACCATCAAGCGTAGACAAATATTATTTTTTTTTCTTCTTCTTTTCTATATAAATAATCATTGTCACTATTCGATTATAGCCAACATTCACTTTTGCTCATATACATACAACTACTAGCAACTACTAATGCCAAAATTTATTATTGGCAATAACTAAGTAAAAGTTGCAACCCACGAAAAAGGAAAAGGAAAGAAAAATTCAAATAAAGAAATGAAAGAAAATATATATATTATCTTAGTATGTGGTACTATTGGAACGGCAATGATAATGTCGATGATGACAGCATTGGTTATGTTCTTATAAATAATGATAATAATAATAATGATTACAGTGATGATGATGATAATGATTATTATATATGTAGATACAAACATGCATGCCTTAATATTGATGCAGATTGATGTTATTGTAATACTCTGTACTAACGATGATATTATAATAATGACTGCTGTGATTATATAAGTATGTGATTGTGATTGATAGAGACGGTGATGTGATTATTGTGATTATGGTAAAGAGATGAATGGCAAAATGAGTGAATATATTCCTACTACTCGTATACAGTATTTATTATGGATATAGGTAGTAAAATTTTGATGATTTATATAGAGTGATTGTCATCACTGTCTCGCATGAAATAGGTTGCATTTAGTAACGATTTTATCAAGTTTAATATGCTTATAGCTAATACTGACTGGCATAGTTGCTTTCCTATGCAGATATGATTGATTCGATATGATGAATCTTATTAAATGTATATGCTTCCTAAAATGCAATGTTTTACTATAGTTGTCTATGGGAGACATATCACAGGAAGTTCGTGTTGTAATTATAGTAAAATTTTATGCGTAATGTTTTTCAGAAACATATAAACTATGGCTATGAACACTTGCAATGGGTTAAAACGACATTTTCTTTTAAAGTGGGCAAAAAATTATCCATAAAAAGGGTTACAATGAACAAGAAAATATTCTCGCTATTAATTTGATTATATTTCCCTAGTTTACTCGCTTATTTTTTATTCGTAGTATAGAATATAATTCTAAAATCAAGTTTAGACCTTCCGAATGTTTAGCAAGCAAAAGTAAAATTGTATGGGCAACATTTTTTAGAAACATATTAACCCTTTGTACCCGCTCCTAATGGGTTGAAATGGTAATTTCTTTTAAACTAGTTAAAAATGAAGCTTAAGGCCTATGTAACCAAAGCTATTCACATTAAATTTAAATTTTAATTTTAAATTAGTATGAAATAAATAAATAAATAGTTAAAAATACTCATAAAGAAGGGACATAGTAGATTAATATGCTCCAAAAATGTGTTCTCTAAAAGATTTTACTAGGGAATTTTGAGCAGAAAAATATTCTTGCTCTTAATTTTATTATCCTTGTTTAGTTTATTTGCTTATTTTTCGTTCTTATAATAGAATATAATTCAAAAACTAAATTCAGGCGTTTCGAAGGTTTAAAAACCTATAGTAAAATTATATGGGCAACATTTCTCAGAAATATATTAACCCTTTGTGCCCAATCCAAATGGGTTAAAATGACAATTTCTTTTAAAATATATAAAGAAATACTCATAAACAAGGGAGATAGTGGATGTTCTACGTTTCTACTAGGAAAATCTGAATAGAAAAATATTCTTGCTCTTAATTTTATTATCCTTGTTTAGTTTATTCGCTTACTTTTCGTCCTAAGTATAAAATTTAATTCAAAAACCAAGTATAGGCTATTCGACTTTTTAACAATCTACGGTCGAATTTTATGAAAAACATTTTTCAAAAGCATATCAACCCTGTACCGTTACTTCGAATTGGTTAAAACGACAATTTCTTTTAAGATGGGTAAAAAAGACCCAAAAAAGGGATATGATATGGATTTATACTTACTAAAAACGTATTCTATGATTGATTTTATCTATTTCATTTCACACTTCTAGCTTACTTGTTTAATTTTTGCTCATGGTAATTCTAAAATTGAGTTCACGCGTTTTCTATGTTCACTTACTAATAGAAAATTTGATGTGCAACATATTTTTAAAACAAATTAAACCATTATGGAGCTTCCTAGTGGCTTGAAAGCGCGCTTTCATCATAAAAGGGGTAAAAATTACCCACAAAGTAGGGATAGAATGAGTTAATACATTCCAAAAATATACTACGGAAGATTTTAGTATAAATTGCTGAAGTCATGAACATTCTTAGATAACCCTTATTTCTGTTGTTTTGATATATCAACTTGAACAAAATTGGTCAAATTTTGGGCTTCTACCACACAACAAATATAATTTAATTCCAATCACTTTTTGTCGTCTTATATGTACGATAGTTGCATTTTTTACAGTATGGCATTATTTGTCCTTTAAATTTGATTTGGTCATATTTTATAGCTTTCCATTCAATCACATTTGTACATATTAACCTCCCATCACAATCAATGGTCAATGGATAACGATGACGCATTTTTGGTTTTATCGTACTAAAAATAATCGCTTATGTGTGTGTGTGTGTATGCACGAGTAAGTGCATACAAATTACAATTTTCACACAATCAGCCATCTGCTACTCCAACGACCATTTTACAATGTTAACCAATTTTGGTTTTTTTTTTTTGTCATTCGCTGACCACTTGATTGCTTACAATTTGTCTGTTATTGTCGACAGTTGGCAACTAAATATTATACATATGAACACATATATACATGTCCTTGTATATAACACTGTGTATATGCATACATGTATTTAATTTTTGCTTTTGAAGTAGTCAATTGGTAGATTGGTTGATTGGTTGTTGTTGTTTTTTTTTTTTGGTCATTATATGAAATCAATGATTTTTTTGGCGTCAGTTGATTTTGTTATCACCTGCCGGTTTATTGATTAGCTAAATAAATAAATCTTAGTAGAGGCACACCGCATATTTAAGTATTAAAATTTGTATGTGTCGATTTCATCTACGATTCATACCAAGCACTGGTGCTCCTTTATTTACCACTCACAATGGTGCAAGTTGATCTTCTTTATCAGAATATCCCCGTAATAATCCCACTATGATCGAAGAACGATTCGCGTGAATGTTCTTCGTTCTTAAATCGCCAGGGTGCCAGAAAATAAAGAAATGTCTAAAATTACAACCCTGTCATTTGATAACTGTCAAACACAAATGCAAACAAAAGTGACATTTTGTTCAATTGAAGCTCTATCAATTTGCAATGGATGACTTAAAAACCACAGACCTACTTCAAATTGGACTCGTTTCGCACTTTAAAAGCAGATGTTGGCCGCTTTATTCGACCGACAATGAAAGATGTAAGCATAATATTGAAGAAATTCGACGAGACCAATTCTGTCACTGATGTTGTAAGAACCGTCGCAATACTCGCTCTGCCGAAAACATGACTGCAGTTAGTGAAAATGTTACGGACTATCCAAAGTTATAAAATCCACGGTGTGCCCAACATTTGAACTTGTCCGAGTTTGCCATTCTCTCTCAGTGGATACACGAATAAGCCAAAAATTCGTGAATCATAAAAGCGTCAAGCAGATTTTATTGCATCTTGTAATAGTAATTGTCTTGGCCCCGTAATATAAGCAATTATTTTGCCGGAAATTGATGAGATCCATCTGGGTAATAAGTAGTGTCAGCAAAAACAAGCAGCAAGCAACAGAGTTTGAACAATTTAGGTTCTACTTCAAGAAAAGTACCCGGGACGTATAATTTCAAGATTTGGAGATATCAACTGGTTTTCAAAATCATGATATTTGACTTCGTTTGGCTGAAATATCAGTCAAAATATGTGCGAAAATGTTTAAAAATTGATTTAGGCTGAATGTACCCTACTTCGCCAGCTATCTCTATTCTTCGCAGCATTCCAGTAGGATTTTTCTCTCGAAAATCTGAGCATTCACTTATCTGAGGTGAAAATTGTCCAAGTTTCAGTGCCGTATTTGAGGAGAGGCATCAGAGAGAGAGAGTGTGGTGTTCATTTCTCGAGAGCTCAACTTCTCAATCGCTTACTTACACCAACGAAGCACCTTTAACAAGAACGATTCTTCGCAATATCACCATTAGAGGTGTTAATGCTGGTTCTAAGGTAGACAAAGTGCTTCACTACTTCAAAGGCGTAGTTGTTTACTGTGACTTGCAGTCCAAGATGCCGAGATTCTTGTTTTATAATAATATGACATGACTTTTCCAATGTAAGCTTCTCTCTTTTTGCATCTTCTAACGATCGCCGCTTCCAAGTTGTGCTCCACCAATTCAGTTGCAATCGACTGGACACATTGTCTTATCAGAAAGATCAGCTAGTTTGCGATAAGCTCTTATGACTCACAATGTAGTCACTTTGCAATTATTATTCATATTATATTAACAAAATATCCGGTGAAAATCCTACAATTTTGTGCTCACGAGGAAGCCAACTGCGTTCATATATAAACACTATTTTTAAAGGTATAATATTAACGAATAAATTACAAGACCTGTTAGTATAAGTGCGCGTACCCGGGGATATGTGTAAGGTTACTGGTTGATTGATTGGTTTTGTCCTTGTTAACGTTATTTTTGTTGTTGTTGTAAAAACAACCGTTGCAAACCAAATGAAATAAATTCATCATGTATGCGCATATGTGGTCGTTCACAATTTTGTTTGTGTGTGTTCTTGTTTTTCGTTTAATTTTTCCTTCTACCTGCCATTATTATTTTATTTTTTTTTACACCCGCTTAATTTATTGACTTGCATGTGTGAATGAGCGTAAGTATTCGACAGGGGGAGGGTCGTAACCCACGAGTGCAATTTTATTTATTGGTTAATACAATATGTTGCATACCGGGGTTTCTTTTTTCTTTGTTACTTGCCACACTTTTACTGTGCAACCAATTTAATTTATGCTTTTTGTCGAAACGATTTTTAGTTTTTCATTATTTTCCTTTTCATCTTCTACTTTGTTTTTCACTATTTTGTAAAATAGTTCTTCAATGAAACTTGGAATTACTATATTTTATTTTCATTTTTAGTTTTTCAGCCATTTCCTTTTAACTATTTTTGATACTCGTAAAGAGCTCAAAGCAACCGACATATGTTGATGTACATGTACTTCAATCCGAACGTCGTAAACCTAGCAATTTTCCACAAATCAGAATTAAATATTCTAAGAGGATCTTCATAATTGTGGAATGTGCACATTTTCTATGGATAAAAAGACTTATGGACATTTGCTTCGAGGAAGCGTTGTCGCATTTTATTGGATTGATTTCGTCTCGGAAGCTTTAGATGATTTCAGATCAGGTTATAATATAGCACACGATGACCAATGAAGAGAAAGTGTAAGAAAAGATCCGCTATGCCATCCATACAAACACAGTCCGGTATTTTGAGAGTCTACATAAAATGAGAGCCTAATTTAGTCATCTACATGCTAAACGCACACAATACCTTTGATTGTGGTAGACTTTATTAAGAAAGTTGTACTCTATCCATCTGAACTGTCTCGGCCAGCTGCATGTTGGACCACCGAGTGGCTTAGAGCCTCATATAGTTGGTTTTTATTGCCGCCATCTTTGATGGATCTTCTAAATAAGAGGACGCATCTAGGCCAGGAATGTCAGCTGTGATACCACCGAGTCTTTCTTCCAGTACTGCTGTATCGATCGTTCGAAAGAAAAATCTTTTCGATATTAAAACTGCCTTCTCAGCCGGTGATCGAACCCATGACAAATGACTCAGAATACCAATACATTATCCACTCACTAAGCGCCAAATGATCATAATGTTATGATCATAATTATTAGAAACATCTTTACTGAAAAGTCAAGCACTGCGGTCTAAAATAGGTTTTGTGCTAAACATAATCCTATTGAGGTTAAAGAAATGAAGGCGAACACATCCTTCAGCCGGATTGTGGAAAAATGTGCTGAACGTTTTTCTTCTAGTACAAACTTACTCTGGGGTGCCGTAGCTCAGTGGTTGGTGTGTTGGCCTTCTGATCTGTAGGTCGTGGTTCAATCCCCGGCTGATGCATAACAAATTTAATATCGAAATAATTTTTCTTTCGAACGTTACCCACCTGTCGGCAAGCAATTGGTAATTGTTCCGACAGTAACAACTTGCCGTCAAAAAGCTGCTAAAAGAACTCTGTAACAAAGCTCAGAAAAAGTGATGTCACAAGGATTCTGCCGTTCGGAACCGGCTAAGATATGTAGGTCCCTTCTAATACTGTCAAAAATTTAACACGCACAACAGTAATGGAAGAGAAGCTCGGCCACTGAGCCCTTTGGGGCTTTAAGTGCGAGATATTTATTTGTTTTTTATTTTACAAACTAACTCTGTGCAGTGGAAAATAATATGCTGAGGCATTTCATCGTCTTCCAACCAGAGACGACGATTCGTCTCTTCATATATATCCATTTCATTTCATTCATCCATGATACTAGATGCTTGTAATCGTCTATAAACAGCCTAAGAAGAGTGGAAGTCGTCTTCGGTCCGGTGAGCTCTTGGGTTTACCTGAGGCTGGGGATGTTACTCCAGTAGAAATTCCAGAGGTTTTTCATCCACTTCAGTTCGGTTTCAGCCTTACTTCCATCAAATTCGCAATAACCTACGAAGGCTCAGAACGCAATTCAGGGTGACTTGATTAAAAGTGGGCAGATTTTGTAGCGTGAAAACTCATTTCTTAATCCGCGAAAACGATCCTTGCAAAACTGTGTCCCTGAAACACTCTGTACATGTGTGAATTCCACCTACCACCGTCCGCAAAAAAAAAAAACAAACAAATAAACAAAAACAGTAGACTCCTCAATTCTATATGTGTTGCCAACATTGCGTGTTAATATGTTGTATGGTTTGCATGTTCAGTGTACAGCAGTGTACACGTTTACAATACTAAGCGCATATATGTACGAGTATATGTGAATTTAGTCTTTTGAATTATTACATTATTTGGGTCACAATGCTAGGCTTCATGCAAAATGAAAATAGTTCACATTTTTTGTTTGTTTTCGCAGCAGGCGCAAGTATGTATAATTTATTTTATGTTTGTATTGTACATTGGTACCGACATATTTTGAATTTACACAAAAATTAAAACTAAATGCAAACCTCATTTAGACCACCAACTAATTAATTTTTATGATTATACCTTATACATTATTTATGATTTTTTGTTTACTAATTAATTTCTATTGCATGTGGGTAAGTACGGTGTATTTGTTTGCATGTCCTAGTTATATATTCTACGTGGTGGAGACTCATTTGTCCTCCAACTTGTATAATTATAGCACATTTTACGGTAATGGATTTATTAAACCGTTATAGAAGGGAAAATGACATTATTATATAGAGTTAGTACCTGTCCTCTGGTGGATGAATCAAGTACTTCTGGCCCTGACAACGATTTGGAATACCCAACTCATTCCAGGAAGTCAAAAACAGTGATGACTGGCGAACTGCTTTTTGAACGGCTAATATCGATTCACGGTTGTGATGTCCAAAGAAGAAGAATAATATATCTATTGATCTATTTTGACTATTTCAAATGCTTTGGAAAACTCTGAAACAAAAAGCTCTGCGTCACTAACGATCCCAAGCCGTAAACTAGAGAGAGCTTGTAAAATTCACTTATTCCCATAGTTTATACTCGGTGAGTTTCGTTGGATTTGCCAAAGGATTTAGAAACACTATTTCGTTGTAATATTTCATTGAGTTCCAAATAAGCGCCTCCTACTTCCTCTTGATAATCACAACTGAATATTACATTGAGCATGCCAATAGAATGAGTCCCTAGCTTGTTATGTTATGTTATTGTTGCTGCCCTCTCTCTGAGAGGACACATTTAGGTCAGAAAGACCCATTGTGATACCACCGAGCTTCTCTTCCAATACTGTTGAGCGTGTTAAATTTGGACAGTATTAGGAGGGAACGGCAGAACCCTTGTGACATCACTTTAACTTAGTTTTGTCACAGAGCTCTTTTAAAATTGGCAAAGGTTACCGTTAGAAAGGAAAACCTTTTCGATATTAAAATTGTTTATGCTTCAGCCGGGGATTGAAGCCACGACCTACAGATCAGAGGGACAAAGCACTAACCGCTGAGCTACGGCACTCACCAGCTTAGTAGTTAGTTCATTTTGTCCATACTTGAGGTTTTCGAGAAATTAACTGAGCTTTAAGCCGATATTGGTAATTCGGTGGTGTCGTATTCTAGCCGGTAAACTATTGATTTGGGCTCTGGTGATGTACGCTGACGAAGAAGATGGCCGAAAAACGGCTATGGCTGCCGGCTATTGTAATGGTCGAATAAGCAAATAAATAAAACACTATCGTACTACCAAACTTAATGTAGTGTTCGCATTCCTTGGATATTTTAAGCAACATTTTTTTTACCAATAATAATTTGTGCAAAAAAAAAAACAGAACTCAACAACTAATGCAGTTAGTTTTGATAAATGTCGTATAAACGTATTTGATTGCTTTCAACTAACAACAACAACAACTATAATACCAATTCAATGACATAGAAATGTTTGTAGTTTTATAATGACGTAATCATCATCATCATCATCATCATCATCATCATCGTTATAATCAAGACCATCATCATCGTCAATATACAAAAATTGATTGACCATGTGAATTGTGTAAATGGAGTGTGTATTTGAATTTGAAAATGGAAAAACTTTTAATGAAAAAATGAAACACAAATTGAAATTGCAAAAGTAAATTGGAATTGGAAAAATGCAGAAAGTATAGCATTACCTTTGGATCTGGTAACAACAGAACAACAGAGAGATGAAGGATAACTTGACATACAGATTAAGTGAAGTTTAGAGCTCAAGTTTTAGTTACCGTGGTTAGTGCGTTGGAGCATTGTTCATATAGTTCCCGATTTGATTCTAAGTTCGTGCAACTTAGTAACATTTTTTTCTCAAGCTAAGAAACATTTGTCCTAGAAAATGTTACCTACCTTGATGGTGCTCTGAACAGTATCAATTTGCCATGAAACGCCTTCCAAAAAGAAACAGACACATTGATGGATCAAAGATCTATGCATTACTCTCCCAAATTTCACATGCACGAAATATGCATGAAATTTTTCTGTCTTTCTGCACCTAATATTCTTCCTGTAAATTACATTTTACCGGAATTGAACCCACGACCTACCGATCAAAAGGCCAACGCACTAACCACGGAACTACAGCACCCACATTTTACATATCATATATATATTTCAATTCTTAGCAATTGATTTGTATCCCCAAATATTTAAGTATTAAAATATTATATTTCTTCTTGTATAAAAATACACATGAATATAGTTAAATTGTAGAATGAAACCGGAAACGCATACAGTCATTTGGATTTCTATATGATATAATAGTTGGTAAAAGAAAAATGGGAAGCCAAAACAAAGGAAGTCAGTAAGAAATTAGCTGCGGCGACAGCAAAAGTTAGACACTCTACATTATGAATAAAATATGCTCGTTTTATAATGATTTTAAGGGGGTATTCTGAAACTGAAAAATCGATTTTTTTCGAAGCTTAGACTTTCAAAAATATGCTCTTAAAAGGATTTTTCAAAATTCAAATTATTTTGGGAGATACACCGGATTTTGTGACGTGTCATCTAAGCCGGCCGAGCGGAGTGATCACACAATGGACGGCAGATGTTACCGGGTGACTTGAGGATTCATTCTTTCCAGAAATTCTTTTATATCCGACTCGAGTTCTTTATATATATATATATATATATATATATATATATATATATATATATATATATTGATCAGCGGAGAGCTAGCGGGAATACCGGTAGGCTTGCTGCGGTTTGATGGCAAAATTGACTGTGGATTGCGTAGCTGGTAGAGTTGATGACCTTTTTACACTTATCTTTATCCTTGCAATTAGAGTAGTGCATTAAATTAAATGGTTTTCTTGGGTTTTAGTTAGTGTTTTGTATTTATAGTTTATTATTTTAATTTCACTAAGTATTTGTACAAAATTCACTTAAAACAAATCTTTATGATATTGTTGAATGCGGGAGGGAAAAATTATATGTATGCGCGCACTTGGCTAAATAGATTCTTAACACACAATAATAAACAATATCAATCACACAAACAAGAGGAGAAAACACATGGAGAGTGGGATAGAGAAAGTGGAGAATAGGAAAAAATAAACATGTGAGTTGAGAGCGAGAGAGTGGAGAAACGGGAAAAAGAAATATACGGAGAGAGAGAGGGAGAGAGTGGAGAAAAGAAAATAATATATGATAGGAATGGGAATAGGATAGGAATGGGAAGAGTTAGCAGCACCGGTGGTGCCAGATCACCACTCAACCCATTCCCTCATTTAAGGAGGGAAATACCCAAGTAGGCGCAAATTCAATCTGACGTAGACATTCCGCCCCCCTTGCAGGAATACTGCAAAAGAGACGGAACCCCCAGGCCAGACAAAGAAATTATAAAAAGAAAGAGAAAAAAAATCGGTATTACATTAATTCAAAATATACTTATAGTTAGGGAAATTAATTGAAATCTTAAAATTACCATTTAGAGAAACTTATAACTAGGGAATTTAATTCAAGGGTTTTTTTAAATACAATTCATAAAAATCTTATAATTAGAGAAAATTAAATTAAGGGTACTGATTAGGAAATTCAAGAATTAGAGATAAATAATATTTGAAATATAGAATATATAAAAAAAAGAGAGATCATTGAAGAATAAATTATTGTGGCCGGAAATGCTGCATCCCTTCAAACGGCACGTACATCAAGTTCATGTGAGTGGGTTGAGCCGCAACCATTGACGGCGGGTGAAACAAAGGCCGGGGTTGAACGCCATACATCGGCATCGCGGAAAAAATAGAGAGCATAGCTGGAGCCGTTTGCTGCATCGGCACGAAACTGTGAGGCACTACTGCTGGTAGAGCAGCCGGTAGAGGCTGTGGCGCATGATGGCAAGTGCATGTCCGCGGCGGAGTAACAGTAGGAGGACGAGGAGAACGCTGTTGCTTTGATGACTGTTGTGATGGACGATTCGCTTTCCTTCTTTCTCGTCCGTGTAGCAATGTATGATGCTTTTTCGAGCAACGTTGGCATCGTACTGAGCTCGTACATTGACTGACCACGTGAGTATGTGCCAGGCAGTTGAAACAATATCTGTGCCGTATGACGATATCATACCTTCTCGCTATCGGCATTGCTGCGAATCGGGGACATGAGCGTAATGGATGGTTCTTGAGGCACACATCGCATCCGCGACGTTGGTTCCGCCGAGTGACATGGCTGCGTGATTCCAGAGGTGGATAGATTGGACTCCGACGGCCCGAAGTTCTTGCTCGTGAAAACATGTCAACTAGAACCGTAACAAAAAAAAACAAAAAAAATAAAAAAAAAGAGAGTGAGCCACGTTAGTGAAAGTAAACTAGGGAGACGGGAGGGGAAGCGCTACTAGCTTTACTATAGGCCTAGTTAGTATGCCCTTAGCAGTACGGACATCGGCCATTTCCATTTATTCGGGGGTATCTGCTCGTTGCGTATGACCACTAAGTCTCCTACGCAAATATCCTTTTCCGATGAGAATGTTGAATGATGACAAACTGCAGCTCGGAACGTATGTCGATCTGTTGACGGATGAGATGTATCTTCTCAAAGTTATGTAAAATTTGTAATCACCTCTACGTTTAGAGTAGTGATCACGCAGTTCAGTTTGTGAGAAATTCCAAACTGTAAACTTTGTGGCTTCTCAAACTACTTTTCCTTCCATCGTAGATAGATAGGGTTAGTAGAGAGTATAAACCATAAGGGCTGGTCATAGACCAGATGTACGGGATTTTGGGTCAACGTAGCTGCCAAACAAGTATCGAGTTGCGATATTTGCGAATAATATTAAATACTTCGAGTACATTTGCGTAATACTGAGAATATATATTCGTGAGTCCCCAAGTTCTTAACGTTTGCTGCTCTAACACGGTCCGTGCGAGTCCCAGCAGTAATGAAATGCCACTGTAAACAATAATGGCTAAGAGAAAAAATCGGTATACAGAACGTAGAAATTTAGATTCTTTGGCTCGTAGAGCACGTGAAAAAAATCAACGATGATATTCCATATAGTTCACATATAGTAATCAGAAATGACATATTGGCGGGATTATCGGAGTATGGAATACATCCGACTGATCTATAATGCGAAAGTTTGGGGTTCGTGATGTCATGACGGTTGACTCGGGTGATGAAAAGTATCAGATAGTGTGAAGTTAACACCTGAGCCCATTCATACGCAGATAAACTATGGAAGCGCACAGTTCCTTTGATGCGTCGTAGAAGCTAACAATCTTGATGACTGCAGTTACGAAGAACTGTAATGATTGAGAGAGGGATTCGTATGATGGTCAGTATCGTGTAATCTTGAAGAATGTTGGTGAAATGATGTGGGTGTGGCTTCAAAAGGTTATATAATGCCCGAGCCACAATTCTCGTATCAGCATTTCCGTGAGAATAATGTTAGGGAGCCAGTATTTGGCGAGATCGACTGCATTGATATTCGTAAATCATTTAGCTCGTCGAATGAACGAGACTTCTTTGGGAAGTGATGATCCAAACGCACTTTTCCGCTGGGTTGCTTTGTAGATAATATATTGCTACGGGTTGTAGATATCCTGGTAGAGAGCTGCTTTCGATTTCTACCTGATCTGTAAGATCTATTTTCTGCAGCTTGCGAGAGAGTTGAGAAACGGCGAATATTAAGCTTCGGATTAGGGTAATGCCGTTCTGTGTGAAGCAGGGAATTATGTAGCTTTTTACAGAAATGGCATGAAAACTTGCTGTGGCACCTTGCAACGGTATGTGACGTTGCCAAGCAATTGCTGCAAATATTGTTCTGATGCACACAGAGTATTCTCTCTTTAACTGTAAGTTTGGAAAACTCTGTGCATCGTCGCAGAGGGTGCGTACCTCTACATAACGGGCAGCGTGTATTTTTAAATGCAGTATTCATCGAAGTTACCGTTTTAATGGTTGATGGGGAGTTATCGGGACATTTCGGATGTCGTCGACCATTCACTTGAGTCTGATTCGTAATGCTTCGAGCATTGTGAGACGAACAGGGGTGTTTAACGAAACTCATTCCAGTATGGAATGAAGAAACTGCACTATGTAATTGTGAATTCGTGCAACGACCAATTATTACCCATCCAAAAACGGTGTTTTGTGCCATTAGAGATCCTAGAATACCCTTTTTTATGCCATCCAGTATTAATGATGGGTAGATGTCACCACCCAATACCAAATCCACAGGCGAACTTCTGTGTAGATTTTCATCGGCCAACCGTAAACCAGTTTCAGATTGGGACCGGTTTCGTCAGTTACCGACTGCAGATTGAAAAGCGCTTTTAACTGAATATTTACAAGAATCCTCTTGTTCTCGTACCGCTCTTCAAGATTGTACCAAGCGAGCGCGAAGCCATCATTAGTCAGGGGAGTTGACTTAATAATGCTATGCGCCTCTCCACGTGTTTTTTGGAGTAAATGGTACAATTTTTCGACTGGGGATAACCGGGGATTGTTCCGATATAAGGCCGTAAACATGTCTCTAAAGCTCGGCCATGATACATAATCGCCAGAAAAACAGGCTGTATCGCATGGAGGCAATTGAATAGAGGGGAAGGCATGCTCAATATTGTGAATCGTGGAATTGTGAGTAGTTGGAGTATGAGCAGCGATCGGAGAAGGCACTATGACAGTCAGGTCATGAAGAATGGAGTTAATGCTAGAGAGGCACCGAGTATAAGCCACCTGGCACTCTCGGTATGCTTCCTTTACCTCTTCTATGCCGTCTACATCTTCCTCCGCAGAGATGATCGATTCCCATGCTGTCCTGCAACTATTCCACAGAGTCTCGAAATCCTTTCTCTGTATATCCAGTGTGAAAGTGCTGTGGGAATCTTCACTGAGGGTCTGGAAGTATCGGTCAAATGTGTGGATTTCCTCCACTACAGCTTTAAACCGCTTGAGGTTAGACGTCATTTTATTATTCGGGATGAATTCGAGTTAAAATCAGTGCGCGCTCTTTATTTCAATTCAAAAATCGTAATTAAACTTGAATATCAAGCGATAATATGTATTGTGTAACAATTATTTTATTTTATTTCTTTCAAAATCCGTTTGAGAAAAATTTAAGGGATCAGCAGGCCTTTTTTCATTAGCGGGATTGTTTTACCTGATGCTGGATTTTATATACTTAATATTATAAAGTATATAAGCATAGACCCAAACCAAAGAAGACAAACGGCAAGTATTATGCACTGATTGTTGTTGGTGTTTTTATTAACAACAGGCAAATAGCATGTAACGCGTATATATATGTGTATGTTATTTGTGTAGTCTCTCTTGAGATCACTTAGTGTATTTGCTAGTTGGCTTTGATTAGTTTTAATGCAAATGGTATGTGTATGTAATATGGGTGAGATACGATCACGGTATTGTTATTGCACATATACCACTTAACTACACCTCCAATTATGAGGGAAAAATAGTAGGCAGGAACAAAACCAAAATAGAGCAAACTAAAGTATGTTTTGCCGTCGGTAAAACAACATCAATGTCCGATAATATATTGTGTTGTAAAATAAAATGGGTTTCTTTCTTTTCAATTCTCGTCTATATGAGAGAGTGTATTCAGGGAGTGATATGTAACTCAGCGAGAGATTCGCTGTAAGTTAGAGAGGGGGTATTGGTAGGAGAAAAAATAAAATAAAACCAACAATAATATCGTTTTAACAATTTGTGATGTAAGTTTTATTGCTTTGAGCGGGATGTAGCGGGATGTAATCAACAACTTTGAAGAAGCAACAATATCAAACCTTATTTTTCATACATACGAGATGTACTCGTATGTATGAAAAATGTATGTATGAAAATATAAGTAGTATGTATGTGTTGTATGTACTATATGTAATATAATGTACACCAATATGTACCATGCAACGTACCTTTATTGCCAATTTAGGCTTACCAAATGCTGCGAGCCAAATCCGGCTCGAAGGACCAATGATCAGCGGAGAGCTAGCGGGAATACCGGTAGGCTTGCTGCGGTTTGATGGCAAAATTGACTGTGGATTGCGTAGCTGGTAGAGTTGATGACCTTTTTACACTTATCTTTATCCTTGCAATTAGAGTAGTGCATTAAATTAAATGGTTTTCTTGGGTTTTAGTTAGTGTTTTGTATTTATAGTTTATTATTTTAATTTCACTAAGTATTTGTACAAAATTCACTTAAAACAAATCTTTATGATATTGTTGAATGCGGGAGGGAAAAATTATATGTATGCGCGCACTTGGCTAAATAGATTCTTAACACACAATAATAAACAATATCAATCACACAAACAAGAGGAGAAAACACATGGAGAGTGGGATAGAGAAAGTGGAGAATAGGAAAAAATAAACATGTGAGTTGAGAGCGAGAGAGTGGAGAAACGGGAAAAAGAAATATACGGAGAGAGAGAGGGAGAGAGTGGAGAAAAGAAAATAATATATGATAGGAATGGGAATAGGATAGGAATGGGAAGAGTTAGCAGCACCGGTGGTGCCAGATCACCACTCAACCCATTCCCTCATTTAAGGAGGGAAATACCCAAGTAGGCGCAAATTCAATCTGACGTAGACATATATATATATATATATATATATATATATATATATATATATATATATATATATATATATATATATATATATATACATATATATATATATATACATATATATATATATATATATATATATATATATATATATATATGAGTATTAAATATTATTATCTGAGTTATTCTACTGGAATCTTTCTCAAACTTCAAACGCGTTTTTCTCAAAACTCCTTTTGTTATATCGATATCTCAAGTTCTATCTGACCGATTCCTCTGAAATTTTGTGAGAATCTTCTTTATACATCTTTTTATCACCTGGACCTTGGACTTTGAAAAATTTTAATTCCAAGTATTTTTAAAAAATTCGTAAAGGTCGAAAAACAGGGGTAAAACAAAAATTTTTTTTTCAAGTGGACGCTATTTTGTGAATTTTTTATTTTTTTTTGGCCGAGGTCCAAGAGATAGCGACATCTTTACTGATTGAGAATTTTTTTTATTTGTTTGATTTAGATCACTACAAGGGTTGGAATCATGTCAACCAGGGAGCACCGTTTGACTGGCAACCCCCACTTCACCGGCCTGTCATTGGATGAATTTTTGACTTTTTTTTAAAATTTTTTTTATATACTTTAAAAATCAATAAATATTATATAAAAAAAATGGATAGTAAAAATGTTTTTAATTTTTTTTTATCCTAGTTTGAAAAATACCCAAAAAGTAGGGCTCTAGACTAGAATATCCCCTTAAGTGCACAAATCCTGAAATCTTACATTCGAAAAACATATTTGTGAATGGGAATTTTTATTTGATTACGTTCATTCTTGATTTTAGCAATTCATTGGTAAAAGTAACACTTTATGTTGCTTTGCAACTCGATATCTCTATATTTACGTGTTAAAAGAGAGAAAACAAACAATCGAAAATATATTTTTGTATATAAGGCAATCGAAGTTTTAAATCAAATTCGAAAGCAAACTTTTGTATGGGAGATATGTGTGATTCTCAACCGATTTTAACAATTTTTGAGCTCGCCCATTTGTCAGCAAATATAATCCTTTGTACCAAATTTTTTTTTTTCGGTACCTTTATATTTTTGTGCAATAACTTAGGAAATATATGTTCGAAAACATACTTTTATATGAGAGATAGGTGTGATTTTCATTCAATCTCGAAAATATTTTAACATGTCTGTTCTTAAGTAAATAAAATCATATACAACGAGTTTCAGCTCAATAGCTATACAATAATGTGGACAAATTTTGAAAACATTTATTCGAAGTCGTACTTTTGGATGGGAGGTAGACGTAATTTTATTTTGATTACATTCATTCTTTAATTTATCAAAATTTTGAAGAAATTGTGTTAAAATACCTAATTTTAGCATCAAAATTCTTTATTTTTGTGTAAAAAAATCCAAAAACATATATTCGAAAATACACTTTTGTATGAGAAGTAAATGTAATTTACTTTTTAACTTGACAATTTTTTAACACATTAATTTGCTACTAAATATAATCATATGTATCAAGTGTTTATCTCGATAAATCTATATTTACATACAAAAAATTTCGAAAATATTCATTCGAAAATATATTTTTGTATGGAGCGTCGCTTTCATCATATCGCAATAATTTTGAAACTCATTCATTAGTTTGGTAATAAAAATCGTATGTACTGAGTTTCATTTCAATACTTTTTAATTTCGTGCGAAAAGTTAGAAAACATTCATTCGAAAACATACTTTTGTATGGAGCCTAGGCGAAGTTTTCGTCCGATCGCAACAATTTTGCAACTCACCTATTAGTGGATAATAATAAGATTATATGCCAAGTTTCACTTCGTTTACTTAACATTTACATGCGATAAGATAGAAAATATTAATTCGAAAACGTACTTTTATATGTGAGATAGGTGTGGTTTTCATCAGATCGCAACAATTTTGCAACTCATTCATTGGTTGATAATAAAAAGTTTATGTGGAAAATTATACTACGATAGCTTAACATTTCCATGCGATAAGTTCGAAAATATTAATTCGAAAACGTACTTTTATATGTGAGGTAGGTGTGGTTTTCATCAGATCGCAACCATTTTGCAACTCATTAATTAATTGATAATAACAAGTTTATGTGGAAAGTTTCATTACGATAGCTTACAATTTCCATGTGAAACATAGTCATAGTTTTTAATCGATTAGGTCCAATTTTTGAATATATGTATTCGTTCGGCTGGTACAAATAAAAATATGTACAAAGTTCAAGCTTAATAGTGTTATATATTTACGGTACATTCAAGAACATATGTATTTTCATATGAGTGTAGGGGCATAACAATGGTAAAATTTCAACAATATAATGTGAACTAAATAATATGAAAATAACAACAAAGAATATTGTATTTTCAAATCCTTTACTGATACTCAATTGAGTGTGTTGAATTTTGTATTTGTTGTTGTTGTTGTTGTTGTTGAGTCATTCTTTTTTACATGCTTGTCACTAACAGGATACATTTATTTGGCTATGTGTATGTAAACAAATATGTGTGTGGCTGTGTGTGTGTGTGTGGGTGAGGGTGTACGAATATGTATGTTTGTGTTGATGACAATTTTACACATGATAAAATTCAAATGCATCGTATTTCTAAGAGTGGTTATTTACACATATACTTGTCTCGTATATGAATGACAACATATCCACAAACATACATACAAACATATCGTATGCATGTGAATATCCTTGCTTTATACTGTTCGACACGATGGTTGGGTGGTGGATTGTTCACCATGGTTGTCGAGTATTATTCTTGTTGTTGTTGTTGTTTAAATGTTGATATTATTTACTGAGAGCTTGTACTACTCATATGTCTGTACCTGCTAGTACTAGCATATATGTATGTTGATGTTAGTTATTTAGTTCATTGGTTGGTTGGTTGGTTTTACTAGTTGGTTTGTTGCTGTTTTATACGAATATAATATAGTTTGAATCATCATTGTTTTTGATGTAAATTTATATATATGAAAATACTATGTACACTGATATGTGTGTGTGTGTATGTATGTATGCCTTTTTTCATTCCATTCCAAGTCAGCAATTTTGAACAATTTCTTTTTCTTCTTGTTGCTGTGTTGTTGTGGTATGTACATACTATATCCTTTTATTTAATAAATATATTTATCTACAATATGATATATGTACATTATGTTGATAAATAATAACAAGCGGCAAAACAGGAAAATATCATGTTTTTATAAAAGGATTTATATATCACATGAGTGTAAATATAATAAGAAGCATATTATACTGTATTTGAATGAAGAATCTACCTATAATATGATATATGCAGCCATAAAAATTAATCTGGTTCAAAAATTTTGCCAACAAATGGTAGAGTAAAACAAAATTATAGGGGACTTTTTGAATATTTTGCTATTAGCAAGTAATAAAGATTGCTTTCTTTAAGATTTTTAATTTTTCGAATGAATTCGAAATGAAACTTTATCTCATAAAATAGCAAAATAGTCTTTTTATTCAATTTCATTGACATAAAAAAAAAAAATGGTGCACCCATAAATTGAGAAATCGAGTTTTACAATGTTCTACGACAAACATTTCTCATCGAATTTTACTATAAACATTTGTTTATGTTGCTAAGAGGTATATTTATACCATTTTTCAACTTACTTCCACTTTCAACTTCAATCAATCAATCAAAAGAGAGCGTGACGTTGGAGCAAGGACAAAATCCTTGTTCATCAAGTGGACCACGCGAAACCAGACTGAAGTCTGTTAAAGGATATCAGCACTACGACTGATACCTCTGAGGTCCAACCACAAGTGTTACGGGTACTGCGACCATACGAGGTCTTTTGTACCCAAGCTCGTCTACGACACTAGAATCTCCTCTACATTTTTAATAAATAATATAATTGATCTTGTCGAACTTTTGATGATTGAAGCTGGTGTTGGGAAACTCAGCTGAAAGTGTTTGAGCCGATGCCTGGCCAAGCCGGGGCATTCGCAAAAGATGTGGATGGATATTTCATCCTCCTCCAGACAGAGTCTACACTCCGTGTCAGAGGATAATCCCATTTTATGGAGGTGATACTTTAACCAGTTATGTCCTGAGAGATAGCCGATTACTTGGCGTAGAGATTTGTTCTGCTAAGACTAATTCTATCCAAAGCTGTATCAAAGCTTATGAGGGTTTTCAATTTACAATCATATAAATTGTATATTACTGTACCAATTTTGGATTTTTGGAAGGAAGGAAAAAAAATTAATGTACAAATTTTTATCTGCTCTAATGTTGCTATAGCTCACATATACTCGTCTGTAGATTGAAGTAAGAAATAATATGTTCAATGATGCCATTTTAGATTTCTTCTATTCAAACATATATGATATGCTGTATATATATATTTACAACAAAAGTATAAGCAGCTATATACACCTATGTACATACATATAATTTTCTTCTATTCATCGTTGATAAACGTAGACTCACCTGCATACTCACAAGTATAAGTTTAAACGATATGAAATTGGGTATATTGAATAATCGAATGAAGTGTTTTTTTTTTCGTTTTCGATTTATTTTAAAAGCTTTGATATATTTGATATATTATACATATTTATGATATTTAATATTTAAATACAATATGATAGAATACTTATCTGGTGACAAGTAAGGTATAATCATATATCATTCTAACGAGAGTATACATATAGTGTATTTTTTATGAAAATCTTTCAAAAAAGAATTTTGTGAGAAGCTCTGGAAAATATGGATAGAATTACAAGATTTATTACTTACTTACTTACTTACTTACAAGATTACAAGATTTATACCATTCGAAAAATGGATAAATGTGTAAATAGTTTAATCTAGTCCCATCCCAATTTAATATAAGAGATAATACTTGAGCAGAAACTCGTTAAAGTGTGGGCCATTGAATGGATTCTTTTTCAATTACATTTTATTTTGGAACCGATAGCTTTGACGTGCTTAAAAATATACGCCGCGGTACGAAAGATTCAAAACCAATTTTTAAATGTTGCCAAAAAGAGTGTAAATTTTGAAAACAAAGACATATTTCTAGACAAGCGCTAGTTTGGTAATATTAATTTCTGGCTTTCTGAGCATACTACCGATACAATTGCATTTCAAGCTTTTCAAGGTGAAAGATAGGAATTGCCTAATGTGATTACGAATCCTTTCAGACTAGGTGATAACGCAATCCAAGTACCATAGCAGAGAGATGATAGAGCATATTTTTAAAAGGTATAGGTCTATCATTTGACTTAAACAGACAAGTGTTGGGCAAATAAGAACATTTTTTTAAATATTCGGTTCGGGCGTATGTTAAGAATGACGCACTCAATAGCACTTTCAATTGCTGTAATAATTGTTGAATTGCTTTCGTAGATCAATGACTTGAAATAGGTTCACAAGAAATAGTCCTGTCGACGGCGATATTTTCCTCAGTGCGTACTCTACGTAATTTCGTTGGTGATTGGGAGTTCAAATTGAAGAATATTGAAATCTTGAGATTAATATACAAATCGACAACTAAAGCAACTCTGCTTATACTCGTACAGTATATATTATAATTCGGTTTATTTAATATTAGGAATTTGATCTCTCTCCAAGAATGGGCTCCTTCCTACGCTTCTGCTTCAACTTGTAGTCTCCACATGTTGGCTGATCTACCGCTCCCATGTGGATTCCATTGCAGCGTTGCTCTAGTAATGTCATTGTGGGGTTTACGCAAACTACGACCCATCCATTGCCATTTGCGACGCCAGATTTCAATGTGGATAGGTACCTGTGTGGTCGCAGCCCAGAGGTCAGTGTAGCTTATAATGTTAGGCCAAAATACATACATAATCTTTGTGGAGACCGGTTAAAAAAGGATTGCAATGCTTGCAGGGCACCCGCAGTGATGTTCTACGTCTAACATCCATATAAGACAACGTTCTTTATGCTATGATATGTGTATCGATCTCCACACTTTATCCAGCATGTCGAAAGCAGTACGGCCCTTAGATATCTGATTGCGCACATCTGCTGCTGACCCTCCGTTTTTTGTGATAATGCTGCCTAGATAACCAACCTCATCAATTTCTTCGAGAGGAGGCGTATTGGCAATCTGCAGAACTTGCGTTTCGGTGGTGTTGACGCACATTATTTTTGTCTTCGCGATGTTGAGTTTGAGCTCGTGCAGTCCGATCATTGAATTGTATTGTTGCTATCACTGAAAGTGTGTCAAACCTACAAGTTGTACCACGGCAACTGAGTTCAAAATCGCGTACTAACCTAAGCAGAAAATTGCATAACGATCTCATATTTTCACTTAAGGAGTTTGAGTGACACAGGAGCCCTTTCTAACGTTTTAGCTTTTCCATTTTGGGCTTTGGACCAGATGGGATATTTGGCGATCAAAGAAAAACGTACGCATCACAAAAGATGCAAGTAAATAAAACTACTTTATGCATTTATGACTCAAGAATCCCATAAATTGTGATTGCGAAACCAGTGCATTCGAGACGTAGGGCTTTTTGGAGTGGATTTTGGACCTGCGGTGTGATCATTTGCTCACGGCTCTTCGAAGATGATGATAATACGAGCATTGAGGTCAATAGAGCTCACTTCAAAGGCATGATATACAATTTTTTATTGGTAAGAAATTCAAGAATTCCATTTGACCGAGGTCTGTTTCCAAAAAGCTTCCATACAAGTCGCCCGACAAATAATATTTTGCGCACTAACTAAAAATAAAAAAATTAAAAAATAAAAATATGTGGCACCTAAAGACCCGAATGGCTCTTTGGCCGAGCTTTTCTTCCATTACTGTTGTGCGTGTTAAATTGTGGACAGTATTAGAAGGGACCAACTTAATTTAGCCGGTTCCGAACGTGATAAATATTTATGTTTGACAATATGATGGACTACTATCAAGGCAGTCGAGGAAGCCATTCGATTGAAATTATATTCCACAATTAATAAGAATTATGAAGAAATATTAAACGATGTGATTTATAGTATTAAATCAAAATCTAGCTAAATATATTACCGTTAACATCAAACACTTTGTTATATCATATTAACACTTTGATTGAAAGATATAAAACTCTTAAGTTGTTCAATGGCCTTCGATATATATTTTAGTAAATATATCTAAATAGATATAGCATGAGCTATTATCATGTACCACATTTCAACGCCATATCAATATGTGGTGAATATAATGGTGTGGTTTTGTTGATTAAATTTTAATTAAAATTTACAATTTTGCTACTGATTTTATTGCCCCCTTTTTATATGATATGCGTAAGGTTTAAGAATTGCTTCTTACAAATTTTCATCAACATAAATTCATAAGAGACATAATAAAATTTCAAATCACTTTACCTCCCATGAAGCTATAAAGTAGATGCTCATTAAAATAAAATAGGGATAACAAAATATATATATATATATATATATATATATATATATATATATATATATAAATATATATATATATATATATAT
This sequence comes from Megamerina dolium, assembly GCA_963854835.1. Taxonomy (NCBI): domain Eukaryota; kingdom Metazoa; phylum Arthropoda; class Insecta; order Diptera; family Megamerinidae; genus Megamerina; species Megamerina dolium. The sequence goes on from OY978526.1 coordinate 77,226,820, forward strand.
ATATATATATATATATATATATATATATATATATATATATATAGTATAAACAACGAATATTGCCTAAAAGAAGATATTCTCACTCAACCAGTAACAAAATGCCTATACGTGTGGGCGTGCGTCATTAGTGTCTGTGTCTATGTACTTTGATAATCAAGTGTAGGCCGATTAAATATTTATGAGGATTACCACAATGAAATTGTTAAATTTTTACTTAAGTAAGCTTACAACTCTCATTTACTCGTGCTATGGTTTTTATGAATGTTTGTATATACCACCCGTCTTTGTATACAGGGTGTTACAATTAAAGAAGAAGATTGTCAATGTGAAAGGCTTATTAATTTTTCTTCAGTATATTATGCTAGTTTCTAATGATGTATGTATTGAGAAAGTGATCAATGTAAATATTGTGTTCTTAGATTTCCTGTCAATGAACTGAATTTTGTGGCGTCTGTCATTTAATGGCATATTTCTGCGACTGTGAATTGAAGCAACTCAATCTTTTCCGTTTTCTTTGTGGACACAATAGTGGACACAACTTCAAATGCTTATATCTCCATTGTTTGCCAACTGATTTAGTTTAGATTTATATAGAAATTTAATTTAGATTTTAGAAGATTGCGCCGTTTAAGGATGGTGATCGACAGGACTAAAGCAAATTAAAATGTAGCATATGATTTTGCTTCGAAAATGGTTAAAGTATATTTGGGAGAAGTGTTGGGGAAGATAAATTATTGAGAGTCCGTAATATGTACATTTCAACGCTCTAGCTGCGATTCCTGGAATTATAGGGTATTTGTCGATCTTGAGTTCATTTTGTAGTGGAGGCTTACTGACGAATAAAGATAGAGAGTATGTTAGGTTATGTTATTGTGGGTGCCCTCTTTTTGAGAGGAAACATTTAGGACATAGAGGCCTATTGTGATACCACCGAATTTCTCGCCGGTTCCGAACGGCAGAACCTTTGCGACATCACTTTAACTTAGTTTTTTGTCACAGAGCTCTTTTAAGGAGCATTTTTGGCAAATTGTTACTTCTGGAAAAATTGCCAATTCTTGCCGACAGGTGGGTACCGAAAGAAAAATCTTTTCGATATGAAATTTATACTTCAGCCGAGGATTGAAACCACGACCTAGAGATCAGAAGGCCATCGAGCTAACTATTGAGCTACGGCACCCTAAGTAAATTAAAAAAAAAAAAAAAGAAATTTATGAGAACGTCATCTTTGTATGGGAACCCCTCTAAGTGGTAAAGGTCAGTGGTAAAGAGTAAGTAGATTCAGGAAAAATATTATGGAAGTAAATGGATGTGGATCGGTCTTAGATATCAATCCCCTAGATGCTATTCAGAGTATCTTAATGAACGTTTAAACTTTTATTATTTATATTTGAGATTACAGATTACAAACCTTTCAAGTTCAACGATCACGATACGTAATAAATTGATTACCTTGTCTATTGGACAGGAACTTTTTGCCGGCGTTATTAAGCCAAATGCATTTACAATATCCCATTGGCATTGGTGTTCTCTGGATGAGGCATCCAGTTTGATTTCAAGTGTATCAAATTCAGAAAATTTCATCAGAAGGGCAAACCATTTTATTATTAAGCGTTGTCCACCTTTCGTTAAGTAATTCGTAGTTATTCTTATAGTAAAAAATATCCATGATAGGGGCTCTGAAACGAGACAAATGCAGGAAAAGTGTTAATATAAAAATTCATAGTCAGTTGTTATTCGTAGGTTCTTTCTAGAATTGTTCAAATTCATCGTGTATCTATACTACAAGAGCAGAAAAGAACTCCGACCAAAAATGATTCGGAACCTCTAGCGCCAATGTCTGTTTTTTTTTTTATTGTAATTCAAAATACTTTCATTGCAATACCCTGTATGTATCATACTTTTACTACAATAACATAGATACAGCATGAATGTAGTAACTTTCAACAACGTCAACATTATTCGCCTTAGGCCAACCATCCGCAAAAGGATTAAATATTAAAATTTTGAAAACATTTATGTATCATAAGTAATAAATCCATTCACTCTTGCTGCTATTGTTGTTGTAAACTTGGTTGTCGCTCTACATTTAATAGCGCCCACACACATACCACTTTGGCAGTCATTGCCATTAGTTAGTAGTCGTCGTCTATGCGCTACAGGTGCCATTTTGTTACACTTGATATTGCTGCTGTGGTGGCTACTGCTGCTATAATAATTGTGTTATTGCAATTAGTGCAGCTGTGTTGTCTGCAATTCGTAAGAGTGTGAGAATATGTGCGAGTGAGTATGTGGAATAACTTATACATCCATCAGGACCTACAAGTCGTACAGATTTTTCGGTGTGATACCACACAGTAGTTTGGCTGTTGCTGCTAATATTGTGATTCCTATGCCATAGCTGTCATGATTTCTATCCTGGGACACATTTTTGCAAAGGACAAAACGGTTTTAAAACGTTTAAATCACTCGTACATACATAATATGTACATATGAACAAGAAAATGGCAGACTATGGACTACACTTACATCTATTGTTGTAGTTATAAAATTATGATGAGTATATTCATTTGAATGCTGTGCTTGATTTTGAATGTGAATTTGAAATTTGTCCCTAATAATTTTTATCATCGTCATTATTATTGGTTTCTATTAAAATATAAACAAATCATGACAGTGAGATTTATGCTACCTTTGTCTTCTGGAGTAAATTATAATTTTCTCTTTCAGAGCCCTCCTTGCGGTTATAGGTTTCAATTTTACGCCTTTCATACACATTTCAGAATTCAAAATTTTTTATTAACGGAAGAGGCATAATTGCAGAATATTCATTTTTGGTATGAGTAATGTTAATTTAATAATAATTTTCATATTAAACGAATAAATGAATTGATAAAGAAAAAGTGAAAATTATGCGTATTTTATTTTAAAGCATTTTTTCGAAAGATATTCGATATTCTTGTGTGTGCAATCGTTGTGAGAGTTATTGTAATTTTCTAAAGGGGTTAGTTCAGTAAAAACATAAGAATTGGATTATATAAAGGACTTTTTGAAAATTAACGTGTTATCGGTTGATGTTCAGATGTTCTTGAGATCATTTTATAGGGAAGCTCTCTGAGAGGTCAAACTGTGTCAATGTTCTGTGACGAAGAGAATGTTGGCGTTGGGCGTTGGTAATATGTTATCAATCTAGAGACAATCTGGGCTTAGTAAATTTTATTATTGTAATTATCGACCGTTTCACAATGGCATAAATATTTTGTCTAAGTGCGCCTCGTATAAATAAGCAGCTGCATAATCTAGCCTAATTACAATATTTTCCTTAAACATACTTAATCTCTATCTTTACCGTTTAAGATGTCTTTCATACAAAATGAAATTAAAAACATCTGGAAATTGGTAAATAAACTAAATAATTACAATATTTTCTTGAACATGCTTATTCCCTACCTTTACCCTTTAAGATGTCTTTCATACATAATGAAATTAAAAACATCTGAAAATTGTTAAATAAACCCATAGCTGCCCAGGAAGCTCTTTTAGAAGGCATTCATTAATTTTTTCTTCTCACATTTTCTCGAAACTGGATTACCCTCAGAATTCTTCACCACCAAGGGTGGGTTGCCACATCAAAAACCTTTGAAAATCGACAAATAACTCCATAGCTACCCAGAACTCAACTCTAGAAAGGTGAAAAATATTACCGACTCCAAGTAATTTTTTTCCACAAAATATTTTGCCAAAACATAATTACCTTCTATCTATATATACCTTATGCCGGCTCCCATACAAAAAACACATAAAAATTCACAGAAATAACTCCATAATTGCCCAGGAGCATGTTCAAGAGCGGCAAAATTCATTATCACCACACATAATTTTTCTTCGCCAACATTTCCTCCGAACATACTTACTCCGTATCTAAGCCCCTTAAAGGGGTTTCCCTATAAATGATCGTAAAACACATGAAAATAGAGTCAGACCGACCTCTGGAAATTTTTTTCTCTGCAACCTTTGCTCGGAGACCGGATCCCCTATAAAATAAATGCATATATAATGTCTGTGAAAACTGCATTTTTTGTTTTTTAGTTCCTTCGGAATGCTTGAAACTATTCAATTTTAATATTTCTATTTGATATCGTGAGTGCCGTAGTCCAGTGGTTAGTGTGTTGGTCTTCTGATCTGTAAGTCGTGGGTTCAATCCCCGGCTGAAGCATAAAAAATTTAATATCGAAATGATTTTTCTTTCGAACGGTACCCACCTGTCTGCAAGTGATTGCCATTTCTTCCGGCAGTAACAATTTGCCATGGAAGAGCTTCTAAAAGAACTCAGTGACAAAGCTTAGAAAAAGTGATGATGCAAGAGTTCTGCTAAAATACAAGTAGGTCCCTTCTAACACTGTCCTAAATTTAACACACACAACAGTAATGGAAGAGAAGCTCAGTCAAAGATCACTTTGGGGCTTGTAAGTGCCACATATTTATTTTTTTTTTTATTTAAGATGGGTCTCAAAATGACCAACATGACCAAGTTCCAAAGTAAACCGATTTAAATTTAACATTACTGCAGAAAAACTGTAAAAGAACATGCTGCTTAAAATATAACTAATTGTCCGAGAGTCAATCTTGAATGTTAATCTCTTATCGTATCTATAAAAATATGTATGTGTGTGTGCGTGTGAGTATTTATTTCACAGGTGAATTCATTTAAAATGCTATTAATTCGCATGCGCATTTCTCATATATAATTATAAAAAGCTAATTAAATATGCGCTGCTCATATTTGCCACTTGTTAACAAACAAAACAAATATCACTCTCATTGTTCTCTTTGGCTCTCATATTTGAGTTAAGTTTTTTGTTGAATTGTTTGTCTCAGTTTTGCTGTGAGCAATGGGTACAAGTATGCGTCAGTATATATCTATACACTATTGAAGCGAAAGTAATTGAAATATACAGTATGTATAGCAAGCAAACAATTTCTCTAGATCATTGTGCATCGATCAGACATATTATCATTTTTAGTATTTACACTGCTTTCATTATAAACGCTTGTGCGAGTATTTCGGTGATTATTATTTGAGTGTACATCGTGAAGAAATATTATTCAAAATTAATTTTTCAAAAAAATTTTAATAAAATATCAACATAGAAAAATTAAAAAAAATTTGAATTATTTTGAAAATAATTAAAATTGTTTAAAAACAACGAAAATAAATCATAAAGTTATAAAGTAAAAGTATAAAAAGAAAAAAATAATAATAAAACGTGCACCTACAAAATTTATGGATTACGTGTTTGACAAGAATGCTAATTGCTGCTGCTGCTCCTCCGTTTATTGTATTTCAAGAGAAATAAAACGTTGGTATTAAATTTTTAAAAATTCAATTCGTGGAAATTCATTACGGAGAGTTTAAAATAATTAATTTTAAGTTTTGTTTATTATTATTATTATTGCATATTGCATTTCATGCCATAATGCTTTGCTGCCAAGAGATGAGCAGCGCAAGCAGGCAATCACTATTAAACCTGTTTCAAAAATGTGCTAATCTTCTGTCTGTGTGTTAAGAATTTCAAAAAAAAAAAATCATAGAAAATAGTAAATTATTATTTACTTATTATAAAACAAAAACAAAACAAGTATAAGTTAGTTTACAAAGCAATTAAGTCCGTCTGCAGAAATAAATCAATTGTTATTGTACCAATACAAGTTGAATTTCTTTGTGTGCTATTATATTGGAATCGACATTGTTGCATAGTAATTTTTGCAACATTTCACTTTATTCCATATAATGTGTGAGTGATTGAAGTCACTTGCTTGAAAGTTGCATCAAAATCACAATACACAATACTTAATACGATTAAATAAATTTCTTTAAAAAGTAGACTTATTCCACATTCAACACCAACTCCTCATACATACATATTTATATCGTACTGGCAGCTGGATGGACATCACGGCGTATGAACTTGAACATTGCAATTTTCTTGCTATTTTACAATGTTCCCCCTTTACTTTTAATTTTTCCTCTTCCACTCTTTCTACCTTGTACGTTTTCAACTCTTTTTTATTTATTTTAATTTGAAAAGAAGCAATGAAACGTAAGAAAACAACAATCAACCATCAATCATATAATAAATATTTATAAATAATATCTTGCACAAATATAAGTGAAATTAAATGACAATCACAATAACGATCACGTAATCATTAACAACAATCATCAGCATGATCATCGTCGTCATTATCATTAGCAGAGAGCCATTAGCTGCACATCATTGAAATTTGCTAATTTTTATTGTAATATGTCAATTAATATAAACGACACATGCGGCTATGTGCGAGTACATTAAATCTACATGTTCAACTATTTTACAATAAATTTATAAAAGCTCTTTGTAAAAAAAAAAACAATAATTTGAGTGTAGATCAGAATTTTTGGGGCGTTCTGCTAGAAAGATATTACTACAACGACGGCTTTTTTGTTGATATCTAGGCGAGATTAGAAAAGATTTTTTTTCGAAGGTGTACTTATCTGACGGCAAGCATTTGGCAATTCTTCCGGCAGTAAGAATTTGCCATGGAAAAGCTTCTACAAAAACTCTGTGACAAAGCTCAGAAAAAGTAATGCCGCAAGAGTTCTGACGTTCGGAACCGGCTAAAATAAATAGGTCTCTTCTAATAATGTCCAAAATTTAAAGAGCCCTTCGGTGCTTATAAGTGCCACATATTTATTTTATTTTTTTCAGGTGAGCACTGTCATTGTACTACCTAACTACTAACCTAAACTGTAGCGTTAAATAAATTTCTCTGAATTAATTACGAAAACCGATTAATTTACTGCAGAAAAATTTCAGGGAAATAACATCAAGGGAACCCCTGACAAAATACTGTGAAATTTTCTTATAACGTAATGTAACGTTTAGTTTTATTTGTAGTAGAAAATTATGAAAGAACGATTTTAAGCATGATACACTGATTAGTTTTCTGCGGAAGAATTCTAATAAATTTTAGTAGCAAAGTTCGGACGGGAGCTAAACAAATAACTCCTATATGTGCGAATTCGGCTTCACGATCGGCAATATTTTAGTAGCAAAGTCTCTTTTACGTAGCCGGCCTGAGGTCGGGCGCTAAAAAACTTACCCTTATATGTCCGAAGTCGGTTTTGCGACCAATAGTATCTTAGTAGCAGTTTTTTTGCGTGGCTGCCTTCAGCCGGACGCTCTAAAATAACTCTTATATATGCAAATTCGGCATCGCGACCAACAATATTTTAGTAGCAAAGTCTTTTTTAAGTAGTTTGCTCGGACGTTAAAAAAATAAAAATATAATAAAAATAGTAACAGTCCTTTTGTGTGGCCGCTCTTCAGTCGGGCGCTATAAAAATAACTCTTATATGTGCGAATTCGGCATCGCGACCAGCAATATTTCAGTATCAAAGTCTCTTAGGTAGCCGGGCTGCGGTCTGGCACTAAAAAAATAACCCCTATATGTCCGAAGACAGCTTTGCGACCAGCAATATTTTAGTAGCAAGGTCGTTTGTTTTTACTGAAGTAAAAATAATGTAAAAACAGGAGTATCGCATTTTGTTCAATCATTATTTTTTTATGGGGATAACTTCCGAACAATGATTGGAATGGTTGTAGAAATGTCATATATTTGCGCCTTCGAGAGGAACAGTTTATCTTTGGTTTTGTAAATTTAAAATGGGTCAAACTAGCACAGAAACGCATCATGCTCTGGAAAACCAAAAGAGGCTATGAATGTGGAAAACATCAAACAAATGCATCGAATCGCTTTGAGTGATCGAAAATTGAAGTTGCGCATGTTAGCTGAGACCGTGGGTATTTCAAAAGAATTAGTGGGATACATTTTGCATAATGATTTGGAGATGAAAAAACTATCGGCGCAATGGGTGCCGCGTTTGCTGACCGTCGACCAAAATCGTCAGGTTAACGTTATTTCAGCGCAATCGCGCAAAGTTTTTTTCAACGTTTTGTGATGATGGATGTCAAGAGGCAGTCTTTAGAGTGGCTGAAAAGCCAAGAAAACCAACTAAAGCGACCAAATGATCAAAGCTCGGCTAGGAAGTTTTCGACCTTCGTTTCCTGGGATGAACCTAGCATAATCTATGAAGATTATGCAGCATTATTGGACAAACTGAACGACGAAATGAAGAAAAAACGGCCTCATAAAAAAAAAACAAAATGTGGCACTTAAAGCCCCAAAGGGCTCATTGGCCGAACTTCTCTTCTCATATGGCCTCATATGTAGAAGAAAAAAGTTATGTACCATCATGATAATGCATCGATGTACACGTCTTTGAAAGCAATGACCAAATTTTACCAATTACTTGACTTCCAGCGATAAATATCGGCTCCCAAACCACCAAGGAAAGAGATTCAGATCGAATGAGGAAGTCATCGCGAAAACCTAGGCGTATTTCAAAGGCTTGAACGTTTCGTACTACAGAAAGGCCATCGAAATGTTGGAAACTCGCCATACGAAGTGTATTGCTCTCGAAGGCAACAATGTTGAGGCCCATTTAGTATAAGCTTTCATCCCAGTTTCTGTTATCTTATGGGCGAGTATTACAAAAATAAAAACTCTTGCTCGTTAAGGGTTAAAAATTTGAAATTTAGTTTCAAAACTTTCACAACTAACATTTTTTATATAATTTTGCTTATGGTTTGATTTTCCCCTATAAGTGTCACTATCAATTAGTATAGCAGCAATATATTATTGTCTGAAATTCCGAGAAACTTTAAACTGGAATTCGATAATTTATTATAAATATATAAATAATTATTAAAAAAAAAATTATTGGCTTCACCTATAAGATATTTGGAAAAATAAGACGCAATTCAAGGCGTTATGTTTAAATCGATTGAAGTGGCTGTCATTGACAATGTACCTATGTAAGTAATAATTTCAATTTACATTGACATTGCTAAATTCTCATGTGCTATTTCGCACGTTTATTAGTTTTTTTTTTTTGTATTGTTGTTATGGTGCTTTGCTTCTTTTCATTAGGTATTTTCTATAATGTAGACAAAAATTGTAAAATGTATGAATTTCATTCATAAAAAAGAAAAAACAAGTCCAGAAAACTTGAAATATTTATTTGAGAATCAATTGGGAAGCAATTGAAGAGCTAATAAATGCAAAAATAAATAAACAAATAAAAAAAAGCAAAAAACCGGTATACGAGACTAGAACTATTAAATGATCTTGCATAACCTTAGAGACGCCTAAATTTACAGATATATGCATATTCATATACAATAAGCTCATAAATGAGCACTTAAAATTTGTTAATATTTATTTAATTTTTATTTAAGTTTTTCTTACATTTGTTCGTTTTTTTTTTTGGTATGTTTGCCATGATCATTAGCATATTATACTACAAGTATACTACCAATATATTGCTGCTTGATCATTGATCTTAAACGACAAACACAAATGGCAAATTCTCGTTCAAATATTGTACATAGTAATTGTTTTATTATCTACTTAGCTAATAGTGGCTGGCTATAGTACATGATTTTTATTTTACTATTTGCATAACCTAGCTACAAGTCTTTATACTCATATGTATATATACAAACAGTCATTGAACGATCTATAGGCACTTACAAGTACTAGTTGTCGTACTTTAGAGAAATGCATACAAATGTTTAATAAGTGAGGGCGCATTTAGTTCTTCTAATTGTATGCTAAAGGCTTTCGCCAATTGAATATTGTTTTCATCTAATATATATATGTAAATATTATACATAGATTTTCATTGTCGTTGGCAAACAACACAAACATTTCAGTGGCGTGTAGTATCATTTTTAGATGTACTATATATATACACTTGTATGTACACTTAACGAAAGAATTATAAAGGCAGTCAATTTATGGCAAAAAAAAAAAATTTTTTCAGGGTTAAAAATTTTATTTAAATCTTTTTATTCTCATAAAATAGTTTCTCAAAGAAACATATTACCTCATACTTGACTTGACAGTGTCTTTGTTTGATAGCTTCGCCCATTTTTTCCCAAAATTATTTCCTTTATAAAATTATGATTCGCTCTATTCGAAATATAAAGTAAGTTATTGCTAAAAAAGGTTGAAAAAATTATAATGCGAGCTATAATAAATAGTGGACGTGTCATGTTCATTTTTTGCAAAATTATTTCTCCTCACTCAAATCTCATTTGCTTCATTTAAGCCTTATAGCCTAGACAGAGGGCATACTAATTCCGGATTACCGAGTTAATTCGAATTAACTCGGGCATTAACTGCAGCTAATCCGCATTAACTCTATGAGTTAATTCTCAAAATAAAAGAGGATTAGGGCAATTTGCGATGACAACACTGCTGAAAATTTTCTATTGTGGATTTTTCTCGATCCATTTTACAAAATATTAGGTGTGTTCGCGCACAAAAAACTTTCAACAATTGTTCACAGTTTTCAACATGAAAAGCGTTGGCGAACAAATAAATCCAGTTGTCAATTACGAAGTGTGAATGTCAATTTACAAGTTTCTGATAGTTTTCAGTTCATGTAGTTCTTGTAGATTTTCTCATATCGAGAGTGACAGATGACAGAAATTGTTAGTGATAGTGATGTAAGTGAGCAGACCTAATAAAACAGCAATCAGCCGTTTAGTTAATCCGGAATACTGCCGTCTGTCAGGTTAATATTTTATTCGGTTTAAGTGCGCCGGTAATCCGGATTAACGCTGCCGTCTGTCTAGGCTATTAGGAACTTTCATTTAAACCTTAGGAATTTTCCACTTGTCTTCATTGCAAATAATCTTGACGTTTGAGTAACTTAAAAAAGAATGACACCTATTGAAAAGTTAAGATTGTCTAAGGTCTAAGACTAAGGTCTCATTATGGATGCAAATATTGTTCGATACGATTTCTCTCGGAACTTTTAGATTTTCACATATTTAAATAAAAGAATTAAAATAGCGCAAAATTTTAGCAGCTCTATTTTGAGAACACAACAGCCGACATATTTGCATAAACTCAATCGTAAAGGTCAAAGCGAATATCGGTATGAAGGGTATGAAGCGTTACGATTTTTCACGTGATCCTTAAAGTCCCACATGTGACAAAATAAGTTCTGGAATACACAATTTTTTCTTTCGAAACGGTACCCGCTTGCAATCGTCAATTACAGCAGTTAATAGGTCCAGCCTAATGTATCAAACAAATAATCTGATTAATCAATTATTTGATTAATTAAAAATTTTGATTACTTCAAATAAAGATTATTTCTCACCTTTTGATTGACAAAATTGTGAATATTTCAATAACACAAGTGCCATAAAATAGCTAAAGTTGGATAGTCGATGAATCAGTGTAGTCAAAATCCATGGATTTTGCAATGCTGAATTCGAATCCGTAATCGTATTCCCCCCATGATCTTCACACTTTTTTAACCACAAAAAATAGCGGTATTTTCCCCAGATTTTTTGAGGTTGGAAAGAAACCTAAGGGTTATGGCGAAAATTCGACCATTGATTCGGACTTTGTGTCTTACTTAGCGTCGGACTAAGCATCCATAGAATGTGACAACTTTGATCCATCAGACATCCTTTGTTTTTTAGCAGGTTTGTGTAATTGCCTTTTTTTTGTTTTAATTATACAATATAAATTTTGATTAGTTGAAAAAATTATTAATCAGCATTTTTGTTAATCAGATAATTTGATTAAAATTATTAAATTTTATCTTTCATAAAGAAAATCTAATTTCCATTTTTTTTGCAAAATTATTTCAATAACATTTTCAATTTGACAGATATTTGAAACAGAGTTTGAAACAAAGTTTTCAATTTTGTGGAGTTATCAATTATGTCGTTTCAAAAATACAGTTCCAAAAACCACACTTGGAATGCAGATTTTAGTTAAATTTTATTTTCAATATGATATGGAAATGAGCGTCATTGCCATAGAAAATTATCACAATATTAACGCAATCTGCTGCTAAAAAATGGTAAAGGCTTAAATAAAGAATCGTCATTTATATGTGACAGTTGGCTAATGGCAGAGTTGTATTTTTGAAGATACCAAGTAGATAACTTTGGTATATCTGAATTTTTGGGCTTATTTATCTGCATTAATGGAAAAAATAAATTTCAAATCAAATTAAATGAATTCTAATTGTGGTAATATGGGGACAATAAATATATTGCTGTATAATTATGGCGCTAAGTGTACTAAACCATATGTACCTAACATATAATCTTTCGTCATCAACATCATGATGATGATTATCATCATCATCATCAACATGTTTCTATGTGTGGCTGACTACATGTGTACGACGAGTATGTACAATATAGCTACATAATATAAAATCATTCAATGGTGAATGTTCTAATTTGCAAAAATTACTGAACGAACACACATCGTGGTTGTGATCTTGGTGGCTGATCAGAAAAAGAATTATAAGTCGTTTGCTTGTACTTAACTGAAAGTGGTCTGGCGGAGATAACAAGCGAAAATAAAATGTGAAATAGAAAATTTAAAAAATTTTCTATAAAAGCAACATGACGGTGTGAAATTAATATTAGCATATATATTATCTACTATGTGCACGAAAGAAAGTCAATAAAACGAAATAATACAAGTACTTCATAATTTTAAATTTGTGCTAATTTAGCAAAAGAGCATTTCCTCGAAATGAAGTGAATGAATGCGGAGTTTTTTCTTCTCGAGTGGGACTCGATTTACAGTTTAAAGTGTTAATTTTATTAATGTGATAATCAAATAAATTAATAATAATATTGAAAACAAATACTAGCAACTATTTAAAAATATGAAATATATATTTTTACAAATTATTTATAATTTAAATATGAAATAATGAAAGAAAAGCTCTCATAAAAAAATTAATATTAATAATAATTTCTTCTTTAAATATTTTTTTTTACAGAAATAGGCAATTGCTTTGAGCAATTTTGTGATAATTTTGTGATATTGAGTGATATTGTGGAAGCAAAAAATCATAAATTAATTACTCTTCTAAAAATCATTTCATTAAAAGAATTATAATAAAAATAAAGCTTAATAAAAAAAAAAAGCTTAGGAAAAACTGTGATAAAAAAAAAAATTGAGTTATTTCAATTTAATTATTAAATTTTATTATAGCAAAAAAACCAAAGCAAAACAAAAATCAAAATGTTTACTATACCATTTTATCGTGATACAATATTAACAGCATCGCTTAGTGATGCTTCAGCTTTAAATAAAAGTCGAACCGTATGTATACGAGTACACTAAGCTAACCCAGAATTGTTAAATGCAATGTTGCATGTCCATAAGTTTGCTAATTTATTTTTTCTTGCATGAATTTAACTTGTTATAGTATTTCGAAGTACATATGCATTTTAATATATGTATATACATTAAGGCGGTTCCAAACTCCAAAAACCGACAATTTGGATAATTTCAAGCATTTCTTTCCAAGAAAGTGTAAAGGAATTTCTGTTTTAGACTCGCCTACATTTCAGCTTCGACAATCACTGTAGAAAAAAATAAATTTTGTAGGGGAGCCCCTCTAAGAAATGAAGGTATGGTGTAAGTATGTTCAGAGAAAATGGTGACGGGGGAATTAATTTGGGTCAGTCATACATTTCATTGTTCTGGGGGTGATTCCTGTGCAGCTATGGTCAGTTAGTAGGTGTTTTGGATGGATGAAATGTCTGACTGAACCCCATTAATCACCCACACCCATCCCCCCATCATAATTTTCTACGAATATATCAGGTCAGTCTATAAGTTCGTGCGTTATTTTTTCAATAGCGTCACAGTAGGCACTTTTTGTGTGCAAAAAATGATTCGTGGGAGATAACGGAACTATTTTTATTTTCTCTGATGAATTGTGCATTCGACAAGTGATTTTAATCGCTGATAGAAGCACGCGTTCTTAAGAAATACAGCAACAACTTCTGCTGCAGAAATAAACGCAGCTCATGGGGAGAATACTGTGAGTGTAAGGACTGCGCAAAAGCGGTTTTCCAAATCCCGAAGTTGTAATTGTGTGTGACGTTGAGGATGCCCCTCGATCTGGTCGTCTTGAGGTCTTTAACTCCGATGACTTGCTGGAATGTGTGTTCTCAGCTTGAAAATAACAGTTTTTGGAACCGTATTGTTACTAGGGACGAAAAATGGGTCCTTCACAATAATCCTGTTCGCAAACGCCAGTGATTAGATAGATATCAGAAACATCAGAACCAGAGATGGCCTCCTGTTGGTGGGATATGGCCGGTATCATTTATTTTGATCTGCTGAAATCAAACCAGACGATCACAGCAGATTATCCAAATTGAATAAAGCACTTGAATGTTAGATGGGACTTCAGTCCCATCTAACTAATAGAAACTACACCTCAAAAGATGCTATAAAAAGGTATATCGACGCGTATTTTGGCTCCAAGGACAAACAATTTTTTAAGCAGGGCATTAAAAATTTGCGTAAATGTTGAGAAGACATTGTAAATGAGGCAGGAAAATATATGGAAACTTCTTTTTTATTTATTTTAAAACCACCTAAGAAAAACACACGAACTTATGGACTGACCTGATACTTACTCTATATCTTAACTTCTTACAGTGGCACACATACAAAATTGATGATTTCATAACAAACTGAAGAAGTATTTGGGTCCAAATCAGGAATATGTCTATGCTACCTTGAAAATAAATGCTTAAAATTGTCCAAATTTTATATTTCTCGCTGAGCTATGTAGTCAAAAATTTGCTACATACAATTTAACCCACCTTAATGTAGTATTTAAATTTAAAAAAAATACGAGTACACAATATTGAAATAATTTTCATCAACAAACATTTAACTACAATCAACCAAGTTAAAATCTGAAATTTCCGCATCAGCGAAAATGGCAAGAGCAAAAAGCAATTGTGAGAAGAAAAACAATTCTTTTTTTTCTGTTTTTTGTTTTATTTAATTGAAATGTTGTCAACAAGCAACGACACAACAATTATTTACGCAACTCAATTCATTTAAACATAAATATTTACTTATTTATTTCATATATTCATATTCATATGTATTGAATTGTCGAAAATGTCATGACGTTTCGCAGGGTGTTTGGCAAGGCGCATTTGTTAATGCGATATATACTTAAAACAAAGTTCAAAATTCGAAAGACCTTTTTGCCACCATTCGGGAAGTTGCATGACTTCGCGAACTTATAATGACCGGTCTGTTATAGCAAGGAATGAGATGACATGGTGTTTGAGAGAATCGTCAGAATCGAATGATCTACATATCGTTCAAGTCCTTTTGCAAACAATTTTTTTTTTTTTCAAAATGAAGTTTGAACTTAATTTTGTGAAAATCTAGTGTAAAAATACATGTGAAGCTATCGATTGAATTACGTTATGACTTTTCCTACAACCAAATATGACTATATTAGGGTTGATAATATTGTTTTATTGAAGACAAAAAAATATTGACAACAGATTTTGAAGAGTAATGTTGATGGGTGCCTCCAAAAAATTCCAAAGGCAACTTTGTTCGGCAGGAAAAGCTTTACCAAATGGTATAACTAGAAATAATTCTCTATTAAATAACATTCTAAGCCAATATGTCGACAAAACTGAGGATTTAATACCTCGATTTTGAATTTGCAAACCTAAGCCGTTCATAAAGGAGAAAATTACCAAAGTTTTACCGAAAGTTTAACATAAAATAAATCGAATGCCAGAAAGCAGATAGGGCGTTTATAAAAAAAATTATTTGAAAATGTTCAGCCTAGAAATTGCGGCGAGTTAAATAGTTCATGAGGGTAACACTTTCAAATGAGTGCTCCGAGTAATATTGCTTCTTAAAACTTAACTCTGAAATTTAAGCCTTTGCAAAGGGACCATTTGAAACTTAACATTTTTAAGTTTTACTCGTAATAATGAAATTTTTGTTGTTGTTGTTACAAGATGTAATTCAGATTTCTTTCGTGTAGTAATTATTTTAAGAATCTAAAATCAATTTCAAATCATCAAAATAGAATAGTCACTTGAATGAATATTTCGACACTCCTTAATGTAAAATCTTACCAATATTTCAATATTAATATATGTAAGTTCTCAAATATAAGCAATATTAATATATGCAGCGATGTATATATTTATTTACATGTACTCACCTCATTGTAACATTGTCTGTTGTAATTTCCACGGTTACTGTTAAAAAAAAAAAAATAAATATGTGGCACTTAAACCCCCAAAGGGCTCATTGGCCGAGCTTCTCTTCCATTACTGTTGTGCGTCTTAAATTTTGGACAGTATTAGAATGGACCTACTTATTTTAGCCGGTTCCGAACGGCAGAACACTTGTGACATCACTTTTTCTGAGCTTTGTCACAAAGTTCTTTTTATAAGCTTTTTCATGGCAAGTTGTTACTGTCGGAAGAATTGCCAATTGCTTGCCGACAGGTGGGTACCGTTCGAAAGAAAAATCTTTTCGATATTAAATTTGTTATGCATCAGCCGGGTATTGGACCACGACCTACAGATCAGAAGGCGAATACACTAACCACTGAGCTACGGCACCCACTACTGTTAAAACCAGTGTATAATAAATAATAATAATAATTTCATGGAATTTCCAACTTCACTCACAATACAATATTTAAACGTAATATACAAAATTATAATTTTATGCGTAAATACAGCAGCGAAAAGTAAATATATAAACAAAAATATCCTGGCGGCTTTAAGTAAATGAATAAAATATAATAAAAAAGTGATTAAAATTATTATATTTTTAAAATTAATATAGTAAAAAGTGTGTTGCCCATCAATCGTCAAAATAAATGCTCATTTTTCCGAAATGAAAAATTTGGCATGAAAACTCAGTGAAAAATGATTTAAAATATTTGAGGATGTGACGTTATTTTTTTTTTTCATTTGACATTAGCTATTTATATATTTAATTGTCACCACAATTATTGCCATATTCCGGTTAAATGAAAATATTTGTTTGTTTGTTGACTAATAGCGATCTTTCGGAATTTGTAATGTGTATCCAAACAAGAAAATAATTAAACAATTATATGCTGTTTTTACTAGAGAAATATGAAGCTGTTTTTATGCCGTCCACCAACCTATTTCGGCTCAATTGAAAACCATTGAGTGAGTTAAAATGAGTTAAAGAATTTTGAAAAAAAAAAATAAAATAAATATTTTCTATGAAAAGCATTTTTCAAAAGTCCCAATTAAAAGAAAAATGTACGAACTGAACAATGACAAATCATCAACATGTATGTTCAATAATGAATATTGAAAAAAAGAATACAGCAACATTTGCAACTAAACATATGTGTATAAACATGTATTAATGGCTATAGTTCATAACTTGTACATGTACCCAAAAGAGAATGTATATAAACATTATAAATCCCTAAACATTGGGGTAATATTTATATTTACGAAAAAATCGGAATTTTATGTGGAAATGCTTATAGTTAGTGATAAATAAATGAATTTTAGATTGACTATAATAATGTTTTAAAGATGTTATAAATATCTAGAATACCTTACGAACACTGTATCAGTGGTACTATATCTAATTGATCTAAGTTAATCGCTATTGTTCATCAAAAGCCACCTCCTACCTCATTAAAATAATCCAATTAATTGTTGCAAACTTACAAATTTACTGGTTTGCTTCTAAATAGTGATTGCTTGTAAAATGTTGCTTTAAAATCCAATGTAATCGTGCTTAATTGTCCATATTTTGATAGAGTCATATCAGCGAAATTAAATTAATGTAAAAACTAACAAGACACCTGACTAACGCCGACAACCACATTGATGGTACGCGGTGTGCTACACCTTATATCGCATGCTAGACCAATACCAGAGCATTCCAGCAATATCAAAAACACAAAACAACAAATGAAAGAATGTTTGCGTGAAATTGCAAAAAGAAAGAAATAATAATAAAAATAAAAAAATATAAATACAAACCTATATTACGTATAATATGTATAAAAATATTTATGGATATATGCATAAACATATGGATTAGGGATGCCAACTTTCGAGTTCTATGCAGGTCCCGAGATTCTAGGGATTTTCAAAAGCAATTCTGGAAGTTTTTAAATTTAAACGAAGTGCCGGAATTCCAAAATTATGAACTGATTAAAGATATTCCAAATATTATGATAAATCGCGCATAAATATGCGCATGTCGCAGGAACTTGGAAAAAAAGTCATAGTTCGAAATCTGAAAAATTTAGAATTCTTATAACTTTGTCGAAAAAAATCTCTACCAGGACAATTTGGATAACAAAAAAAAAAAACCAAATTTATGGTTAGCCTCCTAAGATTCTGCTAATAAGTATTGTATTATATAATAAAGAAATCAATAAGAACAATAATGCTTCATACTAAAAAATGTTTGTATAGTTTATACAATATTTATGTAGTGAAAAAATTAATCAAAAGAAACAATTCATATATTATACGCTCTGCTGTTGCTTAAAAAGTAAGCGTAGCGTTGGACCCTTGAGCTCATTATATGTACTTGGTTTTACTTGCATCCGAGAGAGAGATTTTACTGCAAAGTCTAAATATTTGAAAACAAATATTGGGTGTACAAATTGAAAATGTGCGTTTTTTCGAAAATTTCCATTTATTTGATCAAAATAAGTAATGACCATGCTACTGAAAGTATTATCCATCACTGGTCACTACTTTTTCCCATGATTGTGCAACATACGGATTCGGCGTTGAAAATAAATAATTTTTTGACTTCTTCAAAATAATGGAAGTGCTGCTCAGTCAGGCCACGAGCCATTGATCGGTACAAGTGCTGATCAGATGGCGCAATGTCCGGAGATTACGGTGGGTGGGGTAGGACCTACTATTACAAAGTTACCAAGTATGTTTTGACTTGCCGCATGTCTTGCTATATCCTGTCTTTCAGCATATTGTGGTCGTTTTTCTTGCAGTACTTGGCTCAAACGCATCAATTGCTGTAGGTAGCGATCCCCTATGATGGTTTCGTTCAATTGGTGCAGCTCATAATATACCGCAAAATACATGCTTCCTGCAAATGCCACTATATCGGCACATAATTTAACATTTTCAGCAATGAGAAATTTAACTTTTGTTCACTTTGACAGACCAGATGTAATACATTTTTTACGCTCTTTCCGATAGAATGGCGTTGTTAAAAAATTGACCCACATTGTAAATATGTACAACATCAGTAACGAAACGCCATTTGTACCAATATAATATAATATAGAATATAATATAGAAGTAGACAGAATTGGTCAATTCTAAAATGGAAAATTTCGATACCAAATACAATTTTTTATCAAGCCATGCCAACTTCCGTTGTTCAAAAAACTTTGTAACAAGATAATTTTTATACTCGTAAAATAATTTGGAGTTTTCTCTTCGAGTATTTGGCTTTATTATGGAATTTCTAAAGCAAATTCCTTAAAAATCCGAAATCCGAAATTATAGTTAGTCACGCGATGTTCGTGCCAATATTTATACCGGGATCCGAGGATGGGCATCACTAATTCGTACATACGAGTATTTGTATGTAGGTTCAAATACCACAAATAGCATTATGAAAGAAATTGAAGAATGTGTAGCTACCGTTTGCGGTGATAATGTTGACGACGTTAACGTTGACTTTGACGTTGATGACGACGGACGACGGTAAAAGATAATAATAAATCTTTGGAACAGAAATGTATTCTGCCTCAATAAACACGCACACAGACTTACGCAGGCTTGTATTTAGATAAATCCATTAAATTTTCCTACAATATGTACATATTTCAAAATAAATATTCGATTTTTCATATTTACATAATTTATGTACATACATCAATTTGTATTTTTCCATTTAATTTAAATATTTAGGAGGTACATATAATATCATGTTGCATTATATTAAATATAAGTTCAGTGGCGATTGAAAATGTTTAAGAAGATATATTATATGAAATCTATATAACCGATGGTCTTAATATATAGATGCCAAAGTACAGCTTATAAACCACGTAGTTATACATTATATGGTACCCTTTGAAGTCGACGCAGAAAGGTTGACAGTTCTTTTCTCTTTTCTTTTCGTATCTTTGGTGGAAAATATGAACGGTTTTGTGCCATATGTGATGAAGGAATTCGTGGTTATAGCCTTTGTTTTTCGCAAATGAACCTGATTTCGTAGTAATATGGAATTTTTGCTTTAATCGTGATGGCGACCATAGTAAGGTTAATGACAGAGAATACTCTTATGGCATATGAAAAAAAAACTGCTTAATAATGTCGATGACCTATTAATAATTCCATCTAGTTTTTCTTCATGTTATTGTACGAATGTTAAAGCCAAAAAACAATCAGAATATTAATATTCTGTATTTATGGCTTATATTTAATATTCAATTTTGATATGTTGAAATATATTTATAAATTTTTTTCATTTGTTTGTATGATAATTGTAATGAGTATCTACTATACACATTAGGGATTTTAATTGAAAGCGGTTAACCGTTTCACTTCGACAATTTAACCAGTTAGCAAAATTTATGGAATATTGTTAGTATTCTAAATGCGCTTAATTTTATTCGAATAACTCGAAATTTCGAACAATTATGATTTTTAATAAATTTTCTTGAAAGATATTTTTTTTTTTTTTTTGAGCGATGAATTAATTTTTTAATTTTTTTATATTATTTATTTTTGGATTTACCTCGTCTCGATATTTATAATAATAAATTTATTTGTTTTTAGTTTTAGTAAAATTAGATTATACTGGCTGACTCCCAAGTAGTGGGTTACACATAGACCCACATGAGTTCTTAATAGTACCAAGTCGAGCGGATCTAGTTACGAGATGTAGAGTTATTTAAAAATTTCGATTTTCTTCACAAACGTTAGTAGTGCTTCCTTACTCAAAGCCGATGCTTCGGATACCAATTTGTTTCCAATTGTTTTCCAATTGTAAATGAGAATGACGCTTTCCCATTTGCAATTGACTTTTCGCATTTTCATTTGATGATTTCCCATTTTCAATTGACTGTTTGCATTTTGCAAATGCCGCTTTCTCATTTTGAATTGACGTTTTTCATTTTACGCTTTCTCATTTACAATTGGAAATGGTGTAGATCGTTGAACTCTATGTTGGCTCCTGTAAGTTCTGTAAAATGATGATCCAAGGATTCCCTTACACTTGACTACTTATATGAAAGGATGTAGAATGTTACATGCGAAGTGCTACGCGTTTAGGTATTACTCTTTTTTGGGGTCCTTATAGATCAGTGTCACTTCCTTGTATGCCTTTATGTCGTGGTATCCAATACATATCCATAGCCTTCTGCCATGGAATAATAGTTCAATTGTTCAATTATACCCAAACGCAGAAATATAATTTTAGGTGTGCCATACTATAGTGTGAGACTTTAATCGCCGCATGAATATTTACGTAGAGATGTAAATATGTTTGATCAGGCAGCTGTCCTATGTAGTCAGAGCTAGCTCTGTTGCCATTCTAGTTATATAGGGTTTTGCTTGAAAGATTGTCCAATATTCTGAAAGCTTATAAGACTGATTTATGCTAAATCCCCAGCAGTGAATCCTAACGCAACATCCGTCAACATTTTTCAGCCAGACTTAAAGTGTTCCACCTTAATTCTAGACATGTACGCCAACTATTTTCTGCTATTGAGTGTCGGAGAATGTTACCAAATCTCTATGTCCTTCAACCGCTCTGTAGACTTCCCTCTGAAGACTAGTTGAGTATCGTGTTTGTTGAAGCAGTGGGAATCATCTTTAGCTATCCGTTTATACTCAGTGTGGAGTACTTTCCACCACATCAGTAACCCGCACAGTTGACTTTTAATCAATCAAAAAGGAAACAAATGATGGCTCGGCGTTTTGCTCACGAATGGCTTTCTATTGATATAAAATATTTTGATTAATTTTGAATTTTCGCTTTTAAAAAATTCTATTTAATATGAAGCAAAAATTTATTAATCGGTTAATTTGAAAAAATTGTGTTTGAGAACCGGTTATATCAAGTTGGCGAATAATAATCGTATTCGATAACCGTTTTTTGTGAAAAATTCGAATAACCAGTAGCTTTAATGCACATACTAATACTCGCATTGATGTATGTACTGTACTACATATATAGTATATATTCTCGTGTATGTATTCATACACGAGAATATATACGTGTATGGTATTAGCAAAAAGTCACGATTTCTGCATTTGTACTGTGCGAATTTTTTTTGTGTTTTTTTTTTGTTAATAATATTTTTTTTTTTTTTTTTTTCTTTCATTTATTTACAACATTTTTACTACGTATTTTTAATTTTGCAATGTTTTGTTGTTGTTTATTATTTATATATGTAGTTTAGTTGAAACAACAAATCATTCAAATTCCATATGGTATTAAATTGAATACAGCAATAAGAACACATAACAATAATAACAACAATAATCATGTCAGTGACTGTATACAAGTAGAAATATATTTATATTTCGTTTGTGGTGTTTACATTTGTGTAGATATGTACTCGTACTTACTTAGATACATACATATGTTTGTCATTATGTATTAGAGGCGTATGCGTATGAGAGCAAAAACATTTAATATTAGCACGTACATTTGTGGCATATGTTTGTGTGGGTGTGCGGTGCAAGTGTAAGTGTGTGTGAGTGCTTATGTGCAAAAACTTATAAATAATAGAACATTAGACATGATTTCCTTTTGTAGTAAACAAATGATATTTATGTATTCGTATAAGTAGTTGACTTGATTAGTATTACTTTGTGTACGTGCTCTACTAACTATCTACGATATTTATATACCTACCCAAATATTTTGGATACCATCACCATCACTATCACTTACGATGAAATAATTGTTAAGCTAAAAGATACACATGTGTCCAGTAACTTTTATTGGTTGGTTTTTATGTTACTCTACAAATTTGGAGGATGAAGTGTCTTCACGGAAGCATTTTTGATTCTTATGCTGAAATCATTTTGAAGCTAAACTATATATATGTGTTAAGGAACTTTTATTGATTAATTTTTTCCATGTTGCAGGGTTGCTTGACAAATTTAGAGGATGGGGTGATTTTGATTCGTCACGCCCAAACCATTGGTTGGGGACATTTCGAAGCAAATATCTCAGTAAGGTTGCTCTGAATGTCATCCATGATATTTACAGTGATTCCCATACAATTTATCCCTGATAATCGAAAGCTAAATAATACTATTAGGTATTAAGCCAGGTCTGTACAATGGATGATCTCTCAATTCGATAATTCTATTCATCAAAAAGTCACACCCAACATGTGAGAGCTTGCATTGTCACGATGTATGATGATGTAGCGTTATGATATTGTATCGTATACAGTATTGACCGCTCTATGATCCTCTAAAGTTCCAACAATTTACGTAGCTACGGAGCACTTTTATAGATCTCAAAACTCATCCCTGAACATTCACTTATTCACATAAATCCATGCTTCATTCCCTGGAATTGAAAATGTATTTTTAATGAACCTTGATCATATTGTCGACACAGAACTTATATATTGACTGGAAGTAACATAAATTTGGCATAAAAGAGTCTTTAGAAGAGCTCTTGGACAAAGTTTAAAAAAGTTCAGTCGTTTGAAATCGGCTAATACAGCATTTAAGTTTAAATAATAATCAAACAACAACAAAACTTGATGTACAGATTTTGAAGAAATTTTACTACAAATTTTGAAGCATATATTTAATTATATCACAAAAAAGCTAATGCGCGTCATGTCGTGGATCGATAAATTTCGGCCATTCGCAACAGTTTCACTAACTTCATCAATGATTTCGGCAGAGCGTGCATTACAATCATACACGGGTCTTGCAATATTCAGGAAGCAGACCGGTCTCTTAGAATTTTTTCACTACTTAAGCCATATTTTGCTCATCGATTAAAATGATCAGAACCTCCACTAAAAGTATGAAACGTGATCACGAGAGGCTCACAACTTTTGCGCTATGTCTTTAAAATGCTTAGCTGGGTCTTACAGTGAATGAGGGCAACAATAAGTACCTAGTGCCAACTAACAAAGAACCCCAGCATCTTGGACATCATGTCACTGATGATAGCTACACTTTTGAAGTAGTGAAGGTATTTGTCTACCTTGAAATCAGCATTAGCACCATCAATGACGTCAGTCTGCAGATATTGCGAAGGATCAGTTTTGCTAACAGGTGCTACTTTGGACTAAGTAAGCAATTGAGGATTCGAGCGCTCTTGAGAAATGACAACCATACTCTGCAAGTCTCTCATCATGCCTGTCTTTACATATCGCGCCGAAGTATAGACAATTTCCACCTCAGATGAGAGAATCCTCAGAGTCTTTGAAAGAAAAGTCTTACGCTGAGCTGTATGACGACACCGGCCTATGTCGGTGCATCAAAATTCTGTGGCTCCGGTGGCTAGCTCATGTCGAGCGATTGGAAGAACACGTTTTAGCTAAGAAGGTATTATATTCGAAAGCCGCTGGTAGATGACACAGAAGAGGCGGACCTAACCTCCGATGGACCAAGTACTGAAAAACTTGATGACGCTTGGAATATCCAACTTGCTAGCACAGGATAAAGATAGCTGACGAAGCATGCTAAATTCGGCCTAAATCGATTATCGGTTGCAATGCCCAAAGAACTAAGTAGATAAGTAAGTAAGCGATTCATTTTGTAAAATATTTGAGGTTCAGCTAAAAAAGATCACACTTTTGTTAGATTTAGCACGTAAAGGAATTAGAGAGAGAAATTGGAAGAAATTCTCAGTTATATCACAGAAGCATGAACCATATGAGAATTATAATTATTATAATGGTAATCAGTGGGTGCCGTAGCTCAGTGGTTAGTGCGTTCGACTTCTGGTCTGTAGGTCGTGCATTCTATCCCTGGCTGAAGCATAACAAAATTGAATATCGATAAGATTTTTCTTTCGAATGGAACCCACTCTGTGACAAAACTAAGTTAAAGTGTTGCCACAAGGTTTCTGCCATTCGGAACCGGCTAATGTAAGTAGGTCCATTCTAATGCTGTCCAAATTCAATACTCACAACGGTATTGCAAGAGAAGCTCGGTGATATCACAATGGGCCTTTCAGCCCTCAATGTGTCCTCTCAGAGAGAGGGCAGCCACATAATCTAACCTAACCTAACCCAACCTAATGGTAATTGATCGATAGCAATATTCATTCTATAAAAAAGACTTCAATATTACTTGTTACTATTAACACAGAAGCATGAACCATATGAGAATTATGATTATTATAATGGTAATTAATCGATAGCAATATTCCTACTATGAAAAAATTTCAATATTATTTATTACTATTAACACAGAAGCATGAACCATATGAGAATTATTATTATTATAGTTAATCAATAGTATTTATTTGGTAAAAAAAAAAAGCTGCAATGTTACAATGGCTCGGTATTATGCAAAAGAATTGCTTATTAAGCAAATTATTGTTTGTATTGAGATTACCTTCAGCTGGTAGTTGAAATTGAGTAGAAGTTTATGTTCGATTATCGTTCTTTAAAAGCCTTGAATAATTACTCTAAATGGTAATTGAATGAGCTTGTTTCTGTAGGCGCCTTTATTTCTCGCCATATAACTTTTAATCAATCTTATGTGTTAATGTACATATATATCGTATGTATATATGCAGTATGCTGTGATATTAACACATGTTTTTTATGATTAAAAAAGGAAAGCAACCTTTGTTATTATTTAATTATCTTAATCGAATAACAGGAAGATGAAAATAAGAAATTTATTTATTTTTCAGTTTAGTTTATGTATTTTCTTTTTGTTTTCTTATGCTTTTTCTGAAATTTATTATTTGTTTTTCTCATTGACTGTGCTTATTGTGAACGAGTACTGAGCTAAAGAAATAAATTTATAGATAGTGTTATTGAATCAATTGGATTTGCTATTGAATTGAAAATTTATGTACTACGTACTAGGTATATATGAGTTTTCGTTTTGCAAAAATTCACTCTTCATTGATTAATATGTGTTTACGTGATGATGACGGTGGCGAGAATCTTTGTTGCCTTAGTAAAACTACAATTTGTTTGCATACGGAAATAAATAAATTGTATTTTTAAATTAGTAAGAAAATACATAAAAATTAATTGAGGTCGATGCAAAAAAAAAAAGTCGATATAAAAAAAAAAAAATTAAAAGAAAATGCAAAAACACTTACATTTTAAATGAACAAGTTTATCGAACGATATGATTTGATGCTAAATAGTAATTACAAAGTTTTCAACTTATCACAAATCATATTTATATAGTCGTATATATGTGCAACTCAATTCCTATTTGATTTTGCTTTTCCTTTTTCCTATAAAACTACATTTGCATATATGTATATCAACTCATTTAGCTTGCATGAGTACGTGTAAGTACATATATATCTTACATATAGTTAGAGTATAATAATTTTTAATCACATGTATTACATTTGAAAATAATTAAATTTTATTACCGTTAATAATGGATAAGCCTGCAATACCTATTTCAATTTCCATACTAATCTCTGGTGTTGGCGTATATTTTACACCCTTCTCATTTGTCATTATTGTCAAATGTCAATAAAAAACTTGAAATGGATTTATTAAGAAATAAAAGCAAATATAATAAAAACATATACTGCATAAATTATATTAATTATCATAAATTTTATAATTATTACTTTACATTTGCCCAATGAAATAGATATGGAACTAACAACTTAGCAACTGGTGAATATGAATTAAATCAAAATTAAAATACTACGATAATTTACATTTCCAGCAGCCCGTTGTACTTTAGAAAACATTAACTCATTAGCAATTTCTATCCAATATTCTTTCAATCCTTCAAATGTACTTCAGAAAGTATAAATTGTAATTCAGTATAATCAAATTTATTTCAGAATCCATAAACTACACTTCAAAATAGCCGTATCTGTTTCAGAAAGTATCAATTGTAATACAGGATAATCAAATTTATTTCAAAAGCTATCAACTATAACTTAGAAAGCATAAATTCTATTTTAAAGTAGCAAAAATTATTTTTGAAACTATCAACTATATCTCGAAATTCATGAACTACAGGAGTGAATTTCAGAATAGTCAAATGTATGCATATCAGAAAGCGGCAATTATGCTTCAGAGTAGTCGAAAGTTCTTCAGAAAATGTTAATTGTATATCAGAATAATGATATTTACTTCAAAAACCAGTACTTGCCTTCGAATATAATCAACTGTAGTTCAGAGAGCATCAAGTTAATTTCAGATTAATCAAGGATGTCGCCGAAATCATCTAGTGATTTGCTGTGTATACTTCAGAGTAATGAAATTTATTTTAGAAAATAATCAATTGTATTTCAGTATAGTTAAATCTGATTTAGAAAGCATTAGATTTCCAAGTAGTCAAATATATGCCAGAAAATGTTAATTATATTTCAGAATGATGGAATTTACTTCAGACATAATTATTTGTTTTTGACAATAATCAATTGTACTTAAGAAAGTGTTCAGAAAGCATAAAGTCAACTTCCAAATAATCAAGAGCAATGTCGAAGCAACTATGATACTCACGAAGAGTCAAATGTAATCCAGAAAGCGTTAATTGTATTTTGAAACTGTGAAATAAGTAAAGGACCCTATAATATATACCGAAACAGTAAAATGTACTTTAGAAAGCATTAAATATTTTGCGCAGGATATTGGAAATAAAAGACCTCTGTGACAAAGCTCAGAAAGATTAATGTCACGTGGCTTCTGCCGCTCGGAATTGGCTATTATAAGTAGTTCCTTTCTAAAATTTAACACGAACAATATTAATGGAAAAGAAGCTCGACCAAGGGACCTTTCTTGGTCTATTAATGCCACGTATACATTTTTTCTATTGGCAATTTTTTAGAGAGTCTCAATTTTATTTTAAATTATTTAAATTACTTCAAAAAGCAACATTACTATATCATAAAAGTGAAATGTACTGAGAGAAATTATCAATTGTATTTCAGAATAATAATGTTGCTACAGAAGACATAAAGTTGATTTTAAAGAAGTCAAATCTATTAAATGTATTAAAAAATTTTTACTAATTTTTTATTTAAAGTTTTCCATTGCATTTTTTCACATTTTTGTCGTAGAGGCTTTTATCAGAAAGCTTCAGAAATACGGCTAAGTAATTCGTTTCATTATGAACGTGTAACTTAGCAAAATGTGATAAATCATTTTTTGCGATTCAATTCTTTTTGAAACATTTTTTTGTATTCATCGGGTTAAAATATATATGAATTTACACTGAAAACTATAGAAAAAAAAATGGAAAATACGATAATTTGTCAAATAAGACAATATTTTCCGTCATCTTTACGTTAATTGGCTATGATGTGGTTGGCAAAAATTGACAAATCGACATAAATCATAATATTTTGTATTCTATATATTTTCATGGTGTTTTTCAAAAGTATTTTCTCATATGTAATGTGTCTGCTGAATTAAAAAAAAAAAAAAAAAAAAAGAATATACTTATTATTTCTCACTGGTTAATGCGTTGACCATTAGTGCATAAGGTCGCCGGATCAACTTCTATTTTTATTCTACTATCACTATATCTAAATGGGTTTAGTTGACCATTAATATTGCTTTTCGTAATTATTTTATTACTAAGACTACTCATATATTATTTATCAAATCAATTATATATTTTATTTAGGTACCTACTTAGGTATGAGTATGTACATATATGCAATAAAATATAAGTAAAGAGAAATGTTACATGTATACTATTAATTTATATTACACATACGACCCGTAACTAATTAAAATAATCAAAGTCTATTTACGAACGTCTGTCTACATTATATACCTATACATACATATGTATATATACATACTGCATGTATGTACGGATATACTCGTAAAAGCAATTCATTATTTGTTTTGCTAATTTCCAATCAAACAACTATGTTATGTATAACAAATTGTTGTATAACAAATTGTTGTGTAAAGCCCATACACGTATGTATGTTTGTCTATGCACATGTATGTTATATTTAAATGACGCCATTAAAGCGGCGTATGTTGTATGTAACAACAAAGTTTATGGTCAAGAATTTCAAGTATGGTATGTTTGTTGCTATTGTTGTTATGTTGTTGTTGTTGTTGTTTCTTCTAATAAATATGATAATGATAATAAGAGGCAACAACACTACCAGACGCCACAGCAGCAACAACTAAATATATACTTCTCGCATTACATTGACGACTGATAGATTATCGAATTGCCAGTCAGACTGGTTGGCTAAACTTTTTTGTAATCTTTTGTTACTTATTGTTTTTATTATTATTCTTGTTGTTGAATTATAAAA
Organism: Megamerina dolium; assembly: GCA_963854835.1. Lineage (NCBI taxonomy): Eukaryota > Metazoa > Arthropoda > Insecta > Diptera > Megamerinidae > Megamerina > Megamerina dolium. Next base: position 77,256,253 of record OY978526.1, read on the forward strand.
CAACTAACAGAAAACAGATGGAGAAAAGAGAGCATAGAGATGATACTCAATGAAAGGAAATATGGGTGCTAACATATACTGGAAGTTTAGAACAAAGAGGTTTTCCGGCACTCAGAGTTTATAAAGACTATAACTAAGTTCATTTAATCGAATTTATAATATTTATTCAAAATCATGAAAATTCACAAAAAAAAAAAAATATTCAAAGAATGTACAGAACTGCACAAAATACTAGTCAAATTCTCATTTTAGGCTTGTTGGAAAATTATTTTTTTCTTCTTTCATAAGTTTTCTGAAAAACAACAACTGCAGAAAAGTCAGAGTCACTCTTCGCGGAGGTCTGCCAGTATAACCTAACCTAACCTTTCTGAAAAAATATTTTACGATTTCGGTAAAAAAAAAAAATGGCGAAAAATTTGCATTATTCTAAAATCGTATCGATAAGGTTATGTTTTTCTCTGAATTTGTCCACATAATCTTATACTTTAAATTGTACTACAGATTTAGAGAATTTCTTAATTTCTTAAATCAAGGAATTTGTTAATTTTCTTCACCTCTTTTTAGAGTAAATTGAATTTGAAAAATACAATAACAGGATTAATATTTTACATTATAATGTAACGACAAAAATTTTAAAATCTCGTTGATCTTGGGTTTGTTGGGAGGATAAATATTAGGTGTAGTAAAAGGAGATCCATTATTTTTGCATTAAATTGAAGGTTTTATTTATTTAAATGGTTCCAAACGGTTTTTTGTGCAATGTTTAGCTCCTGGGTAATAGAAACAGTGCTTACATGACGGTCAGATTCGACGATTTCCATTATTTTATCGATATTTTCGACAACTTGCCTTCCAACTTGCCTTGCTGCATCTTTGACATCAAAATTACCCGAACGTAATCGACGAAACCAAAATTGCACGTGATTGGTTGTTACAGTATCAGGACCATAAACACTATTCACATTTTCAGCCATCTGGCTTGCGTTTTCGCCTTTATTGAAGAAAAACTGTAAAATATGGCATGTTTTCTCTTTACTGGTGTCCATCTTTGACGCGTGCTCACACAATACTGAGTCAAGCAATCACAAAACTGCCTAAAAAGTTTATTTAGTACGAAATCCTATCTTTCTAGCCCTTTGGTTCTTATTTATTGCGAAGTATTTTAAACTAATTTCATTGCCTGAACTTGAGGCATAGCTGTAATGACTCATCTTACTTATGGCATCGTTGTTAAAGCTACCAACGAAATTTCTACTGAAACAATTGTTGTGAATCTTTAAAATTATAGCTCTCACTCACAGTCTCCAATTCGTGATTCATGCAAACGATTCAACGACTGTTAAAATTCTGCTATTAGACTAGAAAAATTTCGACTAAAAAACTGTAAATATCCTTCTTTTTTATTATACCAGTCTTTTATCAAATAAAAAAAAAAAAAATAAGATTCATGAGTCAAAAAAATATTATTCAGATTTCACAACAATGCTCATTATCCTGCTAAAGAAATCGATGAGCAAATGGATTAATTTCTATTGCTACTGTCCCTAACCAAGATGTAACAAAAGTAACTAAATAAAAGTAGATCTGAACCAATCAATAAATGTAAAATAAATTTTGAATGAATCATATTTTAACATCTAATTTTATTTTTTAAATATAAATCGTGAATCAAAATATATTGTGTTCGAACAGACAAACAATTTATTTTGTAAACATATTCAAAAGTTGTAAACAAGTCAAAAAACGATTCATCAAAGAGTGAATCGAAATTATTGAATTGCCATTGTCTTAATTATATGCATAAATATATTAAATTTGCTTAAAATTGACTATATACAATATTTGAGTCAGTATCCTTGTATTTTATTGCTCTGTGATGTTTTTATATTGTCTTTTTTACGAATAATTTTTTTTCGTAGACGATTTTAATTCATCCGATTAAAATTTTCGGTCTGATTAAATGTTTTAGTTTATGTTTTGATTGCAAATCGTTTTTATTTTTCGATTTGTATCGTAAATGAATTTAGCTCATGAGCACATTCAAAAATTGAATTCATTTGCGAATAAATTATAAATGAGCTGATCGTAATGAATATAGCTCTTTAGGCAGAATTAAATGTATTAGAACAGTGCCAAGATATTCAAGAACTTTGATGCACTATCCTTCTAGTATACGTTCTTCCGAATATTTTAAGCAATCTTTGTTAAATTTTGTGTTCGAAATTTATAGTGAAACTAGTGATATCGAGTTCAAAATTTTTTAATAAATATTGAACATATGATATACCAACAGCTCTTGTTTTTCGATATTTGAACATAATTTTGTATTTTTATTTGCATGAATTCAATAAATTTAACTCGTGAGTATATTCAAAAATTGAACTCATATTCTTATGAATCATAAATGAGCTGATCGATACGAATGAACCTTGGATTAGATGGATTAGATTAGAAAGAAATTGCCAATAGCTTTGAGTAGTATCTTTCTATTTCATTTTTATCTTATATTTTCCTTTAAAAAAATGTATTAAATAAGCTCAAGAAAAATTATATAAATATATGAGTACTTTTCTAAGCTAAATTTTAGGAGGAAATATTTATACTCCCTTTTGAGTTAATTTTTTTGGTGCTTGGACTTTGTATTTCATTGGTAGTGTTTTTCATAGATCATATTAACCCTTGTCTCTCACTTTATTGAGCAAATTTTAATCCTTTTTCGCAAGAGACCATAATTTGTAGAGGTTTTGCAAAATGATTTGACTCACAAATGGCTTTCTATTGAATCGAATTGCGAATGGCGGACATTCTTAAATAAAATAAACTTTATATTTCTCTGAAGAGCAAGCAATTCTTTTTGTAAGCAGAGTATGCCATCTTAACGTACACGTTTAATGGCTTACATCTAAAATTGTAATGTACTCGTAATGAGTGCGAAAATATCAATTTTATGACATAACATATACATGTAAGTGCTTGTATACTATTTGATGACGTTAATGTTAATGATTTGTAAATATTACATCTGTGCATTTATATACCATTTACATACATATGTATGTACCTTTTGCTTTTGATGATGCATTTGATCACACATCCAATGGCTGACTTTCAGCCAAATGGCTAATGATTTTCTTTGTGTGGTAAAATTTAAAAATTTGAGTGCACCTACAAAAATAGCATAAGAAATTTTCCGATTAAATGTATATACAATCTACGAGTACTGTAAATGAAATTAATTGCTTTTTTGGTGGCACAGACACACACACACACACACACACATACACACATGTCTTGTATATAAATAAATTAATTTTAATATATATTATTTTGATGCCTGTTTGTCTATCTTTTTATCTGACTTGCATGTACAAACAATAAAATATTTCTTATATTACGAAAATAGTGAAATCATACAAATACATACATACAGCATATACTTATTTAGGTATAAATATGTATTCTTATATATAACTTATGTAATTAAATTTGCTATATATATGTTTGTAGATATAGTATAAACATTTAGCTGTACATAAGTACATATATATATGTACAAAAAAATATACATATATATTTGCTAAATCATTCATACAACAAGCAGACAAGTAATCGCGCCGTTCATATTCCCCAATGGTTTGTTTGACATTTATATTCTATGTTGTATAGACGTGAATCGTTTTTATTTGATTTGATTTATTTTTATACACATTTTAAATATACATTTGTGCCGAATTTTTATTTGTTTTCATTTTTTTTTTCTCTTATTTCTTGGCATTATTTCAATGTTATCGATGAAATGCAACAAAATAATGTTTATCATGATAACTACTGTTTTTTTGTTTTTGTAATTTCAAAAGTTTATTTATTTATGGTTATTTTTATGAAAATTCTAATATTTATTTAATTCACAAAAAATATTGGAAATTCCATCAATGCTGTGAAAATATTAAATGCTTTAAAAATCGACCTAAGGGGGAAATTTTTAACCCCTCTGAAGAACTTCCTATGTAAACCTCGAAACACGCAAATTTTTTAGCTCCCTCTTTTAGAAACCGTTATCAGAATCTTGCTATTTTTGTTGTTTAGTATTATCGGAATTTCTCCGTACTCTGATGATTGTGCTACCCTCACACTGCTTGTTAATTGCGATAAACGCAGTCAGCTATTTGTGAGTTCACAATGACGGCTCGCGATGTGTGTATACCACACACATGAAGGGAATTAAATTTTTAAAATTATTTACGAAATTTTCCATACTCTGATAATTGAACCGCACACAAAGTGCGATTATTGGAATGAGCTGCTTAGGTGTTCACAATGAAGATTTGCAAAGTGAGTGGTATAATGAAGTGAATTGTATTTTTGAATTCATTATAGGAATCTTTCTATACTCTGACTATAATACTGCGTTCACACTATATGCTAATTGGAATTCATGAATTAAATTTCCTCCTACATGAATTAAATTTCCTACTCATCGAAATTTCTCCGTACTTTGCAATAAATATTCCCAATTTATGTGGTATAAAGAGGGGTATTTCATTTATTGGTTTCATTATCGGCATTTTTCAGTACTCTGATTATTATACTGCGTTCACACTACATGCAAATTGCAATTCATGAAATCAGCTGATAAGCATTCACAATGAAGATTCATACTGTGAGCAGTGCAATGACGTGAATTAAATTTCCTGCTCATCGAACTTTCTCCGTACTTTGATTTTTATACCACATTTAAACAACATGGTAATTGCAATCAATGAGATCAGCTGATTAGGTGTTCACAATAAAGATTAGGAACATGTGTGGTATAAGGAGGAGGAATTTCAGTTATTGAATTCATTATCGGAATTTTTCAATACTCTGATTATTATATTGCGTTCACACTACATGCAAATTGCAATTCATGAAATCAGCTGATAAACATTCACAATGAAGATTCATACTGTGAGCAGTGCAATGATGTAAATTAAATTTCCTACTCATCGAAATTTCTCCATACGCTGATCATTATACCACGTTCAAACAACACGCTAATTAAATGTTCACAATAACGATTCGGAACGTATGTGGTATAAGGAAAAGGAATTTCAGTTATTGCGTTCATTAACGGCATTTTTCAGTACTCTGATTATAATACTGCGTTCACACTACTTACTAATTGCAATTCATGAGATCAGGTGTAAGGACTAGAATTCTGTTTTTAGATTCATTATTCGAAATTGTCGGTACTCTGATTATTATATGTTCACACAGCATTTTAATTGCAAATAATTGAACTAGCCGATTCGGTGATCATGAGTGAAATAATGAGCAAGAATTTTATTTTTCTTTTCTTAGTCTGTATTCTATGATAATTTTTATACTACGTTCACACTGGAAGCTAATTGCAACTTATGCAATAATGTGAGAAAATTGTAAAAAAAAAAAAAAAAGATCTCGAGTGTGTGCATTTAAAAAAATCGCTCATGCGCCTTTCTCCACTTGTGAGCACTACCTGCCATTCAGGAGCTGTTGTTGAAATCTTGATTTTCATTCATTTTATTGTTATTGTTTTGAGATGTGACAAAGTTAAATATATTCGAATAAGTTTTGTGTCAGTTGGATCAAGATATTATGACATTTGTTAAAATTTATTTTATTTATCATTTATCGTTAATTTTATTACTCGTACCTATTGCTATTTTTAAATTTTATATTGTAATTTATTTACATATTTGAACATTTATATGTCAAAGAAAATTTATACAATTCATAACAACAACAAAATGAATGACGCCAGAAACATTTTGAATCACGCTTGTATTAGCTGATAGTATACGTGATATTGCATCTCGCATGTGCTGGTGATCATTATTAGGTTGTCAATTGCAATATATCAGAGAGATATAATTCGATGGTACTCCAACATTTTTAATTATGTAAAAACGAAGATCGTGGAGAGGAATTTGTGCCTCCACGGAAATAGTTGACAATTGTTTCTGTGTTTGCAATTGTTCACAATTCATCCAGAAGTCATCAGCTTTTCTTTTGTTTTCGTTTTAAAGTCAGTCTTCCACAAGTTTGTTGGAAATGTCAATTGACAATCAGCTGTCTTTACTAAGAGATTTTAAATGTCTACTATTGTCAATGTTCGAATGTCATTTCTGTTCAAGTATGTACAGGGTGATTTTTTAGCAACTTTCTTTTTGGCAACACTGTTTTTGGCCGCTCAGCTGTTTTCGTGTAACATGTTACAGTCAAACATGTTCAATTTGGTCTATAATTTAACCATGAATCGACTTACAAATGTACAACGCCTGCAGAGTATTGAATTTTATTATCAAAATGCATGCTCGGTTCATTCATTCATTCATTTTGTAGTCAGTTTGGGCAACCTTCTGAGGCGGCTATTCGGAATCTTGTGACTAAATTTCGCACCAAATTTACATTATTGGACATTAAACCACCAACACGCATACGTAGAGTGCGGACAGAGGAAAATATCGCAGCTGTATCCGCCAGTGTTGTTGATGATTGTGAATTATCGATTCGGCGCCGTTCGCAGTAATTGGGCCAAATTTTGCGGAGAATTGACGCCACACGACCTACCACAATGGCTAACTTTTGTTGAATGGGCGCTGCAAAGTTGGATGAAGATCCACTTTTTGTATTGGAAAATTGTGATCAGCGACGAAGCTCATTTCTGGTTGAATGGATACATGAACAATCAAAATTGCCATATTTGGTGTGAAGAGCAGCCAGAAGCATTGCCAATGTATCCCGAAAAATGGCAGTGGCATCATTGGACCGTATTTTTTCAAAGACGACGAAGGCAGGAACGTTATTGTGAATGGCGAGCGCTACTGTGCGATAATTACAAACTTTTTTTTTTGCCCAAAATGGAAGAGCTGGACTTGGCTGAGGTGTGGTTTCAACAAGACGGTGCCACATGCCACACAGCACGTGAAACAATGGCCCAATTCGGTGAACAGTTTATTTCACGTTTGGGAACGGTCAATTGGCCGCCTAGATCGTGCGATTTAACACATTTAGACTATTTTTTTTGTGGGGCTATGTTAAGGCTCATGTCTATAGCGACAAGGCTGCAACGATTGACGCACTGGAAGCCATTATTGAAGAATTTATTCGTGAGATACCGGCCGATATATTGGAGAGAGTATGTCAAATTTGGACCCAGCGTATGAACCATTTGAGGCGACGCCGCAGTCAACATTTACATGAAATCATCTATAAACATTGAATTATATAGATAGTTCTATCGACCCAAATAAAGATTTCCTACATTTCTCTAAATTTTATGTGTGTTTTTTTTTTAATCGAATACGAAGGCTCTTAAAAAATCACCCTGTATAAGCATAACGGCCCATAACAATTAATTTCTAAAATCTGTTCTCTCTGGAAATGCTAAAAATTTATGAGATCACTTTAATCAAATAATTAATTAATTGAAAACATTTCACACGTGCAATTTGCTGTGAGACGCATCAATATAAATGCGAAAATAATCATGCGGCATTTTCGAGTACTTGCGGTATTGATATATTCTCATTGTTTTATTTAATTTGTTCATTTTTGTCATGAATATGAATTCGTAAGTTATACAAATTCTAGAATTTACCTAAATTTTATATAGCGTTTAAGGACAAAAAGGCCGTGGACAAACTTCTTTTCATAAACTAGATTTGCTTGTATTTACAATATTTTCAAAACATAGAAAAGTACTGTTTTAACATAATAGTTTGCTTACACACACACACACACTTTGTGCCATTTGAATTTCTCTTCCATTACAATGGTCATCACGTGGAAATACTCCAATTTCATTTGTAATGAGTAAATAATTAAGTAGCATTGCAGTAGCATTGCAGCACCATCAAACTGTCTGTTAAGCTGACAAGAAGAAAAAAAAAAAAACTAAATAAATAAAACAACAATAAATAATAACAATCAAATGTCTGAGTATTTAAATACAACAACTGTCAACAAATTATTAAGAACACAACAATACACAGTACTTGTACTGTGATGTGAATGCATACGTACAATATGATGTGATGCAAGTAATACCATCATCATTATTAAGTGAGATTATATGTATGAATATACATAGTATATGTAAGCTCTTTTGTGTCACCATCAACTTTATTATCAGCAACATTGTATTCGCATTGGTAACACAATTCTTTCACTATACGGAGTATTTACTTAATACTATAAGCACACTCGTTGTTTAGGGTAATGCAATAAGGCTGCAGATTCTTTTTGTTTTCATATTAGAAACACGTGGTTATTATTATTAGTGGGTTGTATTGCACCGCGACCCTAGGTCTATTATGCACCCCATCATGGTTTAGAGTATTTCTCTAAGTCCAGCATTCATAAGGAAGTTTAATATAGATCCTACCCTAATGGACTTTAGCAGATTTTCCGATATTATAAATTCCCCGAAGTTTTTCTTTCTTGTGTGCATAAGTGCTGGGCACGTTCCCAAGACATGTTTTGCAGTTTCATTCTCCTCCCTGCAATGTCGGCAGGTTTCCTCCGAGAAGATTCTTTAGGTCATAATTCAGCCTGCAGTGTCCTGTCACTAATCCCATGATGATTCATATATTAAAAAATTATTCTTGTTTAAACTGATACATTCCTCAAGTCGTTTTAGGTTACAGGTCCCTAAAAGTAGTTGTTTGACATAAATTCGACTACGGATTCTAATTGAGCAACGTCGAACATCGTTCTTTCTCTGTTTTTTTTTTTTTTCAATTTTTTGGGCTCTGGCAGGGTGATGATGAAAATCAGACCATGGATTTGGAACTTTATTTACTGATTATCCTGACAATGACAACCCCATATTGATTAATTCATTATTAGATACTTTGCATGAAGAAATCCAAAACAAAGGCCAAACCTGGCGAAAAAACTTTAGTTTTCACAAGACAATGCGCTAGCCGTAATTATTAGTTTTTGCTTCCAGCCATTGCTGCGTGTTTTCAGATTTGAAAAGATTGCCCAATGGAAAAAGGATTGAGTCAAATAAAGAAGCCATTTTGAGGGTCATATTTTCTTCTCTCTTTGAGCAGAGAGGACTGCAGATTGCTAGTCGGCCCGGTAATGGGTCACTTTCTATGGGCACGTCAAATTAAAGGGATAAGACTAGCATAGGACTAGGATAGTAGAGCTATGAAATGATGGACGACTTCTGTATGTCTGCCTTTTGTGTGTCTGCTTTCTGTCGAATCAGGTTTGAGGATTGTGCTATGGATATTCCGCTCCAGACCGGATGTTCCATACCTGCTTTGATGTCTTTGGAAATCATGTCTATTTAAAGCAAATTGAAATGGACCTCATGAATTGCAGTACAATGCACGTATCACGTCTGAGTATTGCGCTTACTTCGACGTCCGACAAAAAAAAAATGGCATCAAAAGGTTACAAAAACGCTAAACTAAGCATAGCGTTGAGTTCAAAGTAATCAATGTTGAGCAGTGATAAATAATCTTTATTTTACATCATCGGTGCACGTCATTATTGATTCAACCTCGTTTGCGCGTGTCAAAATTATTTCAATGATATGTGGAGAAAGTTTGAGGTTTAGCTGTTTTCCCCTAACAACACATAGGATTCCACCATTCAGCGCTGGAATCGCGTGGTGCTCATTATCGTAAACCCAGACAACAACTGTCTCTGTATTTGCTCGCAATCGTTCGTCAGTTTTAAACCTCTAACATGGACAGCTGATCTCCTTATTCGTCGATCTCTACTATCTGGTTCGTTTAGATAATATTTGGCCAGCAAAATCATGTGAATATAAATAAATTGCTGCGGTCAAAGACAGACTCCTCATTGAATCACCCCATGTAGTACGCATTTATGTTTTCTCTTCTGTTTTGCTCAGCATGATTTTTATATGATGCTATGTAGTATAAGTAGTAAACCAACAACAACAACAACAACAACTCTCTTGCACAAAATTACCAGTGTTATGTTAATATTTGTCCCAAAAGAGTACCTCGTATACTCGTATGGAATACGTTGGTATGTTGATGTAGGCGCTGAAGTGTTTTTAATACAAAGCAAAGGTGCCAGGCAAGCATGATGAAAAGAAAATGCTTTTCATATATAAAACATACATATTTACTTAATCATATGTAAGAGTATGTTGTTTCTGTTATTGCTATTTAAGTTGTTGTAAGTGTATGTAACTACTCCTAAAAGCAATTTTGTTATTCGACCACAAGCAAACACACAACAACATAATTACACACACACACACACACACACACACAGATGAGGTTCCCACATACAAAGTATATTTGTATACAAGTAAATACATAAACCTGTAACTGCGAATGTGTTTCTCAGTATAAAATTGTCTGTGGGTGCGTGTATGTGTGTGAGTGATGTGTGTGTATTAATAATTCCAACTAAATGAAATTCCTAAAAGCCTCAATGGTATAATCCTGCAATTCATGTCTTCACATATTTAGCTTTATCACATATGTACGTTTAAGTGGACAATAAATGTGCATTGTGATTTATAGTATGGGTATTTTGAGGAAGACAAAATATTTATGTTCGAATAAATCTATGCTCGGAGGCTGCACAAATGATCACTCTTCAGCATAAGTTTATCCAAAAATTTTTCACCAATAATGCGCCACATAAATATGTGAAGTAAACACAAATGTAATATGTATATTGTATTAACCCATTGTTATGTATAGTTTTTCTTAAGCTGACAGATTATTTAATGCGAAGTTAAATTAGTCATGCATAAGTTATTACTTGATTTTTTTACCCACAATAGGCATATAAATATTTTCATTTACAAGGAAGCCAAAAACTGATTGCTACTTAATGATAGCCTATGCAATAAATAAGCAGGCTCTATGGCAAGGCTGGGCACCTTGAGACTATATGATGTATTCTTTCAACATTTCGATTCCTAATCTCAAAGGAGTGCTTAAATTCATTTATATATTCCCTATAGATGCATAGAATTGAGTAGATTGGAGAGCACCGTATAAGGTATTTTCCACAGGCATATTCTTCCTAGGCGTCGTCGAACTTACGGAGTGCTTTGGAGCCTTCATCGTTCCATAAATTCAATATGCAGAGAGAAAGGGACAGTTCATAGGAGGTTTTGATCTACACCGATGATTCAAAGCTAGACTTCGGGGTATGGGCGGGCATCTTTTCGGGGCTCCTTCAAATATCCAAAGTATTACGTTGAGGCCAGCGTGTTTCAGGTAGAAGTGCTGATTATAAATGGGACATATAATACATCCCTTTCAAGTGATAGAGTCTCATGGTCAAAGATAGTTATCTCTACAGACAGAAATGTCGCTGTGTTTATCGTGAGCACCTGCCAGTGATGGCCTTATCTCACGACGCCCAAAGCGTGTGTATCAATTTGAAGCGTTGATAGGCGCCCCGTAGGAGTGGAAAATCTGAGTCCAACCTCCAGTATCCTACGGTACCAATTGGGGAACGTTGAATGGACGTACTACCCTCCTTGGTTTGGATCGAGGCCCATCTAAAACCTCTTCTGATCTAAAGGGTCAGCACCCTGGTTGCAATACAACTCCACATCGAGTACCCACGCCGTGTGACGTGGAATACTATACCCGCGTGTTCTTTGGGTTACCTCAGCCACCACGAAAACCTCCCCGAAGGGCCGTTCCCAACGATCAGATTGGAGGGATTCCAACCTGATCACCCGTGGTACCAAATTTAAAGTCTTTTTGTAAGACCTCGTAGCCGAAGTTACTACCAGTTTCAGCCCCATTCGGCTTCGGACTGGTAGCCGGGAACCTCTACAGACAGTCAAGCTGCTATCAAAGCCGTAGATTCTGATACAATATCTTCAAAACTGATCTAACAATGCAGACAATAACTCACAGAACTCAGCCAACGACTCCAAGTTACTCTTGTTTGGGTTCCAAGTCATAGGAACATTGAGGGGACCGAATGAGCAGACGAATTGCCTAGGTCAACAGTTCTGCATTGGATATTTCTCTCTGGCAGAAACTGTAGCTATTCCGTTCAGTAAGATAAAAAGTACCATATCTTTTCACTACTGTTCCATTGCGGAATACAGATGGAAGCGGCTGAGAACTTGTACCGTGTCAAGACAGACATGGCCAAGGTATAACATTCAAAGGACGAATCAACTGTTAAATTGTTCCCGTCCAAACATCACACGGATCACTGCGTTTCTGACAGGTCATTGGAAGATAGAGAAACAAGCAGAGAGACTGAATATTTCCTTTAATTCATTCTGTCGCAGCTGTCAGGGTGAGGATAAGTCAGAAAGCCTCTCTCATTACTTATGCGTATGTTCTGGTTTGGCAAGAGCCAGAATACGTAAAATGGTGCTAATTAGGTATTTCTCGAAGAAAGCAGCCACTTCAACAACAACAACAACAAGGTGGCCTCCTATTGTATGACAGAAAATTGTAAAACACGAATTCCACTAAGATTTTTCGATTTGAAAAAAAAGAAACTAAAAAATAGAAAGTTCCTTGCCCATTGAAGAAATTTAAGAATTGACTCACGAGCCCTAAATTTAGAAAAATTCGTTCTTCATAATTTTTTCTATTATTTAACCATAATATTTTGCCTCTAAAAGGGTTAAAGGTAAGACCGACGATAATTAATTTTTTCTACCCAACATTTTACCCGAACATACTTATTTGGTATTTGCAGCGCTTAGAAGTCTCTACACCCACAAAATTGTCGACTATTGGGTTTAAATGTTACGCCAACTACCATTGCTTTTTTTCTGCTCAACATTTTCTCTGATATTCTTACACAGTATTTTCAGAAATCTCACCGCCGCAAATTTACTACTTTTATTGCTTCCTTGGGATTTTCCGACCTATAATTAGTAAAGATAGTACAATCGATGTTCACAATTTTGAGTGTTTTTCTGATCATAAGTTTATTTATGAGCTCTTTAACTTGAGCTAAATTTCTTTTATATGCTCGTTGTGACCTGTTTAGGGTATATGCTAAATTTCTTGCTATTCGTGCTGGTCCTTAATGGTTTAAAATATTCGCTCTTCATCAAACAATCTACATAATCCTATAAGTTTTTCCCTAATTCCCCATGTAATTGTGTTAAAGTTGAATTAATTAAAATCATTAACAATTGGAAGCATTTGCTGAATGTTTATTTGAAATTTGGAATTTTATACAATTAATTGACACTTTTGCATTGTTGTTTCTATTAATTACTCATTCTAAAGATAGCTTATCTCCTTTTGAGTAGTGGAAGAGGTCATGTAACCATCTTGTCTTTCTCTTTATTTTCCAGATGGCTGAACTAATGCATCAAATGCGTGATCCAGCCCATACATTAGGCGGTTCGGTGGGTAGCATACCACAGACATTTGTTAGTAACATTGGCAGTGGGAGCAACAGTGCTGGCGGTGCTGGTTCTGGTCATGATTTGAGTATGCAGAAAGTATTAGGTGGCCTACAACATGCAACGCCGGCTACAAATCTGAAACTTGCTGAGGCGGCACGCATTGCTCAACAAAACGATGCTAGTCCAAATGTAGTTTCATCCAAGATGAAATCATCTAAATCCTATACTCATGGTCTGAGTAATTCAGCGGGCACGGTAAAATTTATTTGTTAGCAATTTGAAAATCTTTTGTTTTTATCAACGGCTTTACTCTTACAGGTTCACATTCCGACATCTACCTCAGCACAAAGTAATCTATCATTGCTTGCCGATATCTCACCAAATCATACACATTTCTTTGAGGTTATGTATGTGGGCAAAATACGTGTCTCACACAAGCGTGTACCATTCTCATTCATCGATGATGCATTGCCCAAATTTAAAGCATACGATGCGCAACGAACACGCATTTTGCAATTGTCCACAGGTTCTACTACGAGTGCTACTGCGGCAAATGGTATGGTAATTGGTACATCACTAAAAGAGAACGGTGGTGTTGAGGCGGTCAATGAAGAGGAAGAACCCGAAGACGATGTTGAAAATGCAGAAGAAGAGCAGGTGCAGACGACGTCTACAATGACAAAAGAGAAAACTCTTACAGACGTGGACACAAGTATAAAAGCTGATGAAGATTCATCCGAAAATCGGACAACAGAAGACAATAAGGAGAATAAATCACCAAAACGTCTATATCGTGGTATTAGCCAACTGGAATTGCCATCTAAGAAAGAGTAAGTATTTGCATGACATGGTTTTTGATTTTTTATGATAAGGGGCTTCTCTGCCAAAGAGCTCATCTTTTTTTTTTTTTTTGTCATAGAGCTCTTTCGCAGAAAGTGTTTAGTGTCGGAAGCACTCCCAGTATTATGTTGTTTCTTAACAGCGACTACTTTAGGGCTTCTTGATTTAGGGCCCGGCCTAACTATCTCATGAACGGAAGATTGGGGTGATAACTTTAATGCAACTTGTGTTTAGTGCAATAGAATATGTCTTAAAACCACTTAATTAAATTAGGTGACTGGGAGATTTGGTGCTTTGAACAAGAGAACGAGATGGCCATTCAGACTATGAGCTCTCATCGTATTGACTTCAAATAAGTTGCATTGCACCGACAAAAAATGGGGGGAAACCCATTGAAGGTTTTGATGCCATCGGAATGCAATCTGGTAGGAATCGAAGATAACAATTTTTGGTGTTATAGTACCAACAGCATGTTAGAGGAAACCCACAAAAAGTTACGGCTCTATTGGTACCCAATCACATGAGAATCAAAGACACTCTTTTTTGTCAAGCGAACAATAAAACATCAGATAGCCTTGCTTGGACGGACTCATCTGTTAATTTCCCTACATCTGATCCAAAAGTTGGATCACCTCTGCCACCATATATGATTTTATCAGTAAAAGGCATAATCATAAATGGGAGATAGTGAGAGGCTGCCGTTCATTTAAAGGCATGCTTCCTAAAATCTCGTAGAATGCAGCTGCTATTTATTTATTTGTCATTTAGGAGAAATGACTGCAGGTGGCTAGTGCATTTTTATAGCGCATACGTTTATTTTGCTAAGCATTTAAAGCTAATTAGCATGAGTCACAGTTCAGAATATTTTTTCTGTAAGCATGAGCACTGCAAAACATGTGTCGGGGACGTGCCCAGCACTTATGCACACAAGAAAGAAAAACTTCGGGGAATTTATAATACCGGATAATCTACTGAAGTCCATTAGGGTAGGATCTATACTAAACTTCCTTATGGATGCTGGACTTACAGAAATACTCTAGTCCATGATCGGGTGCACAATAGACCTAGGGTTGCAGTGCAATACAACCCTCTTATAATAATCATAAGCACAAGCACGATTTGGCGAAACACGTTTTATGTATCTATCTTGCTTTTACCCGAACCAAATTTAAAATCTTGGAATTTTATTGGCTGCGGAGCAAACACTTGAGCTCTGTAATGTTATTCACTCAATTTTATCACAGAGTCAAAGGAACCTACGGATTATATTGTAGGAAAATAACCACATCTAAAGAAAAAATTAAAAATAAAACAAAAGCTGTTTAAATCGCTGCTCTACTTCCCAAGAATGGACGGGTCTACGTCCCGGAAGCATTCGTCATCGTGATCGACCACGGTTTATTCTTCTAATTAGAATACGGAAATGCTATGTACGGGAACACACCAAGACATTTCCTTACTTTTGCTGCTACAACTACAACAACAACAAACCGCCACTATATCTGTTAAAAAATAATTATTGGAAATGGAGGCTCTAAAAAACCTTGACTGAGCTTGTCTACCAATTTTATTTGTATATTAAATTCGAAGAGTATTAGAATTAATAAAACAAAAGCTTCTATTTGGTTATAAAAACAATAGTTGGGCCTAGGGGCTCCAAAGGATCTAAACCGACCACGTCTTCCACTATGACTTGCGCAATCAATTTTGAGAATCTTAGAAGAGAGGAGGGTCTTGTGACATTGCTAATTGTTTGCTTTTGCTAATTGCTAATTATTTGTTTTTTGAAATTATTATTATTCCGATAAATAAATTTGATTTTTGTCTGGGTATGAGTGTTAATTTTTCTCATTATCGATTGAAATCCATTCTATTTGTTTTCTAATTACATTTATGTAATTAAAAAAAGAAATTTTTATTGTCCAAAATATGAAAATCTCATTAAAAATATATCTTACACCTGTTCGCACCATTATCATCATCATAGTGGCTCTGTTAAATTAGAGAATACGGCAAGCGTTGAGGAAGTGGATGAAAATGAAGCAAGCGATGTTACACCTAAAGTTATTATCAATAAACATCCATCACCACCTAGGCTACAACAAGAACAACAGCAGCAGCAGCAGCAGCAACAACAACAAAAATCCAATAGACAACAATTGCATCCATTGGATAAGTGAGTAGAAGTATAGTAGCAGATTGGAATGTTGTGTTACGTATAAAACCAATACCACCAATTACCAACCACCAACACCACTAGCAACACAACCAGTAACACCAACTGAATACATTTACACTACCATGTTGATTATTATTATGAACTCGAATGCACTACTCTAACATATGGCTACTTTAATTGTGTTGCATGAGATTTTTATTTTTATTCCACTCCCAATGGAACCCCTTTGCCATTTTGCTGTTTCAACCTTTAGAAATGATACTGAAGTTTCTTTTGAATTCCAAATGATAATGATTATCTATTTTTTTCTCGATATTTCAGTATACCAAAACAACGTGACCGTTCCGCATCATATGGTTGTATACCACCATATGTTGAACAAAATCGTACGATGGTCTTCCTTGTGGGACGTTCTGATTTGCGTCTGATCTCACCGGATCGCAAGCAAGTGCTGCTGTATAAAGATTTTAAAGATGTAGCCAGTTGTGCACAGGGCCAAAAGAATGCCGACCATTTTGGGATCATTTGTCGTGAGGCTCACAATGATGGCTACATTGGTTATGTGTTCAAGTGTCAATCGGATCATGTATGCGATGATATTGTTGCAGCCATCTCACAGGCATTTGTCACATGTGCTGAGCAAAAGAAAAAGGACGCCACACAGCTATTCTCGTGTGAACATTGCCCCATGCTGTGGTATCATAAATTGTGCACCGATGTGGAGGGCTTGAGTGAGAAGAAAACACAAGCAATGATTTTTCGACGTATCGAATCGCTGACGGACGACGAACAGGATACAATATGGGCAAAGTTTTATGGTTCGGAGAAAATGAGTGCACCACTCTCGGAACAAAATCAATTTCTAATGATGTTGCTACGTGCGCACTGTGAGTCCAGACAACAGCGTCACGTACACGACACGGCAGAGAATCGTTCAGAATTCCTAAATCAATATTTGGGTGGCAGCACTATTTTCATGAAGGCCAAACGTTCGCTCACTAATTCGTTCGATCATCTGTTGAAACGTAAAGCTTCTAAGGATGACATCGGTATGGCACGCGACTCACATCAGATACGTGAAAGTTCGGCTGAGCCTCAACTAGGTGGCAGCAAGACAAGCGGTAATGAGTCACCGCCAGATGGTTTCCGATCACGTTCGAATACCGTCGGTGCTAGTCCAAGTCGTCCAAATGCTCAGGATCAATTGAAGAGTCCAATGATGGATATGTAAGTAAAATTACGAGGTAGCGGTGAAAGATCTACATTTCTCTACGAGACATAAGAAATGCAATCGGGGTCTAGAATGTGCAAAACTTCTCCAGAGTACTGTGTGTGTTTATTGCCTAGCTTTTAAATTGCTTTAGTGGCCCGTAAATGTATAAACCATGTTCGCGTTGTATTCGATCAGGTTCGATCACTAAATTACTTAAAAAGAATCTTAAGGTCACCATGCTATTTATCTTCCTAACGAATATATTTGTCTTTCTCGAACTTATGAACCCTTTGCAATTCCTCGAGATTGGCGAAATTTGCAACTTTTCTTGATTAATGTAAAAAATGGCAAGAACAAGACAAAGGCCCACAGAGAAATGTTCTAGAAAACAGTGCCGAATAAAGTTTTACTTTAAAGAAAAATGTGATTTCTCTTGCAAACCGTAAAAGCGGACCGGATAGACCTACATTCAAAGGAGGTAATGGGTTAATATATTCTACAAAACATGTTGCTTTAAGGAGCTGAGCACACAAATGTTAATGTTCCAAGTTCTATTTCAGATTTTCATTTTATGGAAAATTTACTCTACCCCAAAACATATTTAACCCAAGTACTCTAAAGCACATTCTTTATCCACACAAGCATTTCCTCTTTGCGATCACTTTTTAACACCTATTTGTTCACACTTTGTTGCGCAATTTTATTAATCATTTCGATTCAATTCATTTAGATTTATGAAAGTCGGTAATAGTCCAAAAGAAACTGAAACTCATCAGGCATCATGGCGTCAGGCTATTTTGAATAGTGTTGTGACACCTTCGAAGGGTGGCGAAAATGATCCGCAAGTCGAATTTCTCTCGCCGATGAGAGTGACAAGTAAGTTTTGCTTTTGACAATCATTTACAAAAACCCCATATAATATAATTTCAATTTTTTGCGACAGAAACGAAACATGGCAAACGTACACGTGAAGAATTACGTGAACTCTGGAAGACGGCCATTCGGCAAACGATACTATTGCATCGTATGGAAACAGAAAATGCTATGTTGCAGGCACGTCAAAATGAGAACGAATTGAAACGTATCAAATTGGATTATGAGGAAATTGTTGCATGCGATAAACAGCTAATTGAGAGATGGGAGCTGATCATTGAACGTGACTCCATGAAGATTGGCAATAAAAAGGATCCTAAAGTTTTGGCACAAGCCATCAAAAATGGTGTTCCACGTTCGAAGCGTGGCGATGTTTGGACATTTTTGGCCGAACAGCATTCCATGAACACGGCACCGGTTGACACAAAACGTTTTCCCAATTTTAATACACCCTATCATGTGCTGTTGAAAAATCTCACCGAACATCAGCATGCAATTTTCATCGATTTGGGTCGGACATTTCCCAATCATAAATTCTATAAGGATCCCTTGGGTTTGGGTCAGCTTTCGCTGTTCAATTTGCTCAAAGCCTATTCCATACTTGATCCCGAATTGGGCTACTGTCAGGGATTGGGTTTCATATGTGGCATATTGCTATTACATGTAAGTCATTAGTGTTGCAAATGTCATATTTTCGCAATCATATTCATATTCATATTTTTCTAATCTCTTTAAAGTGTGACGAAGCGGACGCCTTTCAGCTGCTGAAACATTTAATGTTTCGTCGTCAAATGCGTACGAAATATTTACCAGATATGAAAAAATTCCAATTACAATTGTATCAGCTCTCACGTCTGGTTAAAGATCATTTACCCGATTTGTATACGTGGTTAGATCAGAATGATGTATCGCCAACATTGTATGCAGCACCATGGATATTAACCGTATTCAGTTCACAATTTCCATTGGGCTTTGTGGCACGTGTCTTTGATTTGCTATTTCTTGAATCATCGGAGGTCATATTTAAATTTGCCATTGCCCTCTTGACTGTGCACAAGGATGAGCTATTGGCACGTGATAATTTCGAAGAGATTATGGATTACCTAAAGACCGTTGTGCCAAAGATTGAGGCACCCATAATGGAGCAAATCATGAAAATGGTATGTTTGTGGGGTGTGCGTGTGAATTATGAAATCTATAATTATTCATTTTTGTCCGCTTCAATTTTATCTTGCAGATTTTCACATTGGATATTAGCAAACAGCTAACAGAATACAATGTAGAATATAATGTATTACAAGAGGAAATCAGCACAACAAATCATCATTTGGATATGTTGAATCGTGAGAAGGCACAAAATCAACATCTCGAACAACAGTTGCAGGTAAGAGAAGTTGCACCGCATTAGACCTCATTTCGGGATAGCCGAATGTACTTTGAAAAGCATCAGATGCATTTCAGAAAGCAATAAATTTATATCAGAATCATCAAATGTCCTTTAGAATGCATTGAATGTATTTCTGAATAGTCCAATGTTCTTCAGAAAGCACCAAATATATTTCAGAATAGGCGAGTGTACTTCAGAAAGTGTCGGAAATTGTATGTCAGAATCGTCAAAAATGTACATCCGGAAGCACAAAATGTGATTTAAATGTAAAGTGTTTTCCATTAGGGACATAACAATTTCGTATCTTTATATGAACGCACCCTTAAACTTTTTTAATCTACTGTCAATGTCAAAACGTTAGTTAAAGTCAACATTTTCATCATGATAAAGTTCACGAACCAGCAACGTTTGGAAATTATTACAAATTACTACCGAAATTCTGAGTCGGTGGTCGCAACTTTAAGAGCGCCTACTCCAATTTTCGGCCGTAATTATCGTCCCACCACATTTTCATTATGTGACGTTCCGGTGCCAAAAAGACGTCGTACCGCTCGAAGCCAAGAAAATATCGCAGCCGTAAGTGCATCGATTCAAAATGAGCCAAATCAGTCAATTCCACGTCGTTCTCAAGAATGGGGCATCGCTCAAACGACACTGTGGCGTATTTTGCGAAAAGATCTTGGCCTACATGCTTACAAGATCAAATTGACTCAAGAACTAAAGCCACTTGATCATTTGAAACGCCGAAACTTCTGCAATTGGGCTCTGACGAAGCTTGAAGAAAATGACGAATTTCGTCGAAAAATCATCTTTAGCGATGAAGCTTTATTTCTGGCTCAAAGGCTTTGTCAATAAGCAAAATATGCATTATTGGTCAGCAACGAACCCAAAAGTGCTTCTTAAGACACCGTTGCACCCGCAAAAAGTTACTGTTTGCTGCGGTTTTCATGCCGGAGGTGTGATTGGACCGTATTTTTTCGTGGATGAAAACGACCGTCATGTTACCGTCAATGGAGAGCGATATCGTGCTATGTTGGAAGATTATTTGTGGCCAGAATTGGATGAACTTGACATCAGTGAAATGTGGTTTCAACAAGATGGTGCCACTAGCCACACAGCACACGTCACAATCGATTTATTGCAAGGCAAATTCGGTGAACGTGTTATCTCGAGAAATGGTCCGGTCGAATGGTCGCCTCGTTCATGCGATCTAACACCATTGGATTTCTTTTTATGGGGCTTTATCAAGTCACTGGTCTATGCCAACAAACCAGCAACTTTAGACGAGCTCAAAGACAACATCCAACGCGAAATTGCCAACGTTCTGGTCGAAATGTGTGCTAGAGTGGTGGAAAATTTGGTCCAAAGAATCGACCGCTGTAAATGGGATCGTGGTGGTAATATGACCGAAATCGAATCTCATTCATAAAATGTAATGCTTGCAATATATTCACAATAAATTTGAACTCAATATCTCAAATATTTCTGTGTTTTATTAATAGATAAAATTGTTATGTCCCTAATGGAAAACCCTTTATTTGAGAATAGTCAAATGCACTTCAATAGTCAAATGTATTTCATAAAGCATTTAAGGTATTTCAGATTAGTCAAATATTCTTCAAAATGCAAAAATATTCTTTAAAAAATATTAAATTCCACTCACAATGTGCCAGAATGAAAAAGTCTTGACCAAAATTCACCAATATTAAACCGAATAGATAAGGTTAACTTCGGTATACCCTATGCTTCGCTACTCTACACTGTGACAGTCAGTCGTGCGTTAGAAAATTAGATTTTTGCGTGGGAAGTAGGCGAGTTTTCATTCGATTTTGCCCATTTAGAAACTCATTCCTTTGTTTGTGAAAATACTCATATTTGACAATTTTCAGCTTGATCGCTTTGTAACTTTAGCAATTATCATGCGAATAGAAAAACATACGTGGCTCAAGCGACTCAAATCATGATTCTGATCTTCATGATCCGATTTACTGCACGATTATCGCTTTTATACTTTAAATTCACAAATTCGTTATTATTTTTATTAATCTATTATCTCTTGTTTTCCACCAAACAGTTTGCCCAGTCTTCGATAGCACAACTAGAGAAGACGCGCTCCTCACAACAGTCACAAATCAGCACGCTACAATCACAAGTACAATCGCTCGAGCTGACCATTCAGACGATGGGACGTTATGTGGGCCATTTGATTGAGCATAATATCAATTTAGAGGTACCTGCCGAGATACAGCATATTCTTCAGCAATTGGACGATCTGGAACGACAGCGGCGCAAGCCACACTTTGCCGAACGTAAAATTGGCAAATCTGTATCGGTCAACAGTCATTTGGGGTTTCCATTAAAGGTGCTCGAAGAGTTGAACGAAAAAGACGAACATGGTTCGCCGCAAAAACAGACGCAAGCAACGACGGGAACGCGGACACCTTTTTTTGAGCACGCCTACGAGCAGTTGCGACAACAGCAGCGTGGACATGGTTCATTCTCAGCTGGTAGTGGTGTGACAGCAGCATATTCGTCAGCACTGCCAACACCACAGTCGTCTGGCAATAAGAGCGCCAATCCAATGATTGAGTCTATTTCGCCAGCACGTGGACAATCGCAACAACAGCGACCAAATCGTCTATTGGATTCACCACCAAATCTAATGGGAGGAACCTCTCAAGCACCACTGCTTGATGAGCTTAAATTGCCAATGGATCAACATCAGACGAACAACATTAAAAGTCCCATGGAAGTGGATAGTGGTGTTGGCACACCAATGAGTCCACCCAGTACGAGCAGCAGTTGCAGTAGTAATGGCAGTACGATGGGTGCTGGCAGCAGTGGTAGTCTCTTTAGTCGTATGGGTTATAAAACGACACCAGCCATTTTATCACCACTCTCTAATCGTCATTTGTATGGAGCAGCAGGTGGAGGAGGTGGAGGACAAAAGGTGGCTGCCACAACAATCATACAAGCGGAAGGAGAGAAAAATAATAAATTGAAGCAACAGCCACAAAGTGAGAATAATAATGTAAAAATTATAGAGGAAATGCATCATCCACTCGGTATGGTGGGTGATGTTAGTGTGCAATTTAATGGTACCACACAGCTGAAATCGATACGACCAGTACATCATATACGTTCCATGGCTCAAAATAGTCAATCATCACTAACACATGCATCCAGTACGGAGAGTGAAACAATTGCTGCTGATCTTGCGGCCAGTGGTCGAAGCTAACGGTTTTGATTTATAACCAAATTTTTGCGTAACTTCTATTAGATGGTAGATAATCTCTCACTCCCACTCTATCAATAATAATAATGTGTAATAATGATAATTGCTGTTTGATGTTATGTGAAGCTTGCACAATTTACTCGTACATACATACACAGTACATGTGAGCAGTTCTCAGCGAATGTTCCTTTAAACGATTACTCTCTCTCTATAAAGTGTAAGCATCTGTTGAATAACTGCAGCTACTGCTAATTGCTATTGCTACTAATACTACATAATTTCATACTCGATTTTGTAATGGAAATTAAAGCCCTCCTCACATCAAGCAATAATCTACGGCTTGCTTCAAATAAATAGCACAAATACTTTTGGACATACATATAATATAATATGGGAATGAAAAATGAGAGCATATTAATTAAATAAGAATAAATATGCATATTGTACTTATTGTTTACATATAGAAATATCTAAATAATATTACTCGTATTTCAAAGCAAAAGGGTTTAGTTGAGGGCAGCAGAAAATATCATCTAATACCATATGTATCTAGATAATTATAGAATTGATGTTAGGGTAAACACACAAGAAAAAAAGCAAATGAATGCAAATATGTATGCTTGACATTGAGTCTAATGAAAAGAAAATCTCAAAGGAATTGCTATTAATTTGCAAGCAATTGCTTAGTTGTTATTTACCCATTATTTTGTGCTTCGACTTTGTAGTCAGCCCTTTCATTATATTAATATTATTTAAACTTCTTATTGAGTTGAATTAACATATACGATAAAGAATTGCTTTCAATTCATATTTCTAAGTAATGAGCTTGATTAAAAAATCACTCGACAATGGCTTTTACTTAAAATACTTTCAAATTTCAAAATTTGATTTATAGTGATTGCTTAATGCTATTTTTCTGTTTCATTAGACTCATTTTAGTAATCAATGAAAAAAGTAATAATTTTTGAAAATGTTAATTTTATTTTTTTGTATAATTCGCAGCTTTTTCATTAGCATTATATTTTAAGAAAAAAAAAAAAACTAAATTCATCAATTTAGTTATTTAAATATGTCGAACACAAAGACACACATGATATTACTTAAGTGCATACAGGAAAGTTTTTTAAAAAGTTTACGCCTTTAGAAAAATATTTCATATCTCGATTTACGATCTTGACTTTTTCAATTTAAGCCATTAGAAAATAACGATTTTATTCTTCGGGATATTGCTATAAAAATTATAGTGAATTGTTTGACAACCTACTAATGGGCCACTCAGATTGGTTTATGTATCAATGAACCTTCTATTTTATTCAAACAAGTATGCTCTCCGTTCGACTATCATTAGTCAGCACTTTTGCCAGAGACCTGTCTATACCAAAATTCTGTTTTCAGTCATTCTCATGTGGATGATGTTGTCGCATTACTGTGGCTGTACACAGATAGGCCCACAGATATTATTGCCATTCCAATGGCAACGTGTAAACTACTACTAGCTTCGATCGCAACGCACAAAACGATTGACATGCGCGAATACGAAACATCGTGTGCAATTACTTGTCTTATCCTATCAATACTAGACATCAAATGGACAAAAGACCTAAAAGAGCTTAACAGACGCGTGATTAAAAAGTTGGTATGAATTATTACGAGGCATTACGAAGCAAAAATACAACTAGACTATGCATTGCAGTACCAAACTACTGCGGAAGCTTTGATAACTTGAAAACTGGTGCTACTTTGGAATAAATAAGCAATTGAGATGTGGAAACATCTATCGAAGAATGAAAGACACTCACCAAGTATGTCAGCATGCCTGTTCTTACATTTGACACAGAAGCCCAAACACATTTACCACCTCGCTTGAGAGTTTGCTTAAACTTTTCCAAACTAAAGTCCTAGTCAAGCTCTTTGAAACTATTTGCGTTGGTCGCGGGTATCAAATGAGTATACTGATTCATACTGAAGAAAGCTCATAAAAATCCAGTGCCTGAGCTAGATCTCTCATATCGAGTGAATAGAATATATGCTTCAGCCAAGAAGGTCTTATATTTGAAACCCGATAAAGGATGACAAGGCAAAGAAATATCTTACCTTTGGTGGGAAAACCAAAACTGGAGAATCTGTCAGAGTTTCGGATTCGTGAGCAATGAGCATAGATAACTGGCAGATCATTTTATTTTCCGCCGAAATTGATCAAAATCGTATATTGAATTGATCAGAGAAGTAAAATTCCATGCTAAAGTTTGGTACTAGGTTCAAAACTACCATTGAAAAAGATTGCTGGAATGAGACCCAAGTGTAGCACTTTGAACATATTCACCAATGACTCCAACGCAGTTTAAGCTGGCATATTTTGTTCTGAATATGTGATCAGATAATTCCTAAAGTTGCTTGATAATGGCAGTAAATTCCAGATAAAAGTATTTGCTGCTTCGAGAAGTCACTGAGTCACTTTACTGCGCTGAATATATTATAAACTTACATAGACGATCAATCAATCAATCAATTAATCAAATCTTTTTACTAATAGATCACAGGACTGATGGCTGCTCACGAATGCGGATAGAAATCACCAAGCAATAATGTTCTATTTCCAAAGCGCCTGTACTGTAATAATATTCAAATCATGAAATCTTAAAATAACGCTAATCCGTCTGGACTTAGTAGTTCTGCGCTTGGCCTCTGGCCAACCTAACCTTATTTATTGTTTCTGTTTGTTAATGGAACTAAATAGATTTTCTTTCAAACAAATTTTTTTTTTTCGTGATCCTTATTCCATTTGCGGGGATCGTCAAAAAGAGAGGTAATCCTTATCCGAGGCACTGTTTGATTTTTCGTTGGGTGAGAGTTTTTATGTGATGGGTCCCAAGCCCAACGCACAACCTCTAACCGAAAAGGTTTTCGCCACGCACTTTAGCCGCCTCCCAGCGCTTGTCAGGAAGACATTGCCCGGTGGTCACCACGTGGAGGACCCCCATTAAAAAATGAAGGTGACATCACATAGCAAGCAGAGATAGCTAGGCATTAAAATGTTATAGTACGTCTCAATTTTCTATTTTCCCTGAAATGAACTAAAACGTAAATCGAGACTATGCAATATGTCATTTTGACGAGCTGGTAGTTCTAGTGTTAAGTACTACCAACACATTTGGGTTCACTGTATGCATCTTGTTAAATGTTAATTTTTCGATTGTTTTAATTTGAATTTTAGATTTAATTTTTTTTTTTTTTTTTTTTGTTCTATTAATATTAAGAAATATAGTCAACTTGAGAAGTATTTAATTAAGTACTAAAAATTATTTATAAAAATAATAAATATATTTATATGCATAAGCATATATTTTGAAGTACATGTGTACATGTAAGACGCAAAGTCCTATTAGTTTGAGAACGAACAAAGAAAAAATTATGAAAAACCAAAAATGATCAAATTCAAAATTTCTTAATTTGCATGCAATTAAAATTATTATACACCCACTCGTATCTATAGATTATGCTCAAATATAAAAATTTTATTTTTTTACTATTCTATAATAATTTACTAAGCATTGTACTTAAAAATATTATAATTTATAAGCTAATATACTCGTCTACTAGTATGGCAACTAGGTCATCTGAAAAGTCTGCGACTAATACTAAGAATTAGGTCCATCCACCAGGAAACGAATGCTTACCACTATCTGTTACCTATTTTGAGTCCAATGACAAATTCGAAGCTAAATTCATCGAGTCGTTAATAACACAAAGCAAATTTTATAATGTTGGAAAGAGTGAAAAATCAGAATTTCAAGTCGTAATTAAATATTATTATTATTACTGAGAAGGAAAATGCCGTGATTCGCTACATCCTATAAATCATTTATTCAACATGATCATTTTAAGTGCATAAACTTTCCCCATAAACACTCTACCATTATTCTAACCCATCCGAAAAATACGATTTGTCAAATTCTACAAAATTCACTTCTGCCTCGACAATAACCTTCTCGTTTCAGCAGAATCTTTTTCTTACGAACAATATTTTCATGTTGGGAAACAGAAACAAGAGGAAGGAACCCAGATTACGGGCTGGATAAACGTTATGCTGGATAAACAGCTTTTTTTCTTAGCCAAATAGAACTTTTACTTACTTACTTATGTGGCCATTACAAACGAACATCAATTTAGGCCAAATTTAGCGTCCCTCGGCGACTGTCTGCCCTTAGCTAGCTCCAAGTGTCAGTTAAATTTTCCAGTACTTGCAGGTTAGACTTGCCTCTTCTGTGTCGCCCACCAGCGGGTCCCGAAGACAACAGCTTCTTAGCTACTGCGTGCTCTTCCATTCGCTTGACATGACCTAGCCAGTACAGCCGCTGATGCGCTATACTATGTCGCTATCGGCATACAGCGCATACAGCGCATACAGCTCATGTTTGTACCTTATTCAATACTCGCCACCAACGCAAATAGGTCCAAAGAACTTGCGTAATAATTTTCTCTCGAAGACTCCGAGTATTCTTGAGTATTATTGAGGTGGAAATTGTCTAACCTTCAGCGCTATATGTAAGGACAGGCATGATGAGAGACTTGTAGAGTATGGTTTTAATTTCTCGAGAGAGGGCTCGACTTCTCAATTGCTTACTTAGCCTAAAATAGCACCCGTTAGCAAAAGTGATCCTTCGCAATATCCCCAGGCTGACTGCATTACTGGTGTTAATGGTGGTTTCAAGACAGAGGAAGCCCCTAACTATTTCAAAAGCGTTGTTATCAATAGTGACGTGTCCAATAGAATTGGGTTTCCTTCAAATTCTTATCGAAGCGGGACATTAAATCACTGTGTTACTGCCCCGTTTTTGTTCTTGGTTTCTGTAGAGTCTATTACGATTCGAACCCCAACTTTGTTTTTATTTCTTCGCATGTTTTTCCAACCAAAAAAAAAAAAATAGTGAATTACGGATCGATAGTGCATTTCTTCCATTTTCTCTCGAAACACGACAAACTTATCAACCAACTGGATGCCATATAAGATATAATCTATACATCAGTGTGAAATTTAGTGTGGTGTCGTTTGACAGATGGTGCCGTTTTGACAGACCGCTGGGTCAATTACCTTCACCAATGCCACCTGTCATCAAACACAGCTGTTACTCACTGTTGGATCCTCGTATAGACCTGCATAAGATCTACGGTGAATAGCAACAGAGTAAAATGTTTACAAAATTTGTTCTATTGTAGACTTATCGGATGACGTAGTAAAATTTTTTCACCATTCAAATTGTACTTATTGATTCGCTTTTTCATTAATTTTTCCTATAAAAATTTTTATAAATATTTTATACAAATAATTTTTTGTTTTTGTATATTAAATAAGCTAATTTTAAATAATAAGCAATAACTGTTTATATTTGTATATTTGAATTATTTTTTTTTTTTTTTTTTTGTTATTGTTTTTATTATAATTATAATTACAAAAAAACATATATTTATAAATAAGTTAATTTAAAACTTATAAAAAAAAAAACCTATAAATACAATAATAAAAATAATAAATTGTGTAAAATGTAGTCACATTGTTTAATGAAAATGTATTATTATTATTATTATTATTCTTATACGATAAATATTATTATTATTGCATCATATTGCAAGTGTTAATAAAATATGGTATTTTGTAGTATTGTTTATCATTTTTGTTAATATTATTATTATTATTATTATTAATTATTGTTGTTATTATTACAGGTTATGCACTTCAAATTGACCATTTTGCAAACTAAATGCAACATTTTATGTAATCAAATTCACCTTTTCCCAAATCAAATGCATCCTTTTATAAAACGAAATTATTTTATAAATGAAATTTACATTTTTTCAAATCAATCATATCATTTAGAAAATTAAATACAGCTTTTTACAAACCAAATGCATCATTTTTCTAACCAAATTCACGTTTTTTACAAATCAAATTCACTCTTCTACAAATATTTTGCAACTCAAATTCAAGCTTTTACAATTGATAATCAAATTTGTAGGAATCAAATTCATTCTTTACTTTTGCCGCGAAAAATCTTCTAAAAGAGCTCTTTGATAACGCTTATCAAATGTGATGTCACAAGGGTTCTGCCGTTCGGGATTGGCTAATATAAATAAATAGTTTCCTTCAAATAAAAAATAAATAAATATGTGGCACTTAAAGCCCCGAAGAGCCCTTTGGCCGAGCTTATTCTTCTAATACTTTCCAAAAATTTAACACGCACAAAAAGTGGCCAAGGTTCTCTTCCACAGAATTTTTTGGGACCACGTATTAATTTGTTATATTCTTATTTATTTATATTCATGACGTGCTTGCAGCAGAAACAGTTGCATTGGAATTAGCAAATTTTAATTATTCTGTTTCTGACGGATTTCCGTAAAAATGAGAACCTAAATTGCAGTGAATTCAAACCCATTTTTCGGCGTCAACTCTGTGTGATTCCTTCGACTTCGGGTCATCGATATTGGGGCTTCCATCAATCCAAAGAGGAACTGAGGAACTCGAACTCGTATCGTTCAGATTGACGATGAAGAGCTTGGTGAAAGTATTTGACAGAAGGCTGTCGAAATTTCTCTTACAATTCGAAGGAGGAAGGACCTTAGATAGTACTGATCGTGATCATCATAGGTCACAACACAGATGCACAGCACATGACAGACCCACAGAACCCACGCTTGCGAATTTTACCTTGAAGATGTGGAAGATGTGTGAAGTATTCTCTCTGTTAGGAACACTTAATCACAACCTGTTTTGCACTAGGCCACAGGAGACACAAAATCCTAGGTTTATACCTACTAGAAGATGAAGACCTTCAAATGCACCCCCCAAGGTTCCATTCCTCGATATATTAAATATACTAAATATTTAAGTATAAAGGGGTGCACAATAGTCGAGGTTGGTCGCAATGCATAAAGGCTTTAGCCTAATCCGTACTACCATTATCATTACCATTATCTCCGTTATCGTCCAGCTTTTGAGAGAACATCGTTGAGCAGGCTTCTTCATGTTTGGACTCATCAAGACAATTAAGAAATTCAAAGTATAATAGCATAATTTTCTCTTCGCTATGCTTTTTTTTTTCTTCGCTTCTGTCTGTATCGTTCATCTAGTTCTTCTGCTTTCGAACTTTGCTACAATAGTCTGCTGACTGAGTTTCTGAGGCTAGATTCTCTACCTCCTAATTTTAACTATAACTTGACCGAAATGTTTATTTTTGAAAAAATAAAACTTCCATAAGACAATTCATTCTGAATGAATACGCTGTTAGGAAAATGGAACGCTGGGTAATCTGACATTGTTCAAAATATGTCAAACAGCCCCGAGGGTTATTCATGTAACTACCGGCGAAGTCACTACCTTGTACCATACCATAACCTGAATGCTGAATTGCAGCAATTAAAAAGACTCAGTCAGTCTCCGAACAGTCAGAACAATTATTCTAGCAGGCATGCTGGCTCTGGCTCTTTCTATATTTCCCCAAAACATGAATTTTTCAGCCCAGATGCGTCGTTGAATAATATTGCTTCACGTGCTTCAGGAGCATTTTTGATAAAGAAGAAGAAGCAACTTTTATAAAAAGATGATTTGGATTTGTAACAAAAAATTGAATTTGATTTAAATTCAAAGGCAATTTGTAAAAATTATGAATTTGATGTGTTAAATAATGAATTTGCTTTATTAAAGGTGTGATGTTGGCTTATAAAGAGTGAATTTGATTTGCATCATGATGTATTTGGTTTGGAAAAAAATTTATTTGAATTTATTTATATTATTTTATGAAAATTAAAATCAAAATTATGTAGATTTTTTTAAATTTTATTCAAAAAATTGTTTATTTTTATTATTATTAAATTAAAAATATAATTATAAATAAATTAAACACACATACATTCATATATTGGAACATATATATATATATATATATATATATATATATATATATATATTTATATATATATATATATATATATATATATATTTATATATATATATATATATATTTATATATATATATATATATATATATATATATATATATATATATTTATATATATATATATATATATATATATATATATATATATATTTATATATATATATATATATATATATATATATTTATATATATATATATATATATATATATATATATTTATATATATATATATATATATATATATATATATATATATATATATATATATGAAGTAAAACTGCTTTTTCTTTGCAAAATCAAATCACACTTGTATGCTTTAGATGAAACGATATTATACCTTATATTAACCTTATATTATATATATATATATATATATATACAATACATACCTAAATATAAATTGAATAAAACAGAAATAAATCAATAAAAAAATATAAACATATTTATTTAAACTCGTATCATGAACAATTGCATTTCTAAAGGTTTATAGGGTGGTTTATGGAAGTATATCAATGCCGTGGCTCAGTTGTTTAATGCGTTGGTCCTCTGTGCATGAGTCGTAGGACATAAATTCGAATCCTGGCAATTCTTTCAGCAATAACAATTGGCATGGAAATAATGTTTCTGAAAGAGCCATGTCACTAAGCTCAGAAAAAGTGGTGTCACTTGAGTTCTACAGGAAGTTCCATTAAGATGTGTGGTACTTAGATTGTGAATAAAACTCAAACGGTTCGGAACTTTTCCAAATATTTCATTTCGTACGATAATTATTTCACGGATATGTTCACCGCGACTATTCCATAGATATCTCACTCTTTCGACCATATTCTTGATGACATTTTGCAGTATGACCTCCGGAATGGCCGGAATCATCGATGTAATATTGCTTTTCAAGTCTGAAATCGTCTTCGGATCATACACATAGACTTTATCCTGTGTGTAACCCCACAGAAAAAAGTCTAACAGTGTCAAATCGCTTAATCTGGGCGAACAATTCACATCACCCAAATTGAGGCGCAATGTGTGTGTGGTGTAGCGCCACAGATCGTCCGGACCCTGAGCTTCAACATCCGGCACAAAATTGTCTTCCAACATAGTGTGGAACCGCTCAGAATTTACATTTTTGGTGTTTCCGTTCTCATCTTCGAAACAAGATGGCCCGATAATGCCTCCGACCTAATGGGTCTTACGGTAAACGAGGACAAGACGAAGTATCTAGCGTCAACAAACAAAGAGTCCCGGCGTCTTGGACAGCACGTCACTGTTGACAACTATGCTTTTGAAGTAGTAAGGGACTTTGTCTATCTTGGAGCCAGCATTAACAGCAGCAATGACGTCAGCCTGGATATATTGCGAAGAGTCACTCTTGCAAACAGGTGCCACTTTGGGCTAAGTAAGCAATTGAGAAGTCGAGCCCTCTCTCGAAGAACGAAAACTACACTCTACAAGTCTCTCATCATGCCTGTCCTTACATATGGCGCTGAAGCATGGACAATTTCCGCCTCGGATGAGCGAATGCTTGGAGTTTTCGAGAGAAAAGTCCTACGCAAGATCTTTGGATCGAGTACCAAATAAGTTACAACCATGAGCTGTACGAGCTGTATGCCGATATTGACATTGTAAAGCGCATCAAAGTCCAGCGGCTGCGCTGGCTGGGTCATGTCGAGCGAATGGAAGAACACGCTACAGCTAAGAAGGTGTTATATTCAGAACCCGCTGGAGGACGACGCAGAAGAAGCAAACCTAACCTTCGATGAAAAGACAAAGTACTGGAGAACTTTAAAGCGCTGGAACTTCCAACTGGCGCCAGCTAGCGAAGAACAGAGATGGTTGGCGAAGCATGTAATATTCGGCCTAAATCGATATTCGGTTGTTATGGCCGCACTAAACCGTGACTCGCGGTGGATGCATTGGCTTCTCAACAATGGCGTGTGGATTTTCTGAGCCCCAGATACGGCAGTTTCGCTTATTAACATAGCCGCCGTGGTAGAAATGAGCTTCTTCCGAAATGATGATTTTTTTTTTTTTTTGAAAAAATCATCATCTCCAGCAATCTTTTGCGAATGTACGGCGTTGTGTATCGTCACGAGGCAACTGCTGCTGCATCAATTGAACTTTATATGGGTGTTGTTTCGCTAATGTAGTGATTGCGACCCCATATTTGGTGAATCGATTATAGCGTTTGCACCATCGAACAAAAATTTAAGATCCTAAATTCAATGATTTGAATGCGTTGTTCCTGAATGTAGCGATCCATAACTAAAATCCTATACTGTCACAATGAAAATGACACAAAATATGACGGGATATGGTCAATAATGCAGATTTTAATTCATAGCAAAGTGCCACAGCTACTATTGGAGGTTGGTGTCTTCAAAATAAGGCTTTGATCAAAGCAAATCCACATGCGACAACTAAATACATCATAGAGCCACTAAATATTAATAATTCTACCATTAACGGCTCGATATTTAGGTTCCTTATGAACTCACAGACAATAAAAATGACCCTTTCACAATAGCTATAGTGACTGGCACTGAAAAATTGATTTTTAACAATAATATTCTCAGTAAGCCATCATCCTGCTGTAGTAAAAATGTTGCTCAAACCAAAAGACGATTTTCAGCACATTAAGGTTATGCTTCCTGTATGGTGGAATTAAAAAAGTGTCGTGTTTTTGAAGCTCCTAACTTAGAATCAGACCAATGATTTGGAGATCTAATGTCGTGAACTGGATGATTTGAATATATTTTTTGAGGAAAAATTGCCAAAACTTAGCAATCACTATGGCGTACCATTTCACCGCTAAAATTCAAGGCGCTTTTTAAAGCAGGTAATATTAGATGGCTTAAGGAAGGTCGTGCTGCATACCTTGAAAATTTCTACTTCTCCCTGTAAAAGCGATAAGTTATCTCCTCATGTGGATGCCGTAGCTCAGTGCGTTGGCCTTTTAATCTTTAGGATGCATTTAATATCGAAAAGATTTTTCTTTCGAATTGGCAATTCACCCGGCATTAATAATTTACCATGGAAAGCTTCTAAAAGAACTCCACAGAAAGTGATGTCACAGGGTTTCTGCCGTTCGGAACCGGCTAATATAGGTCCCTTTTAATATTTTCCAAAAAAATTAACTTGCACAACAGTACTGGAAGAGAATCTTGTCCAAAGAGCTCTTCGGGGCTTGTAAGTGCCACCTCCTCAGATAAACCGATTTTGGAGAGGTGATATCTGTGGCTGTGATGGACTAATAAGCAGTCTATGAACAATCTTAAAGCAAAATTTCTGACTCTTGTTGAGTCAGGTGTGTTGTGTGGGCTGAGTTCCAACGTTGTTTCCACTAGTCTTCAACCAGTTAGTGGTTGGAATACTATGGAATTCCAAAGGATGGTCCTAGAGCAATTTAATGAAGCGCTGAGCACATTCTGGTCAATTCATCTGTTACCTCATTTCAATGTGATTTTGTCAGCGTCTGTGTGCATTTGTTTAAAGCGGTCAGAATCTGAAGTGTATCAAAGCACTTTGCTACAAGGTTAGAGGAATAATTCAAAGAGCAGAAAGCCTTTTTGACGACTTCACCATTCGAGAAGGTAGTGATCATTGCACCCTTTAGACATTAACCAAGAATTATTGTTATACAAGTTGCAATTATATGAATCTCACCTCGGAAGACAATCGATCAGGAACCAAGATTTATGAAAATCCTAGCATATGATCCAAATCACAATGGCCACTGCAAGAGAGGTTACAATAGCTCTGAACATATCAGTTCAGAGTCATTGTATCAACTTTGGACTAAGCCTTCAAGTTCTACCAGAGAGTTTCCTGTATTTGCAAACAGCTCTTGAGTCTCTCATGAGTATTTTGAAGATTAAAGAAAAAGACCCCATATTAAAGAAAATAATTACAACTTTTTTTCGAAAATATTATTTAATTATTTTTATTAAAAGAAAAATTATATTGAGATGAAATTAAAAGGAAGCTATTTATTGAAATATTTTGTTTTTTTTTTTTTTGGTATTTTTTCAAATTTTTTTTAATAAAATTACAATCACAATCATATAATATTGTAAGTCTATTTGGTATACTGCTAGTATTTCAGAATTTGGAATTTACATAATTCTACATTGAATTTCATATTAATTCCCTATACATAAATATATTTACAAAATATAAAATAAAATGTTAATTTTATATAAAAATTGTACATATGTATATATATTACATAAATTTGAATTTGAATTTTTCAATTTCGAAAATAGAAATAAAAAAACTTTTGAGGCAATCCCAATGATCTAATCAAAGAAATTTTGAAAACAAAATCACAGTATCTATTTTTAAGTATTTTTCAATGAAATTAATTTCAATAATTTTATTAATTTTAATTTTATTATTGTTGTATTATATCTTTTGTATTTGACTAATAAATTATTTAATTTTTATATTTTAGCTAACTGAAAAACTTCTTATTTTTTTTTTTTTTCTTATAAAAATAACACATTTTATTAAAAGAAAGAAATGCATTTTATTTCATTTTTATACACATTTCGTTTTGCTTTTTCGAAATCTTATTCCTTTTTCAACAAAATGTTAATTTTCATAAGTGAAAAATTACTCAAGCGACTCATTAAAAGTTAATCTGCCAAAAAATTTATTTCCAAATTTTGTGCCAAAGAAACTTTTTATTATTCCAACAAATTTAACTAATCAGTAGTACTAAGATATAATTAAAGTGCTCAATTTCAAATTACTTAACATTTAAATTTTCAAGTAAATGCTGCAATGAAAATCTCTATAATTTCTTCCAAATGATATATGGGAGAGGGATTATTCCCTTTTTGTTCCCTTACTTCCAAGAGTATTAAAAATGCACGAAACTATTTTCGAAAACTAACATCATTGGGATTTGGAGGCGGAAAATAGCCACTGCTAGGGAAATATCTGATCCTTAAAACGCAGACTCAACGATAATAAGAGGATTCTGGTTGAAGGTGTCTTATGATTTCGAAAAGGCGCCGTCATAAATTGTGACCCAATTGAGAAGAATTCGAATATCTTGGTCTTGAGTCTTGAGTGTTGAGTCTTTTATAGAAGTCAATCAGACAAAATCTCGTGGAGTATGAAGTTTAGAAGAGTTTCCGAGCAGTAAAACAAGGAGGAGTTAAAATTTTTGGAGGACCAATTTCGGTTTTTGCAGATACTGGACGCTAGAAACAACTTGAGATATAGGTGAATTTCAGAACAAAGCTTGAGATATGCTATACTGGCTGAAAGGAGCTAACACATAGACCCTCATGGCTTCCTAATGAGACAAGAACGTTTAACTCTAGTTACGAGTTGGAGAGACCATTGAAATGTTCGATATTCATCGCCAACTTCAGTAGTGATATTTTGTTCAAAGCCTCTGCTTCAGATTTTAGTGGCTTCTAAGCAGTGCAAAACAGCCAAAGAGTAGATGCTCCAGACTTTTCATCATAACAAAGGAAAAATATAAATAAAAATTTCGTATGAAAAAATAAAAACGACAGAGCTCAAGCAAATTAGGAATAAGGATATTTTTTTTTGAGTTTTCTTTCTGAAAAAAAGCACCTGAGCTAAATACAATAGCGTAGGGGACTCAACTAACGATTGCGCGAGATAATTTAGGTTTACAAAAATTTATTTTCCCCAGACCCATGAAGATTCTCCATTTTCACTTAAAAATTCTTCGAAGAAATTTTGATTAAATTTCCGTAGCGCAATTCGACTCAAAAGACCCATTTCAGTTTTAACAAAGAGCTACTAAAATTTGCCTCGGGTCTATTTGTAATTTGAATCAGACAAAGTCTAATCGCATAGCTACACCCTTTGAGGCATTCTTTCCACATAGAATCAGCAAAATGCTGCCGAATTGGAAATATGGACGGAGCATGGAAACCATGGCTCAATTAAGGCGGCTTAAAAGCAAACCTACTCGGCTCTCATTCTTTAAATGGTTGCTTTTCAAGAAATTCAGATTTGATATTGGCCGTTGTCGATGTCATCATTGACGCATTTGTCGCTGTTGCAGCCTGTGCCGCTGCAGCTGCCGCCGCCGCCGCTGCTGCTGCTGCTGCATTATATGCCGCCAAATTTCCTAGTAATCCTGATGGGAAATTCTGCTGTTGTTGCTGCATGTGCTGCATGCCTGTGTATGTATTCAATATGTTAGTCATATTGCTGGCTGCGGCGGCCGCAGCAGCTGCACTAGCCATACCACCGGGATAGAGATTTTGATAGAAAAGTGGATTTTGTAATTGAAACATAGCCATAAGATGGGTTAGCTGAAAGTTGGGTGGAGCATTTGGATCTTGTGCTGGATTTGTGACTGAACTCAATGGGAAGGTTGGATATAGTGCTGCTTGAGCAGGCGGCACAGTCGCCGTGGCAGTACTAAATTGACGATGTTCATCGCGCAACTCCAATTTGATGCGTTTACAATTATCGCCTTTTGACATTGTTTCTGGCATTTGCTGTGGGGAGAATGGGTAGAAAAGGTAATTTTCAGAATCGTTCGCAATTCCATTGTTCGTAATTGTTCTACTTACAATTTTCTTTGGCGGACGTCCACGCTTCCGCGCCAGAAAATGATCGGCTGAAAGCGAGGACAACGGTGTCGACACATTCGATGTACTACTGACCGGCACTGGGAGCACTTTTGGTGATTCTTCTTCGCTGGTTGGGTCTTTTTGTTTTGTTTTGAAATTCTGATAGGCAGCCTCAACATCGGCACGATCATGTTTGCGCTTGTGACTGATCATTTGTGTACTCGAATGCAGGATATAATTGCAATTGGTGCGCACACAATGTATGTGGTTGCAGACGGTGGAGAATTTACAATCCTCAAAGGGGCACGCTTCGGTTTTCAAAATTTTCTTAAAGCCATCCTGTGTGAGTTGATAGTCTTTGAGGTGATATGTTTTATGTTTATCTATGAGAAAGTGGAAGAGAGGGAGTGCATGAGACGAAATCGTGTTAGAGAATACCTCTCCTATACTCACCCATATCGGCTTTATTTTTAAACGTATGATTACAACCATCACGACAGCAATGATAATGCGATATGCGTTTCCCATAGAATGGACAATCTTCGATTTTACAATTTTCATGTGCTCGAAAACGTCGAAATCCCTCTTGGACAATTTCGGAATTTTTTCGATGAAAATTCGCATGCATTTGAACGTCACTTGTGCTCACATAAACCTTCGGACAATCCTCGTATACACAATGATAATGCGTCTGCTTCCAATTGTACTGACAGCCTCCACCATATGTGGCGGCACAATCGTCCGAAGAGGAGAAACGTGCAAATCCCAATAGCAGACTCTCTTTTCGTTTCTTATGCCATTTCAGATGACGTATGATATCATCCTTCTTACTCAGAATCTTTCCGTTGCATGGCTCATCGTAGCAATGGAAGTGTTCACGCAAATTCTCCTGTCGGCACAATAGATTCTCACATTCCAGATAGGAGGAGACTTTTTTCAAATGTTTCAAATTCTCCTCATTCTGCAGGAAGGAGTCCAGAGTGGAGGCTATCATGGCTTGGGGGGCACCATTGGCTGCTGTTGGCGTTGTTGGTTGTTGTTCGGATAGGGTTTGAGAAGACATGCTTGTCATTTGTCCTGTACTACTAATACTACTAATGCCCGCCAATAATTGCTCACTAGATGGTGGTGTCAGTATGGCATTTGATGGCAATATTGTTGGTGTCACATTCAGATCTTCTTTCAGATTAGTTAACTGACGCGGTTCCCTGTGATGATGATGATGATCATGATGATGATGATGGTGCTGATTTGATTGATTCTCTATCATCGTTTCCATGCTTGGAGAAATTGGACTATTATCATTTGTTCCAGATTTACAGTGCGTCGCCAAGGGTTGTTCAGAATTAAGCGTTACTATGGCAGCACTGCTAAATGATGAATCCGCTTGTTGTTTAACTGGCGTATAAGGCTGTTACAATGAGAGAGTAGACAATATTAGGTAAGGCGTTAATATATAATATAAAAAATTCACTCAATACTTCAGAACACTACGAAGAACTTCTTTCGACCACAGTCACGCTAATTGTGAAGAAGTGAAAACTCATTTTGTAGCTTAAGAAAAATCTTTGATCAATCGTAAGTCGATGTGAGTATGCAGCTGATAAATTAAATACTTAATAGTTGGTTTATAATGAGTATAGTGGGTGATTCAATAATAACCAAGATATTGTACAGTCTAAATATTTTCGCAAAATGTTACATCCAAAAACATTGTTGTGGTGTCAGAAAACAACCGAACGATTATTCAAAGGCGGAATAGTAAGGATATATTTTGTATCATTACACAAGGGAGTACAGAGAAATGAGACCGCCGGTAGGACAACCAAAGAAGTGGTCTTCCTCTCTGATACCCAGACACCTAATATACCGAAGCTTTTGTGCAAAGAATATATCACTATAAACTCAAGCATGATGGGAAAGCAGCAGAGAGATCTAAGACAGAAACACCTGCTTGAGAACCCCAGAATTTATCGATCTAGCTGAAGTAACGGCTTTCAGCAAGGTCATAATGAAAATATAAGATTTCAGAGGTCTCTAAAATTTTAAATTATGTTTAGTCATTCATTGTTGTCACTCGGGATCCAGGAAGATCTATGTATGATCCCTTTTTGGTGATCGGGCTGTATAATATAACTTAACTTAAAGGTAAAATCTTAAAACACTCTTTCAATACTGTTGTGCGTGTTAAATTTGGACAGCATTTAGAAGGGATCTACTTATATTAGCCGATTCCGAACGGCAGAACCTTCCTTGTGACATCACTTTAACTTAGTTTTTTGTCACAGAGCTCTTTTAAGAAGTATTTTTGGCAAAACTGTCGGAATAATTGCCAATTCTTGACTTACAGCTCCGATGGTCAACACACTAGCCACTGATCTACGGCGCCCACTTCTTACGAATAAGTCTAATGAATTATGAATCTTTTTACAACAATTACAACAACGATCCCATTTCTAAATCACATTATCTCACGAAACAAGAAAGCCAATCTTTGGGCCATCACCCTCTGGGGCATACCGAACTAAAACTCCACATTATACGCGCTGTTAATGCGATACAACGTGAAATAGTCGATTGTATATATTATTTTGAAAAAATGTTGCATGTTGCCAGAAAAGCCAATGTGAATATGTGATGAATATTGTATGAAAAATCTGCAAAAATCTACGGAATACAATGAGATTTTAATCAAAACAATAATAATAAGCGATAAATTTCATAAATATAGTATATAAATGGCGCAATAGATTACGGAAAACAGTAACAAATTTGTATCAACAAATCACCACACTCATATACATGTTGCTAGAGAAAGTTGCTAGAGTGAATGGTATAAAAATGTCGCGCAGTAGACTATAGAAAAAAACTCAAATTTCGTCAATATTTTTTGATGTTTTTAATTGAAAAAAAATTATAATTTTTGATAATATTGAATCACCCACTACTACTGAGCCTGTCAATAATACTCGTATGCTCGTAGTATGTAGACGAGTTTTGTAGAATTTTATTTACGAATTTATATTTTCTGCTGTACTGTATTCTCTCAAACACAAACACACACAAACACATACACATACTTATGCACTTATCCGCACATATGTTATGCTTGAATTTACATATTTTTATTATTATTTATTTTTCTAACTAAATTCACTACTTCATTTGTTTACATGAATTCAAATGTGCTACAATGTTGCTGAAAATTACTTGTATTGTCGTCCAGTTGTTATTTAGCTTATATATTATCATAGTTTTATTGTTGTTGTTTTTGTTATTGTTGTTGTTGTTTAATAAGGAATTGGATATCAATATCCATAATTACATTAAAATTGCGGTTGGTCGTCAAAATTCAATTGAAGTTCTCTCAGGCACCTACATATGTATATAAACACATTTGTATATACATGCATATAAACATATGAAAGAATATTGATGCATTTAGGAAACATAATTGCAGTACAAGCGAGATTTAAATAACCCTTGTCGTTAGTTACAGAATGAGTTACAAGAATAAAATGATAGTTTAGCCTTGGAAATGTACATAAGTATAATTAAAACGTTACAGTGATATTAATTTAATATAGAATATCATATTTATTGATACGTAGACAACCTTTTTTTGGACTTTTTACAAAATTTTCTGTATTTTGAATAATGAGGAATGAAAATTTATTGGTTTATAATAGAATAAATTATTACTTATTACTTATTATTATTATTATTATTATTATTATTATTTTGTTTTTAAACCAAAACTAGATAAATCAACTAAATCAACTTAAAATCACCTTGGTACGTTTAATTCTTGTTTTACCAAACACTAAATGGCGTTTTTTATTTTTACGTATTTTTAAACAGACAATTGCTATATCAAGAGCTTTTATCTAATGCAAGGTGTATTTATTTTATCATAATATTTTACAATCTAAGAGAATTTCCTTCTATTTGAGTAAACTATGAGACCTCAAAGCTTTTGGAATAGTTTGCCTGGTTACAGGTAATTATAGATAATAAAGTACAGTTGAACGATTATTTGAATATTGAGGCCTTTTTCAATTGGTTTTTATATTCTTTCAACTAATTTTCCTTTCTTGGTAATATCATAACAGTCTAGCATATTTCCGACTGGGATGAATAATTATTGTGTCAGTATCACAATTAATCAGTGAAACATTAAGACAACAATGTAACGCAACAAAATTGTATGAATGATGATATATGCTTTATAAAATACTAATAAATACATACAAATCTATACATATGTTTGTATATATTCGTATTTTGTATAGAACAATTAGTGACATTCTATTCAAATTGTAAGCATTTTTGTAAACAATCTATTTACTAGAAGCTGAAAATATTTATTTTAAAAAATTGCTATAAAATAGAGCAAAATTCAAGGTGGTATTTGACTACTACATCTATAGTTTTTATCTGAAATTTCTTACGTTGATTGTAGGTAGCTAAAATGTCCGTTTCACTGTCAATCAATCTAATCAATCTAACGCGATTTTGTGTATTTTGCAGTAAATCGTTTTGGGTTTTTGAACGTGATCCAAAAAACATCAAAAATTTTGAAGTTATCAAGACCTTTGCATAATCACTATCTATTTACTATACTATAGCTAATAAATATCAAATAATAAGTTAATAGTTATTTTTAAAATATGTTTATAAAATTAAAGGTTTCCAAAAATTAATTAATTAATTAATTTAATTAAATTAGGTAAAAATTCATATTTTTCGCATAATGCAAATCCAAAAACTCTTTAGTCTCTGGACTTTTTGGTACAAGATATTTCTGTATATATTCGTTTATATTTTGCCATTTATTTTACTAGCCCTAAATATCGTAAAAGCAACCTTTTGGAATTTTAATTCTAATTTTGCTCATTCAATTAGTTATTTATTTACTCTACATACCTAATAACAGCAGAGTTAACATTCGCTATTACCTCTAACAGCAGATGTTAGATGTGGATGGACAACTGTTATACATATGTTACATATCGATATTATAAGGAAAAATATCGATAATAATACAAAATATGAAAATTATTTAACGGCTTTTCTCGATCATGGGGGAGAGTCGTTTGGTTTGAGTTAAATTCTTTTTTTTTTTTTAAATCATACTGTATAAGCTACTTGTTTGAATCATTCGATTGAAAAGCAAAACATTTTACAAAAGCCTAAAATTTGACCATG
Organism: Megamerina dolium; assembly: GCA_963854835.1. Classification (NCBI taxonomy): domain Eukaryota; kingdom Metazoa; phylum Arthropoda; class Insecta; order Diptera; family Megamerinidae; genus Megamerina; species Megamerina dolium. Next base: position 77,299,075 of record OY978526.1, read on the forward strand.
TTTTTTTATTTATTATTTAAAAAAAAAAACCTAAAACAAAATTATTAAAAACTTATAAAAATGAAATAGAAACCCTTGATATCATTGAAAATAAAATATTGTATTATATAAATGACCCTAGAAAGCTATGTTAATTATCCACCATCCAACCACAATTTTTTACCGATATAGAAATACACACGCCCATAGTTATAGTTAAAGTCATGATCAAACCTAACTTGGAATCATTTTGTTTGACATATTTCCCATACAAAAATCTGACAAAAAATCAATTTTAACTTTAAGTTGATCTTAATTTTCACTATAATTACGTAACATAAAATTTATGTCACACTGAAGATGTTCACCTTGAAAAATCGTTCAAAACAATTATTTAATCAACGACAATTTTAGAAAATAAAAAAAAAAACAATTTTTATTTTATTTACATATTTATATAAGATATTGTCTGACTGAGAGAAAAAAATTTACCAACTGAGAGATATCAATCCTAAAACACCTCTTTATATATTTGAAAATGCATAGAATTTATGGCACATTAATTATATTCAACTTGAAAAGTATTTGAGAAAAAAATACCGCACTAAATGAATGTTTTTAAAAATTACAGAATAATTTTAATAATCCAATGTCTGGCTGATATATAGTGGCTTTTGCCTCTTTTCGAGGCTATATGAAGGCTATATGGTATCAGTCCATTCACAATTTCTCGTACACATGAGAATGCGCAGAATTTATGACGGATGAATGATATTGAAAAATTATAAAAAACTACTTCCTAAACGAATCTTTTCAAATATCACTAATAAAAATTATATTTTATTTTTTATAAAAAAAATCTTGTCTGTCTGAAATAAAGTCAATAGAACTTCTCTCTTCAAAGAGTACAAATGATTTGGATATTGATTACATTAATGACAATTAAAAAAATTGACATTTAGCGACGACTCAAACCTACACTATACGAAAAAAAAAAATATATCCAAAAAATATACGAAAAAAAAATATATCGATATATCGATAATTGCCTATAATACCATTTAGCGAATTATTAAATTTCGCAGTAAAAATTGTGTTTTGATGAAGTTTGAGTAGTAAAAAAAAAATGAAATGACTAATTTAAAGCATCGACAAATAAAATTATACACAATTACTCTATATTAAGTTTTTCTATCAATATCGTATCGATACTTACCATATGCGATGAAGATTCTACTGAATCGGTTGTGCTCTCCAATGTCACCTGTACACCACTTGATGAGGTATTCAACACTTTGGATGATGATGACTCCATTATGACACTATTACTACTACACACACTAGTGCTAGCAATACCAGATGAACTATAAAGGCTTGACAGAGGTTTGTTATCCTCCTCATCATCATCATCATCATCATCATCATCATCATCATCATCGTCGTTATCATTCTGAAGATCATCGACATTATCATTTCTATTGGATTGTGTTTCTATAATCACATTCTCAATATCACCATCACCATCACCATCATCATCATCATCATCATCATCATCATCATCATCATTAGCATCATCATCGACATTATGTCGACCAAAATCATGATTATTATTCTTATTATTGTCTGCATCATTTTCAATGTCATCGACTGCCGATATATCGTCCATTTGTTGTGTAGTTGCTGTTGTTGTTGTTGTTGTTGTTGTGATTGTTGTATTAACATTCGAAGACGATGATTTTTCGGTTGGTGTCGATGTCACTGTGGATGATTGAAGAAGAAATTCATTATCGATTAATTCTTGTTCCTGGTGCTGTTCATGTTCATGGTCATGTTCAATTTGTTGTTGTTCTTGTTGTTGGTGTTTACCAAGCATCAACGATAAGGACAAATTCGGCATATTGTTCAACTGGCAACAATCAACTGATGCCACATTTGTCATTTGATCATTTAATAATGTTGATGGTGCTGATGATGACGTTGACAGAGATTGCATCGCCGCTGCTGCTATCGACATACCACTAGAGGGAAACAAGGAGGGGGAAATGGAGGATGAGGTAGAAGAATAAAATTTTGGTCGCTGATTATTATCCAGCTCATAGGTTAAAGCCTCATGCATTCTATCGACAACGTCCATCTTATTGGGTGTTTGTGGTGTTAATAAGAAATTTGTCGATGTTGCAGCTGCAGCGATTGCTGTTCTCGTTGGTGTCATCATCAACTGTTGTTGCATTGTTGTTGTTGTTGTTGTTGTTGAATTGTTGATCGTATTGAACAATATTTGCTGAATGGCTTGTTGGGGATTAAGTGATAGGCTTTGGATTGTATTGGGTATTAGGGGCAATGCTAATGGCAAGGGTAATGGTAAAGACAATGCTGATGATAAAGGTGGAGATGATAAGGGACTACAATTACTATTGGTACTACAACTACTGCTACTACTACAGTTGATGCTGTTGTTGTTCTTGTTGTTGTTTTGCTGGTGATTGTTGCCGTGATTATGGCTATTTGTTGTGCTGTTCGCTGCTGTTGTTGTTGTTGTTGTTGTCGCTTGAGGTAGTTGTGTTGGTGATTGTGTGATGTTTTGTGAATTTTTACGCTTTTGCAAGCGAGTCTTAAACCCATCTTCTTGCTGCTGTTGTTGCTCACGACGTGTCAAAATTCTTCGAGATGCCGATGTTATTGTTGATTTTGTGGCAGTGTTTGCTGTTGCATTGCTACTACTAGCGCTACTACTACTTATATCCATTTGCTTTTTGGGCGACGGCAATGTCAATGCATTTTGCTGCCATTGCTGTTGCAATTGCTGCTGCTGTTGTTGCTGTTGCTGCTGTTGCTGTTGTTGTTGCAACAAATTCATCATGTACAGCTGCATGATAAATTCCAATTGTGATGACATTTTTATAGTCGTGAGCGATGTAACTTAAATTGTTGTTGTTATTATTGTTATTTTTGTTGCTGTTGTTGTTGTTATACACATATGCACCAAAACTAATTTTATTAAATTTTTCGAACTTTTCCTACAAGGCACTAAAATTTATTTTGAACTTTATTTGTTTTTTTTTTTCAATTATAATTTTATTTTATTTATTTTAAACAAAATTTATTTTTGAATAATTACAAAATAAATTTTGTTATTATCCATCAAATTTCTATACCAAGAAAATAGAAATTTTGCACAACAAAAACACAAAATTCCAAATAAATTAGCCAAATCACAGAACAACACAAAACGTCTTCTTCGAAATTTCTCTAAAATATGAAAATGCAAATTATGAAATAATAAAATTTCATTTAGTAAAAATGTTTATTTGAAAAAAAAAATCGATCTTAAAGATTTTTCCTTTTTTTAGCATTTCTGAATATCTCGCACGCACGAATAAACGCGCACGCATATACACGCACACACAAAACGAGCGCAGAATCGCAAACAGAGCTAGAGCAAAGGTTAACAAACGCACAAGCTTGGCATCAAGGCTCAAACTGATTCAACTCTTCCGCTATATATGCTTAATATAGCAAATAAATTCTATTAAATCTATTCTCGCTGTATGATCATGATCGTGTTTGGTATAAAAAAAAAAACAAATACAACAACAAGAAGAACAACAATAACAAACCAAATTAAAAAATTGCCTCATCACCAACCCTACCCTACTTTGTTGCCGAATATTGTTGTAACAAATATCTTCAGTAGCCTCTCAATTGTACCAATTCTATTCTCTTAAAAAGCCAAAACGTATAAAAACGAAAAGTATCATATATTAAAAAACGGACGACTCTTAAAAAACAGCTCATTTTAAATTTCCATTTTTCTCTCTCTCTCTCTCTCTCTTTCGCACTTTTTCTTTTTCATGAGGATCTTCTTTTTAATGTAAAACGTTATAAGATTTTTCCTTCGTCAATATTATGCAATGACACATTGGAATAAATAAGGGGTTGAAGCAGAGTTGCCATAATATAAAATTTCACATCATTCAAAATTGGCGTACCAAAATAATTATATTCAAATAAAAGATGACCATTGGATTTTTAGTATTAAATCTTATTTAAATATTTTAATGTTATTATATTTTTTTTTTTTTTTGTGCTCAAGAAAAGTGACAGACAGCTCGCAATCATAACTTTGCTGTACAAAATTGTTCGCACAAAATTCGGATATATTAAAAAGTATTTACAAAGTGAATGCTCTATGATCAAAACAGTGTGAAATACTGCGCCAATCGTGCTCTTCATAAAATTGGCTGGTCAATTGGTTCTATTATTCGTTTCGTCTTTTCTGTGAAGAATGTTGTTGTGTAAAATCATGATTAAATGACAAAATTAAGTATTTGCGAATTATTTTTCTTTAGGTTCGATGACGTTTGTAAGTAATGTTCTATCTTTGTTACTGGTATTGGATAGTTAATTGCTTACTGAAAAGCTTGAATTAAAACAACTTTAATTTATGGAGTTTTCTGGGAATAATCTGTACACTAAAAATATATTTTTTTATTATTCTATAATGGAATCCCACTAAAGGACAGAGATAAAGTTAAGTATGTTTATAAAAAACGAAACGGAAATATTGTAGAATTTTTTTTAAATGTCCACATAAATGCTCATAATTTGGATATTAATGCATAGCTTCTCTTCAACGATATCTCATTTTCTTTGTAAAAGAAGGAGCTCTATACAAAGTATAAAAAAATATAATTTTATTTTTACGTTAGGGATATACTTAAATCAGTGATAGATAAAAGGCTTTAACTCTGGCTAGACAAATATACGGAATATTTCCAGAAAATACAAGCACATCGAAAACAATGAAAGCAACAACGTGAGACGATAACTGAGGAATTTTTTTGTAAGATTGAAAAATACCAAAAGTCCAACAATCGAACTCTTGAGCTCTTAAGATCTTGAGATCAATGAATCGTCTAAGTATAATATTCGAGTTATTGGTGAAACAGTGTCCCAAATGTTCAAAAAATATACTGTGAAATTGATTTTAATGAGCTTCTGTCAAGTCAGTGGAGGTAGCCAGTTATGTTCTAGAATTAATGAAGCGGTTAAAAGATTTTGATCAAGTATGGATCATTCGAAAATCTTAAAAAAGATTTTTAATTGAAACCAGTTGAAGGCTTAATACAACAAAGGACATTATATTACATTATATTTACAAATTGTAGTTTTTTTACCATAAAAGCACTTCCATGACTGTTTGTAGTCATCAAAGGAGCAATCGAAAACAAAAAATGCCTGTTTTGCGACAAGATAAGCTCTAAATCAGCTTTGATACATTTTACAGTTTCTCTAAATTTACTTTTAATGGTTGGATAAATATCTAGCAATCATAGCCAATTTATTGATTTATTTATTTATTTATTAATTTCTTTTTTTTTCTTTCCAATGTTATCCATATGGATTGCATATGTCTGTAGGAACTATTCTATTTCATTTTAAAACATTTGAAAATGTTGTCTCGTTTTATTTACTGCAGTCAAAGATTAATATTAAATTTTATTTATAAAAGAAATGTTCAAAATAAATTCTAATAAAATAATCATTTGACTCACAATGTCATTATACATCTGGCAACATTACCGATTGGATATCAAATTTTGTCTCTCTTTTGTATTCATTTTTTACTCTTTGCACGTTGATTGTAAGTTTGCATTCGTTTTTTAATCAACCCCCTTGATTTTGCAATATTATATGCTGTTTTTTAATATTTGTTGCTAACAATCGCTTATTTAGTCTGTCTTTCTCTCTCTCTCTCTCTTTCTCGCACATACACACTCAATATATATGGAAAATTGCATCTGATATTTAATTTTGACTCTTCATTATGTGAGATTTTCATTGAAATTTTCCACCAATAAAAACATGTCAACATGTAATAAAATTTGACGAGAAATTCGCAATTTTTTACAAAAAAAAAAAACAAGAAAAACCAAATAAAAAATGGAAAAAACAAAACGTGAGCAGACGATATTTATTCATGTAACCAACAGCAGCAAAGGAATTTATTTATTATTTCTCTCTGTCACTCTTGTTACATTTATGGTGATGGGTGGCAGTGGTACTGGTGGTGAGTGAATTGTATTTTGAGGAATTTTTGCGACATATTTGAATGGATTATTTTTTTTTGTCGTTTTTTTTTTCAATATTTTGCAATTGCCATTAATAAAAGAATGGTTTCAGGATAATTACAATATATTCCATACGGATGGTTAAATATCTATATTACGATATTTTCGAAAATCGACCTTTTCTTTTTTCAAGTAGTTTCGATTGAACATATCCAATATCGACGTTACTTATTTCCATTCTGATGCGTTCCTACGTTTGTTGACAAGCTCATGACTAAAAGCACGATCGTCTTAGTTTCGAAAACTTCTTCGCTAGTAGTTCCGCTAAGTTATCTCAGAATCTAGAGTCACGAAGTTATAAAATGCAGTATGCCATACGTTTCGTTACTGCATCTACTAAAAAACACTTCTGCCTCGTCGAATATCATATAGATTTAGCTCACCAAAAAGGTTTGGATATCCACCCAACAATCCCGACTAAATAGAAAACCATTCCAAAAAAGACCTTCTCTACTTTTGGGCTGTATAATTTCGATTCTAAGACATCTGTAGTAGAACTTATACAAAATTACTTTTTACAAAACATTTTAACCCTTGATCTATTTTTTTCGTGAATTGTTTTAGATTTAGTTTTCAGAAAACCTCCAAAAATTGTCTAATAAAATTGATCTGTGAATTTTGATTTTTTTACAACCGGGCCATTTCACATAACAGATCCAACGAGAGTGTTTGCATAAAGACATGATCTCTGCGGCTCCACTTGCATTTACGAATTTGCTCAATTATAGGCAATTGTTTGCATTTTGTCCCGAAATTGTAAGAATATTTAATCACTAGACATTCAAAATACTCCAAACACAATTTTTGACAAAAGCTTACAGTAACTTCTCTAAGCTATCTGACATAATTTAAGTTTTCCATAAATTCAATAAATAGGAAGATATAAATGTCCGCCCCAGAGGTATCGCATAGTCCAGCAAATGCAAGGGATCGTGCAGTCTCGAAGTTCTATGCTTTGGTTGGTGGCAGTGGCTGACCTGACAATATTCAACTGTATTACACAATTAGCACTAAATGCGAATTTAACAATACATTCTTCGCCAAGACATCCTTAGATAGACAAAAGTGGATCCATCTAGATTCACCCCCAGCGAATTTATGTAGCGTAATTGACTCTTCGGGCTAACTTCTGAGCGATCCAATCGGACAGATTATTGGGAAAATACTTTCACTAGTTCTTTCTTATTTTCTTATTTACAGTTCTATTCACTTCTATATACCAAAACTCAAACCATCGTAAGATTCGTCAAACTATTTAATTTATAAAAAATGTGACATCTTTTTTGTGAGAATTAAACAGCCGACATTTCATATATGTATTCATGGACAAAGTGCCGTAGCTCAGTGGTTCATGTGTTGGCCTTCTGATCTTTAGGTCATGGTTCAATCCCCGGCTGAAGCATAACAAATTTAATATCGAAAAGATTTTTCATTCGAACGGTAGGCACCTGTCGGCAACCAATTTGCAATTATTCCGGCAATAACAATTTGCCGTGGAAAACCTTCTAAAAGAACTTTGTGACAAAGCTCAGAAAAAGTGGTGTCGCAAGAGTTCTGCCGTTCGGAACTGGCTAAAAAATAAGTAGCTCCCTCTAATACTGTCCAAACGCAGACCAGAAATGGAAGAGAAGCTCGGGCAAAGAGCCCTTCGGGGCTTTAAGTGCCACATATTTTTATTTTTTTTTTTTTATTTTTAGTGAACGACGAAGAGTTTGAAATTTAATTAAATTGTGAGATGTTTGGCTCGTTGCTTCTTCATAAAACTTGCTGCAAAGTGTTGTCTATGAATGGATTCCAGTGAGTGTAGAAACGAACAACAAAAGGAGAGAAAACTATTGCGACCAAGGCTCTACGAAATAATATCATAAAGTGGGTCTTGTTTAGTTTTCTAAACTCATTTTTGAAGAGGCCACCTCTGATAAGAATATTTCTTATTTTTAGGGATCTAAAGACGGTGAAATAATATTTTACTCTTTATAGTTATTAAAAAACAAATATAAATAATTTGTAGCCCTCAAATTTAAACTAAATCGAACAAATACATTTAGCAGCTGCAAAAAAAGAAGAAACGCAAAGCAAAAATATCCATTTGAAAGCGTATTGTATTAAATAAGAGAAAATGCATATACAATAATTTCTAAATTTCCAATGGATCTACATTACAATTAATTGAGAAAAAAAAAAGTGCAATAATAATTTTGGAATTTTTGCATAGAATTAAAAACTCACCTCAAATATTGAATATGTAGTACTATGATAGCATGTGAGAATTGGCATGAACAAAACCATATTTAGCGGAAAACTCTAATTTGCATATTTTAATTTTGCGCGCAAAAAAAATATGTTATACGCTTGTGCAAAAGGTCATGTATATACAGAGGCATGGTTGATCGGCGGAAAACCCTAAGGCAATGAAAAAGGTATGCTAGGGGAAAAAATCAAAACAAACATGTGCTATTGCTAAAAGTTTTTATTACAACAATTCTGCGACATTTGCATAAAAACATCGTTGTAAATTTCAAAAAAAAAAAAAAAAAGAATTTGCAACAAGGACCTGATCCCTATATAAATTTACATATACTCTTATGTATTTTCCACATTCATGAATTTACATAATTTTAACACAATCGACAATATTACACATACAACGATATTTTAAACACGAGTCAGTGTTATGCAAATGACCTGTCGAATGCATGGCATTTGCATGTAGTAGTATGTATCAAAGTGAATGAACATGAACATGGCACATGCGCAACCCGCAGCATCATCATCATAAATATATGAATACGTACGAGTACATGGTAGTATATATAACCCAAGCGTAAGATGACGCCTCATTTGTTGTGTTAATTTATGCAAATTCAATACATAATGTTAAACCCGCCTCAGTGGTATGATTTGGATCGATTTGATTTGATTTGATTTGATTTGATTTAATGATCATTTTTCGATTTTGAATTCAATTAAATTCGATACGTGTACGCATGCGTTTTTAACGGTCATATACGACACGATGTATAGTGCTTTACATAAACAAAATATATAATATACATCCCTCCCTAACTCCTCCGCTTCCCTCATAGCAATCAATCGTGTTTTTTTTTTATTTTATCAAAATTGATTGTGGAATATACATCCTAACAAATACACAAATACTCCACTAAAACTGTACATAAATTAATAATTGACTCTTGTGGACCTTGGTAGTTTTTTTGGGCTTATTTTGGTAAAAAAGGCGACTTATTGAGATTTTAATAATGATTTTCATAGAAAAAAATCGTGAAAAGTTCGCTTTTTTCGACTGAATTAGGCCAGGTAGGCAAAATTATATTGTAAAACGATTGGGTCAAAGTTTCGCTCGCCCCATTGTGCAGCCCCTAAAACCCTGTGGGTTTTCTTTAGAACTCTGAGTAAGAGGTAAGTATGAAATATGCTGGTAGATTGCTTTTTCCAATTTATATCTAGAAAGTTTTACCATCCTCATTATGGATAGGGCTGGGCAGCTAGCACCTGATATGCTCCAGAAAGCGACAAGCTTTCTCATCACAGCCGAATCAGATCAAAGTTTGACAGCCAAATTTTGCGGAGGTAGTAATTGTATACAAAATGATGATCCATTGAGCTAAAGAAGAGTTTTAGGTGTGGCCTTTTTTGACTTTAAGAGCTGCTTCAGCCTTTATCTTATTCAATGTTAGGAAATTCGTCGTACGTCTTGATTCATTATAGTCAGTCTGCCATGTAGATGTAGTTTGATGGTTTAATCAGTCAATATTTAACGCAAAGTCTCGCGATTCGTATCGATAGTGGTAATGCATTTTGATTATTGGCTAGTTCGATGTACATTAATGTGGGTTGAATTGTATGGAGAAAATATTTTCATTATCTGGCTCAGCGAAAATCATAAAATTTGGATAATTTCAAGTAGTTATTTTCATGAAAGCACAAATAAATTCCTTATTTGGATGCGACTACTTTTTCAACTCCATCAATTTCATTGGGGAGACCTTCCTTAAAGAGTGTAAATATGAGGTAAGTCTCTAAAGCGGTGGAATGTATGACCGTGCATTGATTTTACCACATTAACATTTCCACTTAACATACTTACCCTCTATTTGCACCCGTTAAAGGAACTCTCATACAAAATTAACCAAACAAAAACATCTAAAAATCGACAAATGATCGCATAACGTAACAGAAATCGTTTCTAGAGCGGTGAAATGTGTGACTGAACGTCATTATTGTTTCCTATTCAACATTTTCTCCAAACATATACATATGTGTACCCTCTGTCTGCCCTCGTTAAAGGAACTCTCATACAAAATGATCTAAAAAATTATCTGAAAATCGGCAAATATCCCGATAAGTGAATAGGAAACGTTGCTGGAGCGGTAAAATGTATGTCTGACGTCCACTAAATTTTCCTCCTTAACATTTTGAGCAAACATATTCACTGCTTTTCTTCATCCTTTAGGAGACTTACCATACAAAATGATGAAAAATACCAGAAAATCCACAATAGCTGCTCAGTAATCGATCCTGGAAGGGTAAACTTCATATCTGACCATCCATTAATTTTTCTTTCTGAACATACTTACCCCACCTCTTCAAACTCCACTAGAAATAGATACTTTCTGCACAAAAATATCTTCAAAGGCTCTGAATTTTAAGATTTTCACCAAGTCAAGGTTATAAAAGTTCACGTCCCATCCTAATTCACACATATACATATATTTTCAATATATTATAAATATAAAATATTAATTTCAAAAAAGATTCTTTCGATCATACATATTCAACATAAATACTTCTACAAATGTTCAAACAAAATGGCAAGAGGTACGAGTAAAGAAAGGTAAAAAAAATCTGCATAAAAATGCCAACAAACGATGGATCATGAGGTCCATTGTTACTTATATGCATGTATACGAGTTCATACGAATATATGCGAGCGCATACGAGTATAGGAGCTAACAAAAATAACTACATATGTACTTTCCATTCGCATTCCCTTCACCTTCGCCGCTCTATATTTAGTTGATCGCTTTTGTTTTGCGCACTTTTGTTAATCGCCATTATGTTCAATTGGTACATTTCTCCGAAGGCATATTTGCATATTTGACATTTGGATTCCATTTTGTTTAACATGTTACCATACTATTTCATTCTCGCTCTCTCACTCTATTTAATTTTTATGCATTGCATTGTATTTATTGTATGTTTTATGCTTTTGTTCGATTTTTGGTATATTTGAAATTGATTTGATTGTATGACATTTTCGTTGTTGTTCTTCTTCTTCATATACATTTGATTGAAAGTCAATGAGAATTGTTTGAACATTATGTTATTCCATGTAAACGAATTTTTAATCTAAGGCATTTATAATTACATTTTAATTGTAGCGGACAATTATTATTGGTAACCAGATTGTAGATACTCATATTTCATATCAATCAAATGAATAGAGAGATTAGTAGTCTCATATTATATTGTACAATATCATTTCTTGCTACTTTTCCAAAAGAACATTGGCATTAACATGAAAATGGAAAGGAAGGATTTCATTGAGTTATTGTATTGGAATAAACCTATACGTACCTATGTCAATCATATAGATATGGAATGGTCAAAACGTTTTGCTCATAATAATTTTATACAATACCTCTCTCATATTCACATAGTTTCACTCATTGTAATTGATTTAAGTTTTGAAAAATAACCCGAATAACCCCCATGATCCTTAGATTTTTTTCACTCTGAATTTTCTTGCTAAACCTATAGAAACAACCTCAAGCAAGATTTTTTTGAAGATCAAAAAAATAAATGTGGGTGATGGCAGATATACAATCAAAATACAATCGTTTTTTTTTTCAGCAGTTCTTGCATGTTTTTTTTTTTAGATTGAAAAGAAATCTGAGATCAATGGCGAAAATTCGACCACGGTTTCGGCGTTAGCAACCCAAAAACCAGTGAATATGACTACTCTAATTCGTCGGATGTAGAAAAATGGGAAGAAGTTCCCATGCTGTCCAAAAACAGCTATTAAAAGGGTAAAATGTATGGCTAACCACCATTCAATATTCTCTTCAGCATTTTGCGTAAACATATTTCCCCGTATCTTCACCCATTAGAAGGGCTCTCAAACAAAATTTACGCTTTTATACAACTCGCTGCCACAACTGCCACGATGCTCTTATTCTCGAAGGGAGCACAACATTCCGACACAATGCATCCATTGCACTGCGCTCGAGATCCATTTTAATTCGCTTTAAATCTGCGGGTTTTCTGAAAAAATCGAAGGAACCAATAGACTTGCCAAAGATCTGTACCAAAGAGCTCAAACCTAATTCAGCAGAAAGCGGGCAAACATACATTAAGTGCTCCGATATCTTATCGCAAGAAACTTACCAAAGATGCGTACCAAAGACCCCAAACCTGATTCAGGACAAAGGGCGGAAACGTACATTAACTACTGCTCTATTTTATCGCACTTCTCACAGGCTGAGCAGACGTCTAAGTTTGATAATGCTGTCCTTTCCGTGTGGCGAGCCCATAAAAACTGGCCGATTACCAGTCCGATTTGCCATCTGCAGCCACCTCTGCTCAAAGACAGAAGGAAAAGTGGCCACCTCACAGAAATGACGGATAGACTGAAGAAGTCCAACCATCGGCTGTGTCTCTGATGTCTGACGATGGCAATTGCAATGATAAAATCATCTTCATAATCTTTCTTTGCTAATACGTCAGAGGTTTCATTGCCGCGATGCCTACATGACTTTGGACCCACGATAACGGCAGACCATTCTATAGTTCGACATAGAATAGTCAGCATTTGCAGAGCCCAATAACCTTGAAGATGGGAGGAGGTAGTTAAACAAGCCTTTGTTCTCTTTTCCACGGGGGGAATAATCCAACCCGATATATTTATCCATGAGGGCCTCGACTACAACGTGAACTGAAAGAGACCTGAAAATTAACTTATAGCACCGATAGCTGCTCTTGTTTCGTCCATAGAGTAATAAAGTGTACACATGATGCCCTTTAATGATTTCGCCCCAATATATGTATCTTCAGATTTCACTAACCTCCTATCTCCTCTACTTAAGGTGCCTCCCATACAAAGTGAACATAAAAAACAACCGAGAATTAATCTCATTCCTTTTTAATGCAATTCTACTTCTAAGCCTTATATGAAATATATTAACCAAGCCCAACTCTTCTGACATCCCTCTATCAAAGCTTCGCCACAGAGTAATTTCTGGCTTTTTACTCGTATCCTACCGGTATCAGAATCCCTGAGTAACATTTACTATCGAATTACCCAAATGTTTCACCAACTGGATACCTCAGTTTCGGTTTTAATACAGTCCTTAGAGTTGGAGTTGGTGGATGCTTTCTAAGTTTTTCGTAATTGCAACTTGCGATTGCTATTGCCCACTGCAAAACTTGTTTAAGCTGTCCTTAATGAAGAAATTAATTTATTTTGCTCTGAAAACATCTTTCGAATTAAAGAAAAGGGCTGATTTCAATGTTTGGGAAATTATAAAATCCCATAACACATAAAAGTTTCTGTTTATTGATTGAACAATTTGCAAATGCATAATTTTGGAAAAAGTGTCAAAATATTTTTCCTCAAAATGTTTATTTTTTAACTGCAATAAAAAATGATCATTTTAATTGTGAGAAAATGCTGATTTCTTAATTATGGCTGATGTTTGTTAATTGCCTTTAGCAATTTTTTGATCTTTTTGTCTTTTTTTTCAAATTTATTTATTATTTTTATCATTCGTTTTTTTTTTTCATACTTAAGTGAATACATAAATAATTCTTATGTTCGAATATAAGAAATATTTTATGGCAAAAGTAAACGATTTAAGTAATAATATCATAGAAATGAATTACCTATATACATTACTATGAATAAAAGCAAGCTGCGACGAAGCATCACACCCGAAGCATCTTCTCTGCCTCTACATTTTCTTTTCACACAAAAATGCAGTCAAATGCTCCTTTTTCTTTTCTTTTCGCCCCTTTTTTTTCCTTCTGAATATAAATGCTCATAAATTTATCATTTTCTTCAGTGCGTTTAGCCACAGGATTTATGACTATTGTATGCATAGTTACCCTCATCTATCTCTGGTCGATTGACAATTCAATATTATTTTCAATACAATCGATATTTAGATTATGGGTCAGTGATTCCCCTAACGAATGATTAAACTGTTGCAATAGTGCAAGGAGATGAATTGTTGTGTTGCAAATTGAAAATGATATCTCTATTTAAAATTGAAATAAGAATATTATTCTCATGCGAGTACTCATACGCCGCATCTTTATGACCGCTCATTAGGGATGCTAATAATTTTCAACACATCACAACAATAAATATAGGAGTGCATACAAGTTCGTATCAATAATGAAGGAGATGAAGTGTGAATTATCTTATTTAGAGTGAGAAATTTCCCTACATTCAAGTAGTCACTTATCTAAGAAGATGTGAATGAAGAATGAGTATATGTAAGAATGAGTCATCTCAAACCAGAGTGACCATTCATTGTGACACGCGTCAATTTGTAATGGTCAAGCAAACAGGTTTTCTCATATATCTTATTGTATCACCAGATAAATGAATGCTGGATTTAAAATACAGTTATATACATATAGACGTAAGTATATACACTCATATATTTTAAAGGAGTTAAGAAGACGAAGTCTAAGCAAAAGTGACCTTTTGCTAGTGACACGCGTCCTTTTGTAATGGTCAAGCCAGTTAATTGACTGGAAACAGGTTTAATATTGTATTTCTTAGGGTACGACAATATGTATAAACAAATGTATGATGTATTATATAAAGGATAAATAAGAAAAGTGTGCGGTCATTTTCAATGGTCAGTTTCTTAAAGTGTTCATATATGGAAAAGGGTTCATTTTGGCACGCGCTTTTCTTAAATTCCTTACCCTTTTATTCAGTAAGCATATAATTCCATAAAGTGCCAAGGTATTTGATTTTTATATACTTACAAATTTGAGAAATAATTTGAGAGTCGAAGAAGACGATCAAAGAAACATTAATGTGATGACACTCGGACACTCGGTCATCAGCATCCATTAAGCGATTGGCTTGGCTGATAAGCTATCAGACTGGAACTACTATTAAAAACTATTTGATATTTGTCGATTCATTCTCGATGAGAAATAAGATAAGTCACCCTTTTCGCCCCATGTCAAGTCGGCCAAGACAAAGTCAAAGACATCCCTTCATCTGGACAAGCTCTGGTTTCATGAGTTAACAAATTTATTAGCTGCCGATACAAAAACCGATTATTTGTGTCCAAAGATCACAATAGTTTTTAACTATCAATCAGTAAAGGTTTTAATTTTCCAATTTCAATATCTTCGTGCTCTACTATTTTCCTCTTTCTTCATTACATCAGCTACCTTGTTCTCGTAGAACAATAGGCCTAAGTCCACATAATCTATTTGAGCAGCAGAGAAGTATACTATATTACTCCTTCGTGGAGCACTCATAAAAAATGTATGTTTTTTTCAAAATTGAAGAAAAATCATGTCTAGGGGAGCCCCTTTAAGGGGTGGAGATAGATGCTAAGTATACGTTAGGAAAATATTGGCGCAAAAGATTATATGGGGATCGATCATAGATTTCACCTCTCTATAGGTAATTCCTGAGCAATTATGGGGCGAGCCCTTCTGAAGAATATATAGTTTGGAAGTAAGTAAATTCAAAAAATTGGCAAAAATGAATGGGGCGAGTCATCTGTTTTATACTTTCTATGAACAACGTGGGAGCAATTTTGAAGGATAGCCCTTCGAAGGGATGGAGATAGAGAGTGAATATATTCAATGAAATATTGGCGGAAAATGATTGACGCAGGTCGTCCATAGTTTTCACCTAACTAAAGATAATTCCTGAACAATTATCGGGTTATGTGTCGATTATCAGATATTTTAAGGACTAATTTTTTAGGGTGCCCTTCTAAAGAGTATATATGTTGAGAGTAAATATTTGGTAACAAATATTGATGGAGGTGAGTTATATATTGTATTTGATTATTTCTGCGGGTACGCATTGAACATTGAATTTCTTAGGGGAGCCCCTCGAAGGAGTAGAGGTAATTAATAAGTACATTCGAGGAAAATAATGACGTAAAAGAATGACCGGTGGTCGATCATATATTTCCCCACTCTAAAGGTAATTCCTGTGCAATTATGGTGCTATTTGTGGATTTGCAGTGTTTTTAAGCTCATAATCCAGAAGAGCCTTTCTAAGAAATATAGATTGGGAATAAATAAGTTCAGATGGGTAGCAAAAATTGGGATCTATGGGAGGCTCTATAGGAAATGCAGATGGGAGATAAATATGTTAAGAAAAAATGCTTTGAAAAATGAACTCTGAAAAATGGATGTCACACGTTTTCTATCGTGTGACATCAAAATCGACTAATTTGTAAGTAAGTGGTCTCTTCTAGGACTGTGTAAAAATCTTTTTCATAGCAGTGAGTATTAATATTGAAATTAAAATTAATCAAAACATTTTGAAACCATTACAAGCTGCATCATACTATGTATGCAAATGTGTTTTATGTAAAAATGTAATTGAAAAAAAAAATGCAGATAGCATCTAGAAAATTATACGGCTGCTTGAGAAATGTCCGTTAATTTGAAAACATGATTGGGTTCAAATATGGTACATGCCGTGCATTATAAAGCGAATACCATTATGAAAAATAGATGCTGACCCCTATATGTACATAGATTAGCATTAGAAAAAAGGACAAAGGACCATAAGTTGAATATTAAATTTCCAATTTGAATATGGAGAAACCAAAATTGTTCAGTACCTTATGTATGTGTATATTGAAACAATCATAAAATGTTAAAATACAAGTATGACCACAAACTAAAACCCTTTTTCTCAGCATTTCAGATGTACATGCATAGCTACAAGAACAACAACAACAACAACAACAACAGCAACAACAAGAAAAAACAAGAACAGCATCATCGACAAGACTACAAATCACAAAAGTGTCAGAAGGTCCACCAATCTCCTCCCTTGTTCCTTGATCTCTCTCTCTCTCTCACACACACTCTATTGTTTTTGTGTCACGTTAATGATGCGGCTGTGTAGCGAATACCAGTATTATCCTTTTAGACCTGAAACAAACAACAACAACAACAATAACAGCAATAATAAATATTCTTACATACAAATAACATACGCGCGCGCGCTTCTGCTTCCTGTGAGATGATATTGACCAGATGATCATCATCATTCGCAATGGACCGCAATGCGCATCCTTTCATATGTGCTATCCTTTCCTTTCACCAAACCAAACAACACAACACAACAACAACAACAACAAAATCAAAAAACAAAGGGTTCCTTCGTTATCCCAATTTTCATTTGCATTCGCAAAAGACTTTAAAATTAATGTTGATCATGTCCAAACCGGTTTAGGTTGTTTTTCGATTTTTTTCATGACTCATGGCTAGGGTCGGTCCGGTTAAGTTATTCATTTTCATCCCTTTGTCTGCATGCGATTACGTAAATGCCGCCAAACTTGGATGGTTTTGTCATAAGAAACTTTTAGTTTTCTTTAGAAGATTGTCAGTAAAACGAAAAAAAAAAACCAACAATGTATTCAAGATTTTTCATGAATTATTTTATTTTATTTTCTACTTGGTTTTTTTTTTTTTTTTTGCATAACGCAATACTCGTACTTCATCAAAAGCGGATAGACAAGAATAAATATTCTTTTGCATTATGGGAACTAAATATTATTCTCTATTGCGACTTTTTGATTGTATCTCTAAATAACCGTTATAAATAGCAAGAATATACATAAATTGCATTTTTTTCTTTTTAATTCTTAAATCATTTTAATTTAAACATATTATTTTAAAAATTCTAACTATTACTCAAATCAAATATGTGCGCCTGTAAATAGACAAAATACAAATTTTAATTCCACCTCATTATAATATTAACCCTTTATATACATGATGATGATGTTTGACCTTAGGTCAAGAGAGTGTCACGTCAAAGAAAGAAAAAAAACCAAACCTGTTTCGCCTAGTAGCTTGACCATTACGAATTGGCACGTGTCCCTTAACAAGGCATAATATACGAGTAGTGGTCATTCAGCGTGCCGATCGTCCGTTCTGTTGTAATGGGTATCTGGCTTTATAGTATGTGTATTTTTAATGCATAATTAATTAATGGTCAACTCATTTATTCCGATGAAGATCAGTCATGATGAAAAGAATTCTCAATTAGATCCCTAATTAATGATCATAAGGAAATATGTACAATAAGTACATTGGCTCGTTTCAAAAGCACCACAATACATACATTTTTTATAAAGGGTCCATTTAAATACTAACGCAAAGTTTATTTGATACCTTTTTTGAGAATTTTGGTGAATTTTTAACTACCATATTTCCAAATATTTGTATGACAACTTTGGCATTCAAAAGAATATCGTGCAATAGAGACCAAGTTCTTGGATCGCGGTATTCTAGTCGAACACGACGCATTCTGGATATCAAACGCTTCAAAACTTCGAGGTAACATGTGGATAATTCCTTTGCTATCGAAGAATGTGATGAGCATTGTTTTGATTTTTGATGGAACTTTTCGTGTTTTTTTAGCTTGTGGTGAGTTTTTTGATTTCCATCCCGCACTTTGACGCTTGGTTTCTGGATCGTATTGGAAACACCATGTTTCATCACCCGTAACAATTGTTTTCAGGAAGTTTAGATCATTTTCTGCAGTTGCAATCATGTCTCTAGAATGACTGATTCTCATTAATTTTTGGTCCTCGATCAATGTGTGTGGAACAAATCTCGCGGAGACCTTTGTTTTGCCCAAATCCTCGTGAACAATGAGTCGGATAGTTTCTCTGTTGATGTTTAAGGCCTCTTCCATCATTTTCACTGAAGCATTGCGGTCTTCTGTAATAAAATCACGAACTTTGTGGATCGCTTCCGGCATCCGCACTGAAATTGGCCTTCCTTCTTTTATTTCATCTTCCAACGACTCTCTGCCATCAACAAATCGTTTATGCCATATAAAAACATTTGATCTTGATAAACAAACATCGCCATACGCTTGGTGCATCATTCCGAATGTTTCTGATGCACTTTTACCAATTTTTGCGTGGAATTTAATGACCGCTCTTTGCTCCATTTTAAAATTTCAACATCAAACGAACACGTGTCTTGTAAAATGAATGTCAATAAACATTAAATGTCAACCAAATACTATGAAATGTTGACAGTTAGTAGAGAAAGGTTGAAGCTTCAAAACGCATTTGCTCACATATAGATGGCGTGCTTGGTTGCTGAGGTATGGTTCGAGTCTTAATACATAATTGTCGCTCCTTGTACTACGTATTTTTTATTATTTGGCTTTTTTATCTTCCTTGGTAATTAGTTAATGTTGACGTTACTGCTTAACTCTATAATGGTATGATAAAGTGACAGCACTTTACTACTAGGTACGATTTGTCTTCATAGAAATCTCAAGTCAGTCTAGCCCCATGCAACAAGTACGTCGTACAGCACAAAGTTGTGAACCACTCGAACTTCAGTCACTTAAGCTTTTGGTGTCTGGTAGACAACTGAGTAAAACTGACCACAATTTATTGACCAATGTATTATTATTAAAACCTGCGCTATAAAAATGTACCTTGAAGACCCCATCAAACCGTATACGAGACTGGTTTATTCAACGTTAAACATTTTCTCATCGATAAAGAAACAGTTTTTGGATTAGTTTTCCATATATCTGCAATTTTAAATTCATATTTCAGTTTTAATGAAGCGTCTTTTGAAAGCTCTGATACTATTTTTTTGTTTGTGCTGCGGACTTCGATAAAGTCTAGTCTGCTGTACTAATAACTGGTGTATGAACAACACTTCTGGCCGATCAGATTTTTTCGGTCTTGTGGTGGACCTAAATATTCAAATAATTTCAGTGAGCTATAGGCAAATTATAGTAAAATTCTGCGTTTTGAATATTCAAATGATTCTTTCAATATTAATGCTATTAGACTATTTAAGAGGGAAGAGGGTATTTAATTCGGCACCCGCTGGAGGACGCAGAAGAAGAGGAAGACCAAACCTCATTTGGAAGGACCAAGTGTTGGGTAACCTGGCAGCGCTTGGAATATCCAATTGGCGTTAGCAAGCGAAGAACAGAGATGACTGGCGCCACATTATATGTTCGGCCTAAATCGATCATCGGTTGTTGTGGCCACATAAGAAGAAGAAGAATACTATATAAGCACCGCGATCCAAAGGAATTTTTCTCCAGCCTGGTATCCAACTAACACCATTCTAGACTCTAACAATCTCGTAATAATGGTGGACTTAATTTTAACTAGATGACTGTGACTGAGAGGGTCCGCTACCTAGATAATTAAGTCTTCGTCCTGCCACTGCTGGGTAAATGCATGGGAACTGTTTCGCTGTTTCCTGTTCCTCTTAACAAAGTCGACAAGAATCGTCGTTTACCGCACCCATTGTGGTATTGAGAAGTTTAATTAGTCACAAGCCAACTTCGATAGGAATGAGGTCATTCAAGATTTTAAAGCTGCCTGTATGTCTGAGGGAATGTAAATGTTGGTACAGCAAGTGCCTCTACGGCAGACCTAAGGCTCTAGGACTCTAAGGCGTAGACCTCTTAATGAAAAATTAAAGTTATTTTTCCCATTGCAATTACTTTTTGAAAGTTATGTTCTAAAATTCCTGCTCTAGCACTGTAATCTTTCAACTTAAACCCAACATCATACCATAACTGTGAGTCTACTTCAAAGTGCCTGTAGAATAGTGCTTTTAAGGTTGTCTACGAATCGCACTTGTACTTGTTATGTGAAATCCAGGTACTTGAAACCACCCAAATTATTTAGGATATAATTTTGTCCTAATTTCGCTGATTTCTGCAACTCCCTGTACGGGGCTTCCTATTTGATGGCTAGAATTAAGCTATCCTGCAATAGATCGTAGATATCTACTAAGTTTTAACGAGAGAACAACTTTCCACAGAAGCGGAAGGAAAATATGGGTTCAACCTTCCTGAAATCAATTGTTACTGGCGACAAGGTATGGTGTTTCGAATATGGCCCTGAATCAAAGCGTCCAAATGATGAGTGGAAGTCAAAATTATCAGCGTAAGCAAACAAAAAAGTGGGTGCCGTAGTTCAGTGGTTTGTGCGTTGGCCTTCGGATCTGTAGGTCATGAGTTCAGTCCCCAACTGTAGCATCACAAAATTTAATATTGAAAAGGTTTTTCTTTGGAACGGTACCCACCAGTCGGGAAGGATTGACAATTTTTTCGGCAGTAACAATTTGTCAAAAATGCTTCTTAAAAGGGCTCTATGACAAAACTAAGTTAAAATGATGTCAAAAGGGTTCTGCCGTTCGGGACAGGCTAATATAAGTAGCTTCCTTGTGAATTGCTCCCTTCAACAGCAATTACATTACTTACTTACTTACTTATGTGGCCATAACAACCGAATATCGATTTAGGCCGAAAATAACATGCTTCGCCAGCCATCTCTGTTCTTCGCTAGCTGGCGCCAGTTAGAAATTCCAAGCGCCGTCAGGTTCTCCAGTACTTGGTCTTTCCACCGGAGGTTTGGTCTTCCTCTTTTGCGTCGTCCTCCAGCGGGTTCCGAATATAACACCTTCTTAGCTGGAGCGTGTTCTTCCATTCGCTCGACATGACCTAGCTAGCGCAGCCGCTGGATTTTGATGCGCTTTACTATGTCAATATCGGCATACAGCTCGTACAGCTCATGGTTGTACCTTATTCGGTACTCGCCACCAACGCAAATAGGTCCAAAGATCTTGCGTAGGACTTTTCTCTCGAAATCTCCAAGTATTCGCTCATCCGAGGTGGAAATTGTCCAGGCTTCAGCGCCATATGTTAGGACAGGCATGATGAGAGACTTGTAGAGTGTAGTTTTCGTTCTTCGAGAGAGGGCTCGACTTCTCAATTGCTTACTCAGCCCAAAGTAACACCTGTTAGCAAGAGTTATCCTACGCATGATCTCCAAGCTGACGTCATTACTGCTGTTAATGCTGGTTCCAAGATAGACAAAGGCCATTACTACTTCAAAAGCGTAGTTGTCAACAGTGACGTGCTGTGCAAGACGCCGGGACTCTTTGTTTGTTGACACTAGATACTTCGTCTTGCCCTCGTTCACCGTGAGACCCATCCGACGCGACTCTCTTTCCAACTCTGAGAATGCTGCACTGACTGCTCACATGTTCATGCCGATTATGTCAATATCGTCGGCATACGCTAACAGCATGACACTTTTGTTGAAGATAGTGCCATTATGTCGTAGATCAGCAGCTCGTATTATTTTCTCCATAATAAGATAAAAGAAGTCGCACGATAACGAATCACCTTGTCTGAAACCCCGTTCGGTATTAAACGGTGCGGAGAGGTCCTTCCCAATTTTCACTGCACAACGGGAGTTATGCAGTGTCATTCTACAAAGTCGAATGAGCTTTGCAGGAATACCGAACTCAGACATTGTTGCGTAGAGGTAATCCCTTACCGGACTGTCGAAAGCGGCTTTATAATCAACAAATAGGTGGTGTGTGTCGATCTGTTTTTCTTGGGTCTTCTCCAGGATTTGGCGCAGTGTGAAAATCTGGTCGATGGTGGATTTACCAGGTCTGAAGCCACACTGATAAGGTCCAATCAGGTTGCTGAGCATAGGCTTCAACCTTTCACACAGTACGCTCGATAGAACCTTGTACGCGATGCTCAGGAGACTTATTCCACGGTAGTTGGCGCAAATTGTGGGGTCTCCTTTTTTATGTACAGGACAGAGAACACTGAGGTTATCGGGCATTCTCCTCCACTGGCGGAATTGTTCGTAGCATCGCCATTCAGTAACGTGGAGAAGTGTTCCCTCCATAGGCTCAGTACACTCTGGACATCCGTAACCAGATTCCCATTTCCATCACGACAAGAAGAGGCTCCGGGATTTAAACCTCCACTCAGGCGCTTGATCTTTTCAAAGAATTTTCGAGTCTCATTCTTGTCGAGTCACATCTCTATCTCCTCACACTCGCGTCTTTCCAACTCCCTCTTCTTGCGCCTGAAAAGACGTCTCTCTGCACTTTTTTTCTCTCTATACCGCTCCTTTACAGCTCGCGTTACGCCTGCACGCAGGGTTTTTCTGTAGGCGGCGTCTTTCTCTGCGGTAGCGTCGCGACACTCCTGATCATACCACTCATTCCTCAGAGGCCGGTAGTAACCGATTACCTCCTCGGCAGCAGTAGTCATGGAGTGGGATATATGTGTCCACCGTGCGCATGTATCATCAAGTGGGGGAGTGTTCTGCATAAGCAGATCCGATAGTCGAGTGGAAAATGCATCTGCTGTCTCTGGTGATCGCAGCTTACTGACGTCGAGCTTTCTCTGTGTGGGACTTCTCTTGTTATTTGCGACACATAGGCGTGTGCGCACCTTAGCTGCAACAAGGTAGTGATCCGAGTCGATGTTGGCACCACGGATCGATTTCACGTCCATCACACTGGAAGCATGCCTTCCGTCAATCACCACATGATCAATTTGGTTTCTTGTACGTTGA
The DNA here is from genome assembly GCA_963854835.1 of Megamerina dolium. Taxonomy (NCBI): domain Eukaryota; kingdom Metazoa; phylum Arthropoda; class Insecta; order Diptera; family Megamerinidae; genus Megamerina; species Megamerina dolium. The sequence goes on from OY978526.1 coordinate 77,322,821, forward strand.
TCTGGAGACAGCCATGTCGCTTTGTGGATGTCGAGATGCTGGAATCTGGTACCACCAATTACCATGTTTCGTGCTGCGGCGAAGTCGATCAGCCTCATTCCGTTATCGGAGGTGTTCTGGTGGAGGCTGAATTTTCCGACAGTTGGACCAAAGGTACCTTCCTTGCCCACCCTGGCATTAAAGTCGCCAAGCACGATTTTGATATCGTGGCGGGGGCAGCGGTCATAAGCTTCTTCGAGGCGCTGAAAGAAGCTCTCCTTGGTCACATTGTCCTTCTCATCCGTCGGAACGTGGGCACATATAAGGTTGATGTTGAAAAATTTTGCCTTGATGCGGATTGTGGCCAGCCGTTCGTTCACAGGCGTGAACTGTGAGACAAGATGTCGTAGTCTCTTGCTGACCAAAAATCCACATCCTAATTCGTGCCTTTCAGCATGACAACTGTAGTAGATGTCACAGGACGCTCTTTTGGAGGAGCCCTGTCCTGTCCATCGCATTTCCTGGAGAGCGGTGATGTCAGCTCTGTATTTTTCGAGGACATCAACCAGCTGGATAGAGGCACCCTCCCTATAAAGGGATCGGACATTCCAGGTGCATATCCGTAAATCGTGGTCCTTTTTTCGTTTGCGGGGGTCATCAACAAAAGCGGTAGTCCTTATCCGAGGCATATTTGTTTTTTTCATTGGGGGGGTTTTTTATGTGGCGGGTCCCAAACCCAACGCACAACCTCTAACCGAGGAGATTTTCGCCATTACATTACCCAAAGAAAATTCATTCCAATAGTTACTCCCCATAGATGCTAAGCTATAAAGAGTAAATGGTGCATTGAATCAGAAGGAGAATAATTGGAAAAATAGACATGAGTATTTGAAACAATTTGATTCCTTTCATATTTATAATTCAGTTAAAAATTAATTAATATGAAAAAAATAAAATTTGTCCGATTTCTAAGGGTTTGTCAATCCAATTAGTATGATATAGTGACGTATATTGTTTACAAAATAATACATTTTGAATGGTTATTAAGTCGACATAGGTCACTTGTCACTTATACAAATTTGCTATGGATTTTCTCTCAGGAACAAAAATTTCGAAAGATTCTATTTTCTTTAAAACAGAAATTGTCTTCTTCTGTCATACGAGACAACATGATTGCATACAAAAATAATTTTTTTTTTTCAACTTTGCTTTTTTAATGCAAATTCAGTATTACAAATAAACAATGATCGTAAGGAAAATACTTATAATACAAGTACATGAATGTAACTACCACAAAAAGGATAATATTTATTAACCTATACATAAATGCATACATATGCATAATATAATACAACTTAAGGCGAAATATGAGTAATTCTAGTCACAATAATTGTCGCTACAATTAAAATGTAATTGTAAATCTTTTATGTTAAACTTTTTTTTTTACATCGGATAACATAACATGCAAACAATTCCCATTGACTTTCAATCACACGAAAATGAAGAAGAAGACGAAAAACTCATGCAATCCAATCAATTTCGAACATACCAAAATTTAAACAAAAGCATAAATAAATACAATAAGTACATTGTATTAAATCAAGAGTAAGAGATCGAGTGAGAGATCGAATCAGAGAGAGCGAGAGATACAGAGAAAAAGAATAAAATGTAACAAAATGAAATTCAAATGTCAAATATGCAAATATTCCTTCGAAGAAATGTACGAGTATAAATATTGTATAATGGCGATTAACAAAAGTGCGCAAAACAAAAACTAACAACTAAATTATGAAGGGGGAGATAGACAAGAGGAAGCTTCAAAAAAGAGCTGTTATTTTGTTAGATTTGAATTTATAAAAATATTATGTACAGGGTTGCCAGAAACTTTTGAAAATAGAAACGTCTATTGATTGTAAAGGAAATCATCATATTCGCAAAGAGTCGACATTAGTTTATATTATTTAAATATTGGTCACATATTTCATAAGCTTAATGTTAATGCAGAATATGATCGGTCGAATCGGGCATGCGATGATTGGAGTCTCAGTGTTCTCTGCTGCATACAAAAGAAAGGAGACCCCACAATTTGCGCCAACTACCGTTGCGTAAGTCTCCTGAGCATCGCATACAAGATCTTACCGTGCGTATTGTATGAAAGATTGAAGCCTATGCTCAGCAACCTGATTGAACCTTATGAGTGTGTCTTCAGACCGAATAAATCCACCATCGATGAAATTTTCACACTACGCCAATACCTGGAAAATCAGAACGACACACATCACCTATTCGGCGATTATAAAGCCGCTTTCGACAGTCCAATAAAGGATTACCTCTACACAACTATGTCTGAATTTGGTATACCTGCAAAACTCATTCAACTTTGCAGAATGACACTGCTTAGGTCTCGTTGTGCAGTGAAAATTGGGAAGGACCTCTCCACTCCGTTTAATACCGAACGAGATTTCAGACAAGGTGATTCGTTATCGTGTGACTGCTTCTACCTTATTATGGAGAAAATTATACGAGCTGCAAATTTACGATATAATGGCACTATCTTCAACAAAAGTGTCATGCTGCTGGCGTATGCCGACGATATTGACATAATCGGTATCAACTCGCGAGCGGTCAGTGCAGCATTCTCTGAATTGGAACGAGAGTCACGTCGAATGGGTCTTACGGTGAACGAGGGCAAGACAAAGTACCTAGTGTCTACAAACAAAGAGTACCTGCGTCTTGCACAACACGTCACTGAAGACAATTGCTCTTTCGAGGTGGTGATGGACTTCGTCTATCTTGGAACCAGCATCAACAACTGTAATGACGTCAGCCTGGATATCATGCATAAAATAACTCTTGCTAACAGGTTTGGGTGGGTGCCGTAGCTCAGTGGTTAGTGTGTTCGCCTTCTGATCTGTAGGTCGTGGTTCAATACCCGGCTGATGCATAACAAATTTTATATCGAAAAGATTTTTCTTTCGAATGGTACCCACCTGTCGGCAAGCAATTGGCAATTCTTCCGACAGTAACAACTTGCCATGAAAAAGCTTCAAAAAAGAACTCTGTGACAAAGCTCAGAAAAAGTGATGTCACAAGTGTTCTGCCGTTCGGAACCGGCTAAAATAAGTAGGTCCATTCTAATACTGTCCAAAATTTAAGACGCACAACAGTAATAGAAGAGAAGCTCGGCCAATGAGCCCTTTGGGGCTTTAAGTGCCACATATTTATTTATTTATTATAACGGGTTTTACTTTGGGCTGAGTAAGCAATTGAGTAGTCGCGCCCTCTCTCGAAGATCGAAAATCACACTCTACAAGTCCTTCATTATTGCTGTCCTAACATATGCTGTATGAGATGTACGCTGACATTGACATAGTTAGGCGAATCAAAATTCAGCGGCTGCGCTGGCTAGGTCATCTAGTGCCATGGGAGACTCAACTATTTTGGACCAAAACTATATGATTATGTTAAGTGACGGTGCTAACTATGTAATAGCAATGATGTTCAACAAAAACTTTCACTCATACATTTCAGAATGAAAGGATTGGAAGTAAGGGAACAACAATTTCAACGTTGCAATCCAATACGACACCAACTAATTGGAAAGAAAGGTTGGTAAACGGGTATTTCGCGAATCCCTTGGTTTTCGTGCATCAATGTAACTGTGTTGACTATGTGACAAATCTTGCAATTGAAAGTATAGCCGCTCTGCAAATTCCTCGATTGTGGTGGATGCTGACAGACCAAGTACATTCAGGAGCTGCACAACGAAACCTTCTTATAGCAACAAGGCTGCAGCTACTCAGCTGGTGTTTAATCAGAAAACTAGCGGCCGACCATCGATTAACTGATGCAGAAATAAAACGCTGCTAAGGTCAACTGTTGAGTCTGCCGCTATTAGAAAATCATTCGATTCGCAGTCTAGAGCGAGGAGAATGTGTGAGTCTGAGCATTGCGGTTGCCCTTTTCTATTTGCGTGCACATAATTCATGAATCCATACAAAGCTTTGAAGAATTCTGTCGCACACCGACAATAAGAACGAGACTGGAAACGAAGACGCGCATGAATTAAATCTCTATTGAATATCTGGATCTGATAGGACATTGTAGGTTGAACTATCATCTAACAAAACTGGGAATTTACTCTAATGAAATTTGTAAATTTTGCGGAGAGAATGATGAAACCTCGATACACGTGCTGGAGGTGTGCCCCGCACTAATGCAAAAGCGAAAGAAACACCTAGGGGAACATCTACTTACTGATGGGTCAATCAAACTCGGGAATATAGGCGAAGTACTACATTTCATAGAGGATGTTGGACTCGAAGAAATACTTTGAACCAAAATGAAGGAGACATTATAGATTTCATAGGTAGCGGTGCTACATTCCCATTAACAATAGGGCTCAATTTTCATATCATTTTCAAATAATTTTCTCTGACAATTTTTGGGTACACTGTCCTATTACAATAATGCAAATTAACTTCCAGCATATAAAATAATAAAAGCTGCTACCGCACTCCTAACTAGACGATTACCTCAGCTGTATACATTCGCCTAAATCACAAGAATCCAAGAGGCCTGAGTCTGGCCCTGGGCCTTGGTGCGTGAAAGAGAATCATGATATTATATGATAGTAATTCCAAGACCTAGAATCTGTTTCTACCTATAGGTGTATATATACGATTTGTTTTTTTTTTTTTTGGCAATAGAACTAAAATCGCAATATTCACAGAGCTGAGAAATCGTCACTCTGGCAACACTGTCTTCATATACCATATGCACAATATACACCTATTCGTTCGTATACGTATATTTAAGTGACAATAGATCTGATGATTCATCTTTTGTTTGCATTTTAATGCAAATTTTAGCTTTTACTTGTATCGTACGTATACACAATATTGTATATTGCTATTTTATTCGAATATTCACATAAGTACAATGTATTATCGAAATAACCTTTTTTGAAATTAATATTTTCCATTTATATAAGTAGGTATGTATTTATTCTATATGTCACTCAATTATGGACACAATTGGAAAATCCACTTCAATCCGATTCTGATGATGTTGATGGTTATGATGGAAATCATTATCAACGAGCAACAAATCTCTGTACATGTACATTTAAAATTGTTATCATAAGCCAATAGACTGATGCAAATTTTCATAAACCAAATCAATTTTCATCAATAAATCGAACGAGTGCTAAGAGGGAGAAAAAAATGTCACCCATATGGGCATGCACTCTGTTTAGGCTGTGCAATATTTAAGCAGCGCTTGCATATGAAATCAAAAATGAGTCGTATCGAAAAAAAACGTATGTAAATGGAAATCGAATCAAATCGAACCAAATCATACAACTCAGGCGTGTATATCGTCATCTATTTAATTTGCATAATTTTATACAACAATTCGTTTACCGTTGTACCATGTACTTACATACATGCAATTGTATGTACATAGTATGTAAGGTACATACGTATGATGATGCTGCGGGTTGCGCATGTGCTATGCCGTTAATTCACTTCCCTACCCTATTATACATACATATGTACATTACGCATTCGACAGGTCATTTGCATAACACTGACTGTTGAAAATTTGTCGTACATGATTTTGTCGATTGTGCTAAAATTATGTAAATTCATACGCAGAAATGTGTTTCACAAACAGAAAGAGAGATGTTTTTTCGTATGGATCAGGTTATTTTGCTAAAAATAAAAATAAAACTGAAAGCAAAACGCAAATCAATTGAAATCAATTATAAATAAGAGTACAAATTTTAGGGGTTGCTATCAAAAATATTTAGCACAAAAAGATGCTTCAAATGGATTTATAGAAATTAAAAATCATATTCAATTCAAAAAATAGCATATATGTAGATAGTGAAGAGGTTCAAATCGTGTAAATAATATCATCAAATTTGGATAATTTTAAGCATTTTTTCCAAAAGAAGTGAAAAGAATATTCAATTTTAGAGAGAAGCATCCCTAAGACGGGAGGATAGAGGATTGGCGGAAATATTGACGATGAAAAATTAATATGGATCTGGGATTATCTGTCGATTTTCAGATGTTTTATGTACACTTTTGCAGGGTGTACTTCTCTAAGGGATGTAGGTAGAGGGTAGGTCTGTTAGGGAGATGTGGGTACAGACAAATTATTGGTGGTCAGCCGTACATTTCATTGAAGTAGGGGAAGTGTGAGGCCAAAAATATTAATAGAATTTGATCATATTTTCATTCATTTCATCATTCTGTGAATTTGTATGGGAGATAAAAAATTCTGAGGAAATGCTGCGCAATCCATGTTGAACTCATCGCAAGTTAACTCACTGGCTGTCATGTAGTTTGTTCTGAGCGCTATGTGATGATACCTTTATTTGTTAATGAGGGGTAGTCATGTAGCATGCTCTGCTTACTGTGTGATGACGCTTTCATTATTAATGGGGGCCCTCCACGCACCCTCCTGGCACCCGCTGCGAGGAGGCTGAAGTGAGTGGCGAAAATCTCCTCGGTTAGAGGTTGTGCGTTGGGTTTGGGACCCGCCACATAAAAAATCCCCCCAGTGAAGAAAACAACAATGCCTCGGAATGCTGGGAAGTAAATATTAATAAAAGTCGGTCTACATTTCATTGTTCTAGGGACGATTCTTTGGAAGTTATGGGAACATTTGTTAATTTTCAAGTATTTTTAAGTTCATTTTGTACGGGAGACCTTTTCAGACGTGAAGATAAGGAGTAATTATCTACGATAGAAATGTTGGGGAATAAATATTAACGACATACGACTCACTCACAATAGATCAACGTTCAAACAATCAACTATCAACTTACTAAATTGATTTCTTCAAAACAGAAAAGACTGCCAAGTCAACACTTTTGTCAATCCCTGAGAAAGCTGCAATATGAATACTCAGGAAAATTACTAATTTTATTAACAGATCACCAACACCAGTTTATTAATTTATTTGTCTAGATAGTTTGTATGGAAAACTTACGCAAATCCACTGTATGAAAGGCCTGACTTAGAAAAATAAGAAACAGATTACAATGGAAGACTTCAAAAATATGGAAATTTCATAATAGTCATAATATTCATTTATTATGGAAAAAAAAACTCCTTACAGGCTAGAAAAAAAAAACTGGGTCCGAAATAGAAAAAATCCTTTACTACTTCAAAAGCGTAGTTAGTAGTCCAAAATACCGAGACTCTTTGTTTGTTGACACTAAGTACTTCGTCTTGCCCTCGCTCACCGTAAAACCCATTCGTTGCGACTCTCATTCTAACTCTAAGAATGCTGCACTGTCTGCTCGCGTATTCATGTCGATTATGTCAATATTATCGGCATACGCTAACAGCATTACACTCGTGTTGAAGATAGTGCCATTATGTCGTAGATCAGCACCTCATACAATATTATTTTCTTCATAATAAGATTCAAGAAGTCGAATGATAACGAATCACCTTGTGTGAAACCCCGTTCGGTATTAAACGGTGGAGATAAGTCCTTGACAATTTTCACTGCACAACGGGTGCTATACAGTGTCATTCTACAAAGACGAATGACCTTTGCTGGAATACTGACCTAAGACATTGTTGAGGTAATCCTTTACCGCCGGATCTTCTCCAGGATTTGCCGCAGTGTGAAAATCTTGTATATGGTAGATGTACCTAGTCTGAAGCCACACTGATAAAGTCCAATCAGGTTGTTAAGCAGAGGCTTTAATCTTTCACACAGTACGCTCGAAAGGACCTTGTATGCAATGCAAAGAAAACTTATACCACGGTAGTTGGCGCAAATTGTAGAGGCTCCTTTCTCATATACGGGACATAGAACACTAAGCCTTCAGTTATCGGGTATACTCGGGTATATCCGACCATATTCTGTTTATGAACTGGTGCATGCTGGTGAGCAGCTCATCGTGTCTTGTCTTAAGCAACTCGTCAGGCAGGCCATCGGCACCTGCAACGTTATTGTTTTTCAGCCTAAAGATGGTCTTTCTGGCCTCGTCATGGTCGGGTGGTGGACTATCTACACCATCATCCGTGATTGAGGAGTTCGGGGAATATTTTCCGCTGGCGAAATTATTCGAAGCGTCGCCATTCTATAACATGGAGAAGCTCAGTACACTCTGGACATCTGGATTCGCATTTTTGTTACGACAGCAAGAAGCTATGGGTTTTATGCCGTCCCTCAGGCGCTAGATCTTCTCGAAGAATTTTCGAGTCTCATTCCTGCCTCTCTCGTCTCGACCTCGCGTCTTCCGTGCACTCTCTTCTTGCGCCTGAAAAGACGAAACTTTAAACTTTAAATTTAAAAGAGAAAATGTTAAAAATGTATTGCACATAAAATAAAATTATTTAAAATATCATTTAGTTGTTTGATTATTTTCATACTGAATACAGCTTTTGGTTAGGTACCCTGCTTCCTTCAGATTTATGATTAATGTGAATGCAAAAATAAATGTTAAATTGTGAAATGGTGAAATATTGTTATGGTTCAATATGCAACAGCAGTGGAGTACTAATTTATAATTGAATTACATAACTGTTATTATTGCTGATTTTTTTTTTTCTGCCCGTTTTATACCTTTCTATTGAAAATGTATCCTGCTTAAACAAACACACTTTCGCGTAACATCAATTTATCATTTTTTTCGAGTACCTTACCTATTGAAATAAATTATTTCTTAAAAAATTGACTATGCGAAGTGGTGAGAATCTATTTGCCTTTTTACATATGTACTCTCCAATGTACAATGAGTATGAGTACACTTAAATTTTGCTAAAAGAAATGATTGATGATCGCGAACGATCACTCTCACTTTTTCAATATTCGAGAGAAAATTTAAGATCATTAGTAGTTTCTCAAATTTCATGATAATAAAGAAATTTAAGGGAAAAAGTGTGTCCGATTTTATGTGTAAAAATTGAAGAAATTCAATTTAACAATTTTCTCACGAAATTCACAATTTTTTTGTGCAATTTTCAATCCTTTTTCGGCCTTTCCTTTTTTTTGAAAGGTAAAACAAATACATTTTCAATGAAAATCTGTACAAAAAAAAAAATTGAAACTAATGATAATATTAAAATTAATGATTTCGCTACAAGATATATGATACTTTTTATTTTACCCTTTTTGTATTTTGTATTTGTGTGTAGGTACGAATACATACAAGAAAATTACCTTGTCGAGAGTGATCTTGAAAGTGTTGACGTTAACGTAATGCTTGAATGCGTGCATACATAATCCCTTGATTGTTTGCTCAACATAGGTAATAAAAATGTTTTTTGCCTACTATTTGGATGTGGCACCTATAAATGGATGCCGTTTTTTCTCTTATATTTTCAACATATTTTCATAATATTTAAAGAACCATTAATTTTAGCTTCAACCTTTTCTCTCTAATTATTTAAATGTCGAAAACATATTTCATTGCTTTACACTCCTTGCGAGTATATTAGCAAAATTTTCCTGCGAATTATATAAATTTCGCCCAAAAGTCTCTCAAGAAATTTATAAAAAATTCGATATTATTTTAACAAAAATATTAACCACTAAAACTGAACGAAATACTAACATTTTCAATTGTCTTATTCATTACTTCTAGGTAAATAATTTTCAATGATATTTTGTGAAGTTAACATAAATAAATTAATTAAAATCGGATCACTTTTAAATTGCTGAAATCGATACTCTGAACTTGAAATCGATATAGATTTGTTTTCTCTTTCTAAATTAGAATTTCTTAAAGAAATCGACTCTACTAAAGGGTAACCCATCTATCGATTTCTTCTTGCTATAGTATTAAAATCCAGAGACTAATCGAAATTGCTCACGTTGAACGAATGGAAATCCACATTTCAGCCAAATAGGAGTTATATTTGAAACCTGGTGGTGAACACAGGCAAAAAAGGAGATCAGAACTTCAGGGGAAGGCCCAAATACTTACCAGCGAACCTGATTATACTTGAAATTTTCAACTGATACCAGCAAGCGAAAAACATAAGAAATTGACGAAAAGATTTTCACACGAACAAAATCAATTGTTGATTCTAAGTGTCGAATAAAATGTTTGAAAATTAAGTTTTTTCCAAAAACCTCATACCGAACGGTGTCTGGAGCAGCGGTCCTTGTTATAAGCGGAACAATTCCCATAGACTTGTTAGCTAAGGAACGCAGACAAAAAAGAAAAGCCAATAATATGAGACTGCCGGGCCTAAGGCCCCAAGAAGCGAGACGACAAACCATAGATATGTGGCAAGCAAGATGGAACACCGAACCAAGCGGAAGATGGACAGTGAAGTTAATACCCGATCTTAGAGAATGGATTCAAAGAAAGCACAGTGAAGTAAACTATTACACGCAGTTTCTATCCGGTCATGTCAACTTTAAAAAATATTTGCATCGTATGGGGAAATCAGATCAACCACGATGTATATATTGCTACACAGAATTTGACGACGCAGAACACACATTTTTTAAATGCGAACGGTAACGTAATGAAAGATATGCGCTAGAATGGGTAATCGGAGCATATACGACTGAAAATATCATAGAAAAAATGGTGTCAAACGAAGAAAATTGGAATGCGGTGGCAAACTTTGTCGAAGACGTGATTAAACATCATCCTGACGTAACATAATACTGCTACGACATAACCCTGCAACAACTGCACATCATCGACACAAATATTATAAAATAAAAAGGCGACCCTGGACGCAGGGAGAGTAACAGAATTGAAATCCTTCTCAGGACGCCATCTTGGATCTCCTGCCACGAAGTAATGCAATAGTAGTCCCGGGGCAGGTGAAGAATCCAGGAGAGGAGGAGGGAGTTTTTAGTAGATACACCACACACATAGGAACGACGGTCCCTATATGGTGCGAAGGCATTTTTTACCCCACCTCAACGCAAAAAAAAAAAAGTTTTTTCAAAAGCGCTAAATGTCCCGATTATCCAAAGGAAAGAAATTTCTAACCAAATTTATATCACATTATTCGATGAGTTAAAGCTGCGCCCCACAAACGGACGCTCGCGAAATACTCGACAACACAAGTCGACCAAGGCCCCTCTCACATCAGCTATATACGGAAATGTTTAAACTTGTTTTTTGCTCGAATTATTTCCATTATTCCTGCTGATACAACAGCAACACTATATTTTGTTACTATTTGGTAAGTAACCCGAGGAATTGTTTTTTTAACGCAGGAATTGGTTCTTGTGAATTTTTAAAGTTACAACGGTCCATAATAGCACCTTGCTAATGTGAAAATTATCCCTTGATTGTTAGAATTATGATGGCCCTTAATTTTTACTACTCTACACATTTTTTGAGCATATTTATCCTTATCTCTACACCTTAGAAAGGCTTCCCTACAAAAATGAACTCGATAAAAACTCCTTCAAATCGACACATATTCCCAATATTGCTCAGAAATGGGCGTTGGCTTAACAACATTTTTTAGCAGAAAAATAAAAAATTATTCTTTCAAACAGCGCCCACCTTTCGAAAAATATTAGGTATTTCTTGCGACATGCTCCAGCTAAGAAGGTGTTCGGAATCCGCTGGAGGACGACGCAGAAGAGGAAGACCTTACCTCCGATGGAAAGACCAATTACTGGAGAACCTGACGGCGCTTGGAATTTTTAACTGGCGCCAGCTAGCGAAGAACAGAGATGGCTGGCGAAGCATGTTATATTCGGCCTAAATCGATATTCGGTTCTTATGGCCACGTAAGTAAGTAAGTATTTCTAGCGACACTAAAAAATTTGCCACGAAAAATGCTTGTGAAAACTGGAAAAACCTACCAGGGTTGTGCCAAACCAAGACACTTTTAGGAACCTATAACCTAAAACGACTTGAGGAATGTATCAGTTTAAACAAGAATCATCACGGAATTGACAGGCACTGTCAAACTGAGGATCTTCTCGGATGAAACCTGCCGATATTGCGGGGAGGAGAATGTAACTGCAAAACATGTGTTGGGAACGTGTCCAATACTTATGCACACAAGAAAGGAAAACTTCGGGGAATTTATAATACCAGAAAATCTGCTGAAGTCCATTCGGGTAGTATCTATACTAAACTTCCTTATGGATGCTGGACTTAGAGAAATACTCTAGTCCATGATGGGGTGCACAATAGACCTAGGGTCGCAATAATAATAATAATAAGCTTGTGAAAAATCTAAGCTACAAAGCTCTGTGCTAAAGATTAGGCCACAAGGGTTCTATCGTTTGGAATTATTCCGAAAAGTGTTCCTTCCAAATGTATCTAATAAATTTATTTCGGCCAACTTTACAGCATTTTTTCATAAAATTCGGTGTCTTGACAAGTAATTGCCATCCCTTTTCCATGAAAATTATTATGAAAAAGTGCCATTATAAAGCTTGTTGCGGTAGATGATAACACAAGGGTTATATAGTACATATAGTTCAATTTCGTCTAATTCAAATAAATGGTTCTTCAAATCATTGAATAAATGCCCTACTAAATCATTTAAACCAGACGAATTTGATAAAATTCGTTTCCAAACACAGCCATGAAAAAGCTTCTAAAAGAACTCTGTGACAAAGCTTAGAAGAAGTGATGTCACAAGGGTTCTGGCGTTCGGAATCGGCTAAAATATCTAGGTCCCTTCCAGTACTGTGCAAAAATTGAACACGCATAACAGTAATGGAAGAGAATCTCGGCCAACGAGCCCTTCGGGGCTTTAAGTGCCACATATTTATTTATTTTTTTTTAACTGTCCAAATTTAGTACGCATACTGGACACTCAGCCAAGGTTCTTTGGAGTCTTTAGTAACAAGTATTTATATTTTTTCCCTATAAAACATCGGACATTCACTTTTATAATTATTTTTGTGGTTTTTCTCAGTGGTCTTCAAATTCACCTATCAATATTTTATATGTGTTCATATTTATAACATCGAAATAATAAATTCTTCAAAATAAAACTAATAAATGATTCACCCTTTAGATCAATTTAAGAAAATTCAATTTCTCATTGAATTATTTAGCAAGGTGCTTCCAAGCCTGTACAATCAACACATTGCACTTAAAGGAGACCCCTTCTTTGGCAACTGTAGAATTTTACACTATAACATACTTCTATGTAATTCGATATACGAATATCGATTGTAAATGTGATCGCTAATAGTGAGAAAGTGATTGATGATGGTGGTAGTACTTTTATATTGATGATTGATACAATAAAGTACGTGCATACGATAGATGGTAAATGTAAGTATTCTTATATGCCAGTATATAAAACGTGTGAATTAAATGAAAAGGTTTCAAATTTCTTAAAATAATGCACATTTGAAATTTTATTATAGAAAATAATTTTTTTTTTTTTTTTTTTTTGAGTAAAAAATGATATGAAATTTCCTTAAAAATTGTAATACATACTTAATAAATGTAAGCAATCCTTTTTCCGTGTAATATTATAGTAATAATAATAATAAGTAAATGACATTATTATTACAGCATTAACAATCAAGGTAGACAAGAAAGACATTTTTCTATTTTCATTTATTGAGAAATTCAATATATTTTGCACATGGCACCCATGTCTGTGTGAAAATTCTTTTTGCATCTCCTTTGCCAAAAAAAAAAACAATATTTAGAGCAAAAGGTAGAGTTCAATCACCCTCTCTGTACATTTAATCCTTTTCATATCATTACCTTTGCTACGATCTAGATATTCGCCTTTTTTTCTAATGCAAATAAAAAGTAGACTTAAGAAAAGGGTTGAGAAAAAGCAAAACTGGCACGCAGAATGCTATTTATTGCGAAAAAATTATCACAATGGTTTACTGACGGCTTGTTTATGCATAAAGAAAACGAAAGACGAAGAAAATACTCCTTTTTGCATTCTTTTGCAACCCTTTATACATTTTCCATCGTTTAATTAAATTTTCTTTATTTTTCATTTGAATATGCGCACACAGTCATACCCATAGTACAATACATCGAATGCAAAGGCCACACATCAGAAGATGCAATTTTTCCTATTTCAATGCAATCTTTTCGCAAGATCCTTCCATCTCTCGTCTGTGAAAATTCATAATTTCGCATCGTACTGATCATTAGCCCAAATATAATTATTAATCCTTTTTCATTTTGCATGACATTTGATACTCCAATTTTAGATATTAGATATTATATGCGAAGAGCGTGTGAAAATTTATGCAATATTTTTTTTTTCGTGTGTAATTTTTGTTTTTTGAATTTGTTCGACCTGAGATTATTCAAAGTATTTAATTTAATTAAATATTGTGTTCATGTTGGACAGGAAATATAATATTTTTACAAATCGCACTTAGAATTGCGCCAAAAAGTTGTTGCCAATTGAAAATTTCCGATTGAGCTCTTTTTAGTTAATCACCGGAGACTAGATATTTCACTGCTTCGAGGGGCGCCAAGTAGTTTCGAACAAAATATACTCTTTACTTTGATTTAGATTAATTATAAGATAGTGCCATATGGAGATATTTATTAAATGGGATTATGAAACCCGATATCCAACTATTTTATGAGGTTTCGTACACAAAAACAGTATGCAAAAAGTGATAGAAAAATGTGATAATTACCAACAAATAATCCCAAAGCTGCCAAGGAGTTGTGCCTATAGAGGTAAAATGTTTAAGTTCCCCCCCAATAATTTGCTTCGCAAACATTTTTCCTCGAACTTGCTTAACCCCTTTCACAAACTCTGAAGGGACCCTCCCAAAAAGTTTATGTTTTTATAAAATTTGCTCACCACGCTCTTAATATAGGTCCAGAGGCTCAAAATGTATTATACTAATATTTCATCCAAACATACTATCTTCACACCTTAAGAGAGCCACTATACAAAATGAAAATAAAACACACTTCACAATCCGCAAGTAACCTAAAATCTACCAATGAATCATCTCCAGAGGATAAAAATGTAAGCCTGATGTTAATTATGTACTTTTACCTTCTAAATATATCTGAAACATGCTTATCTCTTATATCCACTCCATAAGAGTGCTCCCATATACAAAAAAAAAAGCACAAAACACATGAAAATCGACAAATTATGCCCATAAATCGCTGTAAAAGTTATGAAATATGGATTTTACTATCAATAATTCTCCATCTTTTCCATCTCCTTGTCCCCAACTCCACTCTTTAGGGGAGCTGCCTTGCAAAATCAATGTTTTTATGAAATTGTCACTTACCGCCCCTAGGAAACCTCTATAGGAGTCTAAATATTTCATCCACGACCATTGTTTTTTGTTCGCTTACATTTTTCCTTAACTTACTTACTCTCTATGACGACCCCTTGAGTGGGCTCCCATACAAATGGACGCAAACATCAACTAACCAATTTTTTTTTTATACAATCAGGCATGGTTCTTTTTACTTATATTTACTATTCGCTAAATCGCAATTGAAGTTCGAATACGAATTAAGGCAGGCAAATACAGAGAGGCAGCAACTATTGAGACAGGCATTTAATGTAGTAACCAAGTCTTAATTTCTTGCCGAAAAATTACTGAAAATGATGCGCGAGACAAGAATACAGAAGATAATTTATTGATTCATTCGTACACTTCCTACTCCTAATTGTATTGAAGCGTTCAGCGTAAAAATTAACAATTCTCGACATTTATGTTACTGCTAATGCAAATTGGGCTATAAGTTTTGCTTTGCTTAAGAAATTTGTGCTCAAATCGAGTTGTTATTCGAGTATGAACTCTATTTCTCAATATCCTGAAGAGCCCAAGGTATCGTATCACCTGCTGCTAAGGATTACCTTTCGTTTGAGCACACGGTTAACGTCATTTCTTGTTTCAATGCTGAATTCTCAAAATCTAAGCAATCGATTTATAAAACTTAAACGTATGTGAGAGGAGGAAAAAATTCCCATAGCTATCATCGATTAGTAGTGAAAACGATTAATCATTTTCCGTAGTGCTGTCAATACGTGTACTCGTTCATACGAATGTACTACAATATTGTCAAATTTAAGAATTCGATTTATTTCGTTTTCTTGCAAATAAAATTAATGAGATTTTTGCAAGCAAATGATGCCAAAAAGCAAAATATCTTTAAAAACATATCATTGAAGCGTAAAAAATGCTTAAAGTATTTTTCACAAAAACATCATTAAAAGCTGTTTGCTAAAGAAAAAACTAATATTGTACATTAAAGGGGGAAAATACGTTAAAATATATATTTTTAAAAAACGATTTGATATTTACAAAATAACAACAACAGCAACAACAACATCCATCCACATAGCATATGTTTGTATAAACATTTATACTTCGTGCAGAAAATAAAATTTGCATAATTTATGGCGCATCGATAACGTGTGCCAATGTTATGTTAATTTTTTATTTTTTTTCTTACTTCTACACACTTTCTCCTTCATACAAACATTTATTAATTCATTCATTATTGGTTTGGTAGTGAAACCATAAAATAATGCAAAATTCAATAAATGTATGGGGTAGGTAACGATGGATATTAGGTAGCATTCAATATAATATAAATATCTAAAATTGATTTGCATAATTTAATTTAAAATATTTGCATAGGGCAATTTATTGTTACCGGAACACCTTAGCTTTGCTGTTTTCCCAATAGCGATAATAGATTTTGGAATTTGAATATGCTTCAAAAGTATTGAGCTCTTCTGTTTTAGTGAGTATTCGACGCAGAAAATTGCAACCCTGCATTATTTTATTTTACTGCTTCAGGTTAGAATCAATTCTGACAGATAATCAACGCTATCGCTAAAATTTAATCGCCAGCGAAGTTCCATAATCGGATGATCAGTCGTTTTGGAGTTTTATGCACCGTTTCTTTCCAACTTTGAACAAATCGATTTGTTAGGCAAAAAAAAAAAAAATAATTCAAATATGAAGCAGCAAAAGAAAGGAAGGCAGGATTAAGCACTAAGATTAATAATCGAGCAATTAGCCTTTTTGAAGAAAATTATTTTTCATACTTATTATTACTAGAAAAGTGTTGACCCAAAAGTCGGTGAGTAGAATCTCAAAGATCTGCCCCAATATCCCTATAGAGACAATGAAAGCTAACACATAATTTGCTATGTGTCACTACTTTTATGTGATACGCACTGAGAAAGGCCATGCTAAATCCTGCCCTTCTAGTATAAACTAGCGCTGGCCAGTGAAAAGAATATTCTGAGGCATTTTGCCGTTTTCCAAGCAAAGGCAAGCTCTCTTCCTTTGCTTTGAACCTTTGAGAAATCTTAGATCAAGAAACTTTGAGACTGGAAACTACGTTTGGACTGGCGAACTCTTTGGTTTGCCTGAAACCAAAGATTTTGTACCAGCAAGAATTCCAAATTCCAAAGATTTCTTTATAAACAAAAGAGCCATTGGAGGATGTATTGGATCCTAAAGTATGGTGCTGGCTAGTACGTTTAGAAACTCATTTCCATCGATTTCGCGATGATCTCATTATCCAAGTCATAGTACTTTTGTTTACAACAACAACAGACTCTGTAAAACATACAAATAACATCTTGGAAGAATCGTGCTCTGATCACATACCCTAAAAAATTGCCCCCATCCAAACTAAAAGTTCCACATTCTTTTAAAATCTTTGGCTTGGAATTAGCCTAACTACTGTGTTGGGTAATACATATACTTATATACTTATGTAGACATTACAACCGTAAATCGATTTAGGCCGAGTCGATTTAGGCTCTTTCCTTCGCTAGCTGGTGCCAGTTAGAAATTCCAAGCGCTGACAAGTTCTCCAGTACTTGATCTTTCCACCGGAAATTAGGTCTGCTTCTTCTGCGTCGTCCACCAGCAGGTTCCGAATATAACACCTTCTTAGCCGCAGGTTGTTATTCCATTCGCTCGACATGACCTAGCGCCGCAGGGTAGTACATAGAGTGTGAGTATTTGTTTCCAATAGCTCCAAAGATCTCGATTTTCATATTTTCTTTCAATATTTTTGTATATATTGTATTTAATTTGGATTGGACTGGAGTCAAGCACATTTTCATAATTCCGGTTAAATATAAACATTACTGAAAAGGGTTTTATTGCTTTGATTGTTAACTCTTATGTCAAACCTTTATCTGACCTTAATCCCAGAACTGTAATTTTTCGCAGTTTTTCCATGTCAAATTTTTAAATGTCTGAAGAATTACTAATTGCTTATCGACAGCTGAAAGATGTTTCGATCAAGAAATCAAAACATTTATCTTACGTACAGAAGTATAACATGCTAACCACTGCACTAGTAGCTATGAAAAGAAACCAATTCATACGTTTCAGAAAAAATGCTATTGGTCCCACTCATTCTCACTTTTTCATTCACTTTAGTAGCATTTTCTCCATTATTTATCGGCTTATCGGTAGAAAATCAAAACTGTCGGTACAAAACAAAATTGCAATTTACAACCAAATATTAAAACCAGTTTGAACGGACGTACGGATTCCAATTGTGGGGATGTACTGCAAACTCCAACGTTGAAGTTATCCAGCGTTTTCAAAACAAGATGCTTAGAGGCGTTATTAACGCTTCGTGGTATGTGAGGAACGACGACCTACACAGGGACCTATGCATGCATAAAGTCGCCGATATAATAAATCTAATTGCTTCTAAGCACGCAAAAAGGCTACATCAACATATCAATAGTGAAGCTTCATCCCTTTGCAATGAAGGAATATAAACAAGAAGGCTAAAAAGAAAACTAAACCACCGGATCTTGTGGTTAACACTTTCTAACTGAATTTATAATCTGAAAAATATGACTTGTTAGTGTAGAACTAGGTGTAATAACATGAAATGTATTTATATTTTACTAACGTTTCAATAAAAAAATAATAATTTAATCAGCAATGCCGAAACTGGTTCTTTTGATAATTTAAAATAAAAACGATAACTCCGGAAAGTTATTTCTTGAGCTCTTCTCATCTATGATTATTTGGTTCCAATGACTAATCCACAGAGGAATTAGTAGGACCCACAAAAACAGCCATAAAGAAAATACTTTTCCTAAAATCCACGTATTGCTCTTATCATAGCTCATTCATTCGTAATGAAGACTGATACCTCTAACCTGAGCCACGGTATACAAATTTCATTAGTCTTTTCATCCTCCTCAATCTTATTTTGGTCAGGAACCTAAATAGTAGTAATGTCAGCTTATTGCGTTTTTTATGTAATCTTAATCGTCAATATTTTGTATTGAGTACAGTACATCATTGTGCGAAATCAAATAATATGTACAATGCGCTCCAATAATATTAGTCTTTTTTTTTTTTTTTTTGTTAATTCTATTCAAAATTCTTGAATGGACAATCTATTTATAACGCATTAGCAACAGAAATAAAGAATCACATTATCAACTCAAGTGTCCTATAATACCTGAATAGAGCAAATAGGATTCCAATTAACACCCTTAAAAATTAATCATCGCCATCATCATGAATAATTTGAATTGTTCGTGCACGATTATTCAAAATATTACTGCTAAAGAAAGAAAATAGTTTAGAAAAAGGACCAGCAGACGATGGCATTTCAATTTCGTCATACAAATATTGATCTTTTACCCTCAAACTGTCAACACAAGTAATTTATACTATTCTCTCTTGGATGTTTTCTTTCTACACATTCTTCTATTAGCTGCTCGTTCATCTTTTGCATAAATAATTCTGTTAATAGTATCATTAGCCAAAAAGTAACAAAGAATAAGTGAGTATTGAAAAAAAAAATATTTAAATACTTCAAGGAACAATTCGAATATGAGTACGAGTACAACCAAATACGAGTACGAGCAAGCAAGTTCAAAAAGTAAAAATGAAAGCGAAAGATAACAATCACAAAAAAGAAAAAAAAGCTGAGAAAATGCCTTAATGTGGGAAAATTTACAAATGACACAATACCTACGTATAATATTATCAATGATAAGCAAAAAAAAAAAATCTAAAAATAATAACAACAAATCTAAGGTACCAAAGAAGGATGAATTTATACCCAAAAAAAAAATAAAAAAAAATAAGAGAAAATACGATGAAAATCACACAAAAATTATCTTCAATTTTTCTTTTGTCAGAGTTCAGGCAAAAAGACGACAATAAATTATATTTACGCTACCCAAGGATAACCATCTGATACTCAATCGCACACGATCGAGCGATCATCAGGATCATCATCATCGTCGTCGTCGTCGTCGTCGTCATCATTTAACCTTAATAGGCTCTGACCTATGAACGGACTCTTATGATTCGCATTAAGCTGTGGCAAAAATGTCTTCACGGGTGAATTCTTCAATTTTTGCCATCTCAAAAAAGAGAGAAGAAAACATCAAAAAAAGTATAGAAAAATGATCAGCCAAAGATCACTTTCGGGTTTTTTTTTTTTTTTGTTTTTCGTTCTTCAATCAAAAAGTATTACATACTACATTACTTAGGGAGGTGGTTGAACGCAATGCTGACGGTGGTGGGATAATTTTCTTTTAGCAATAGTGAAAAATAACAACAACAACACAGGAAAAAATGTCCAAACAAATATTCATCAAATATGTTTACTTTAGCTCAACTGTCTGGAAGTGATTCAATGAAACAGATCAGCTCGATCGCTCGATCATTAAATAAACTTTTGGAATATGAGAAAGAAAATTTTTGTATTGCAAAAACTTGACAAAAGGATATTTATTTAGACGAAGATCATTAATTACAACATATATATACCATATATAATATAAAATAAGATTGCAAAATATTTTTGATCATTATGTGATCGTGTCAAAATGCTTCAGTGCATTAAGAAACTATTTTTTATCGTAGAGATATGTATGACACTGCTTGGCACTCAAATATACTCACATAGATTTTTGATTTGCCCCAAAACTCAGTCGTTGATCGTTTTTGGCGACTCTTAGATCGAAAGGGCGTACTTACTAGTGCCTTATATGAGAAAATGAAAACTCTAAGTGAAATGGCTTACGCCTTGATACTTAACCTACGTAAAATTACCCAATAACTCTTTTGAATTTACAGAAAATTACTAAAACAACAAACAATTCCTGGATATGTTACATCACGGGGAAAATTTAGCTCCAAGACTTGACTTGATTCGCACCAAAAACTGCTCATAACCGAGATTTAAAAAATATTAAAATCATCATCAGTTCATAATAAAGTTTTTATGGTCTCAATTAGATTACATGACATTGAACTAGCTAAGATTTATACACATTTTTCACAGTAAAAAACTGCAAATGATCATAATCAGCTGTCGCGCAGTGTATGCACCACAGTGTGACAGCTGAAAATTGTAAAAACCAAAAATAGCTTCATTTTAAAATCAAACAAATGGAAAATACTTAAGATTTTTTTTCGAAATTTTAATAAAAAACGAAAATCAACATCAATTTAACTGATTCTCGTGAGATCGAGCAATGTGCTTGATGATAGCTAAGATGCTCATGAGTGATTCTCTACTATCTACTATCTTCTTCAAATCGCATTTGAAGAGACATTTTAAAATGTTGTCGCTTATTTGCGTTATTTCATTTTTTATTTTTGTTCTATTTTTTTTAAGGAAAATTTTTCTCTAAATGACGATCATGATCAATATCAGCTGCTACTCAAAAAATACACACCGGCCCGGAGATATGCCAACATTTGTCCTAAATTTGATTATTTTGTTGTTGTTGTTGTTGTGATTTTTTTTCTTTTGTTCTTTTTCAACAGCAGAAAAGAGAATAAACAATAAGTGCGCCAACAATCCTTTACAAAAAGGATTACGTACGTACGTATTTACGTTTCATTTTTTTTTTTTGCGTAATTCCTCTCATATAATATTGTATGTATTTCAAAATTTTCATACAAAAGCAACCATCGAATGTGCATATATGTTTGGATGAGCGGGGGAGAAAACAAGATGAATACAAAACGAATCTTGTTATTTTAATAACAAGCACAAAAACAACATACGTTTTTTTTTTTTGGAGTTAAAAAGGATATTTTCCAATAAATTGAGGGTGGATTTTTTCGACATTTTTTTTTCATTTAGAAAATTTCTTTGCATTGCCACGCAATGATGAAATCAGATGATCATTGTTGATCTACGTTTTAAACTCTTTTGTTGATTTGTTTTCTTCTTGTTTTTCTTTTTCCTCATTCTTTTTACATTTTTTTGGGTTTTTTTTTTGGAAAATTGTTTAACATTTATAGTGTCATTCAGCTTGATTAAGCATTTGTCAAAATTACGTCGAAATAACATCAGATTTTAAAGAGTTTTAGTAGATGAGTTTAGATTGTGGGATTGTGTCAGCTCAAATTAATATTATGCGTTTATAGCGACTAGCAGAAGTCTATAAGTTTTAATTTAGCTCATGACTTTTTTTTTTTAGCAGCTCGGATCTTTATCTTGGCTAAAGCAGCTCAAGGGTGAGTGCGTTGGTCTTCTGTCCATGAGTTGGCGACTCAGGTCAGTGGCTTGACCACCAATGAATTTGTTGGAAATACAAAATGTTATATTTTTAAACGCTGCGGGTACCAACCACAGATTCGATTTCAGCAATCCAAAATCCATATCATCTGGCTACTCTGATCGCTAGAGCCGCATTGTCATTATATACCAAAACTGAAAACTGATTTTCATATGTGATCAGAGCATATTCAAAGTAGACAAACCTGGCAACAGAAATCACCCAATTTCGTAGGTGACTATCAGAAATGGTATACTTACGGCTTCAAAGAAGATCACGTAAGGTGAGCTCAAGTCTTTGTGGTCAAAACAAGAAAATATATCTATGCCAACATGGGACTCAGGCTTTCAGCCTGAAGTAACACTTGAAATACTTGCTTGCATTGAAAAAAAAATAAATATGTGGCACTTATAAGCCCCGAAGGGTTCTTTGGCCGAGCTCCTCTTCCAGTGCCTATTACATTTTGGACAGCATTAGAAGGAGCCTACTTATTTTAGACGATTCCGAACTTTTTCTGAGCTTTGTCACAGAGTTATTTTAGAAGCTTTTCTATGGCAAATTGTTACTGCCGGAAGAATTTGCCTGCCGACATGTGGGTATTGTTCGAAAGAAAAATCTTTTCAATATTAAATTTTTGCTTCAGCCGGGGATTGAATCCACGACCTACTGATCAGAAAACCAACGCACTAACCACTCAGCTGCGGCATCCACTTGCTTGCATTAGATATGCATAAAATATTCTCCAAGTTTATCTGACAGACACCCCCGTTAAAAAGGATACTCCAAAAAAATCGCTGGGTTTGGAAAATTCCTTGGTTTACCATGAAGTTTCTACAAACAAAATCTAAAGATGTGGTTGGAGGAAAATTACCAACATTACTGGACAAAAATTAAAGGTAACGGCAGGCTAAAATCATTATATCTAAGATGCAATACCAAAGAACTAGGAAATGACTATAGCTTAATAGATGGCACATGTGGGTGAATATAGGCTTCCTAATAGGACATTGTAGAACAGGAAAAAAATATATATATATGTGGCACTTAAAGCCCTAAAGGGCTCATTGGCCGAGCTTCTCTTCCATTACTGTTGTGCGTGTTAAATTTTGGACAGTATTAGGAGGGACCTACATTTTTTAGCTGGTTCCGAACGGCAGAACCCTTGTGACATCACTTTTTCTGAGCTTTGTCACAGAGTTCTTTTAGAAGCTTTTTCATGGCAAGTTGTTATTGTCGGAAGAATTGCCAATTGCTTGCCGACAGGTAGGTACCGTTCGAAAGAAAAATCTTTTCGATATTAAGTTTGTTATGCATTAGCAGGGGATTGAACCACGACCTACAGATCAGAAGGCCAACACACTAACCACTGAGCTACGGCACCCACTTGGGGAAACATCTCTCTAAAATGAGCATAACATCTGTGACAGCATCTGTAGATACTGCGAAGAAGTAGATAAAACAAGAGACCACTTATCGTGTCACTGTGTAGCTGTAGCTAGAAATAGACTAACTCACTTCGAAATACCATAGGAATTAGAAGATATGGAAAACATTGCAAGTAATTCAGCAAATGAAATAGTCACGTTTGTGAACAAAATTAAAATCTTAAATTACAATTAAGGTCAGAGATTTATCACAATAGGCTCAAGGTGGCTGTAATGGCTAGAAGGCTAGGTCCCTTCCTTTATTGTCAATCTAATATAATCTAGGGCTTATTTCTGAAGAAGGTTGTTTGGGTTAAAAGTTTGAGAAAACTACAAAGCAAAATAAAAATGCTGTTTAAGATGCACCCCGTTGTTAAAGGCCAATTAAAGCTGATAAAGGCAAAATACTAAAAGCATTGATTAATACAAACCGACGATAAACAACTTGTGAATTTCTAAAGAGATTAAATTTATGGAATTTGGTGTAAAATGCCTCTTTCTAATTTCAAAATCCAATATGTGGATCTTTTTACAGAGATAAATTTTCTCCGTTGCATTGAATTCTTTGATTTGCTTTTTAAATATCTAGAAAAGAACCCATTTTTGAAACGCATCATCACAGGATCCGAGAATGTTCTTAAAAAACTTAATTTGCTTGCATTGAATTCTGTGATTTGCCTTTCAAATTTCCACAAAACAGTCCATTTTTTAAGCGAATCACTACTGGAGCCGTCAAGATAAGGCCAAGATCTCATACAAATTTGGTGAATCGACAAAAGCTTCTCCAGCTTGGATGGAATGTACTCCAACAGTGATTATACTTTCCAGATCTAGCATCTGCGTAAAAAAATGAGCATGAAAGACGATTTTCTTATTGAGGTGTTTCAATATTTTATAGAATTACCTAGTCAAGTCATAAATATTGGTTTACAACTAAACGCATTCATTACGAATGCAATATTGGGCGCATCTATTTCATCTTTACTGCGATTTGACAGTTGACATTTATGCTACATTGCCACGTAAAAAGTTGTTGACATCAATTGTTTACAATCATGGAATGGGGCGACATCGAAAATCGTGTTGTTGTCGTTGGTCTACTAAAATGCAACATGGGAAAAGCCGATATCTTTTGGACGTTACGACCGCTTGAAATCTCTCGCAATTTTGTGTATCGTGCTGTGAAGTTGTTTCAAGATACTGGTGGGAGTATGAGACCGTCAAAGATCCGGCCGTCAGCGCATTATGAGAACTCCAAAAGCGATCAAAGCAGTGAAGAAACGAATCGTCCAAAAACCACTGCGAAAACAGAAAATATTGTCGCGTCCATGAAGATTTGGGCCTCAGTGCGTACAAGCGACACACTGGACACCTGCTCACGGCCTCATTGGAGGGAAAACGCATTGGAGGGAAAACGCAAGCGAAAATCGAAAGCGTTACGTAGCCGGTACGCTCACAGACAAATTCTGTTTACTGACGAGAAAATCTTAGAAACCGTAGAAGAATCGTTCAATAAACAGAACAATCGTGTGTATGTTTGGTCATTCAGAGAAGCATCCCAACTCATCCCGAGGATCCAAGGAGGCCTCTGCTCCAGCTCACAATGCAAAAACGACTGAACTGTAGCTAAAAAACAACATTCCGGACTTCATATCAACAGATGATTAACCAGCTTGTAGTCCAGACCTCAACCCGTTAGATTATAAGTTGTGGTCCGTATTAGAGGGCATGGCTTGCTCTAATATTGAAGGATATATCCTTCTTCTTTTGCCATCTTTCTGGTATCTAACATGATTCCACGCTCAGAGAACTTCTGATTTTTGTTGGCAAAAAATTGATCCAAATCCTTTTTGACGTCCTCGGTTTTATAGAGACCGAAAGATGTAATATTTAAAGGCAGACAAATGGCAGCAGATCTGGAATATATTGTGGGTGTGCGAGTTATCAGTGCAGAGCAGAGAGCAACAGATCCCATTATTTAAATGAATATATCTTTTTCGACGTATTCATATTCTAGAGACCCTAATTAGTATAAAAAGATATTTTTTATCAAAAACGATTGTCAAAATAATTCGAATAACAAAACAATGTATGGCAGTCTACCGGTCTATGTCCAATGTATTAAAGCGATCATACAACATTGTAATCAACCAAGATTAAGTAGATATTTATACAAAAATAAATTAACAAAATCATCAAAGATTCAAAGATATTTATTTTTATATGCTCTGACTTTATAATTACATTACAAATTTGCCCTCTTTTACTTGACACAAACTAAATAAGTACGTAGACATGTAGTCCAATGCGTACGCTGCACATATAATGCGCATGCGAACACAAGCTCATATGAGTATGCATTGATTTTAGTCTCAATCGACACAGTTTTTCATTAGAAAAAAACACACAAAACAAATCTGTGATGGACCTTTCATAATACGGGTGAATGATCCTTTACGCTGGCAATGATGCTAGTATTCTATGTATAGCAACATATTGAATAGGGTGGCAAAAAAAAACAAAAAAGAGACCAAAGGAATGGACGTGCACAATTTTTAGTTTTTGTTTTTGTTTCTTTTTCTGTGTCAAATTTTTTAATGTTTAATTTAAAAATGTTTCTTCCAACTATTCAACCCTTTCGATAACAACAACAAAATATATACAATATACACTGTATTTGTATATTTTTGTAGAATTCTAAAGGTGAAAATATGAACATAGAAGCGACCATTGTAACTTTCGTATTATATAGAAGGGATGCTGTATAGCAACAACAATAACAACAACAATAATAATAATTATAACAGCCAAACAAAAAAAAAGCATAAAGAAATTGATGAAAAGAATAGTAAGAGTAATGCTCGTTTAACGACTATTTGTATACATAGAAGGTATTTAGAATAGATCTGTCCAAAGTAGGTGAATCTAATTTTGTATATGAGCTAAAAACGTGTCTAAAACTTTTTTGACAAATTTTTGGTTTTATAACAAATTATACAGAGAACCAGTAGGTACCACAGTACAGGGAGGACCATTTAATGGCTCTTTTTTAAGTAACATATATGCTATTTTTAAAATGGCAGCTCTTTCCCACTAAGAATCTTCACAGAAAGCCAGTATCATACCTCGACGGAACGAAATGAATCGCATTACGCTTGAACAACCTTAGGAAATAATGCAAACTTATTGAAAAGAAGTTTCTTTCATCTTTTCTGCCGAAGCGCATTTTCATCTCGGCAGCTTTGTTAACAAGCAAAACTGCCGCATCTGGGTATTGGAGAACCCGCACGTGATCATCGAGAAGCCAATGTTTCCTCAGATAGTGACAGTTTGGTGTGATTTTTGGAGCGGTTTCATCATTGGCTCGTTTTTCTTTGAAAATGCCATTTCGGTCAACAGTGAGCGCTACAAAGGCATGCTAACCGATTTTCTGTGGCCTGAAATTGAAGACATGGACTTGGACGATCTTGGATTTCATCAGGATAGGGCGCCGGACCGCACAGTCTATGCCACATTCGATCCTTTGCGCGCCAAGTTCGGTAATCGTGTTATCAGCCATCTCAGCCATGTCAATTCGCCACCTCGGAGCTGCGATTTGACGCCGTTAGACTTCTTTTTGTGGAGCGCTGTGGAGGACCAAACAGTCCTGCAAACCATTCGTAAGATACAGCCAGCAGCCGTCACAAAGATTTTTCAAAACTGGGTTGACAAGGTGCGGTATTGCAAAGCCAGCCAAGGTCAGCCATATGAATGAGCTCGTATTCCATAAATAATGGAAATGTTTGTTTTTTTTTCGAATAAACTAATAATATGAGCTTATCTTCAAATACTGTTGTGCGTGTTAAATTTGGACAGCATTAGAAGGAACTTACTTCTATTTGCCGGTTCCGAACGACAGAACCCTTGTGACATCACTTTAACTTTGTTTTGTCACAGAGCTCTTTTAAGAAGCATTTTTAGCAAATTGTTACTGCCGGAAAAATTGCTGATTTCTTGCCGACAGGTGGATACTGTTCAAAAGAAAAATATTTTCGATAATAAATTATGTTATGCTTCAGCCTGGGATTGAACTCACGACATAAAGATCAATGGTAAGTTATTTTGACACTGACAGATCTTTTTCGCTCGACATATTGACTGTTAGTTGGTACAGTACCATAAATCCAACAGTGTCTGTTGTGCCAACACAGCTCTTTTGAGGAATTTCGTCGCATTTGACGCTATTGTTGCGAATTTTCAAGTGTTGGCATCATTTTCTCAATTCTTTTTGTCCACAATGCTAGTAAAAACACCCTTTTAGTCAACAATAAACGCTACTTTTGTAGGCTAAAGTTACCGACATGGACTTGTAAGAATGACGCGCTATGCCACACAGCCCATCCAACATAGCTGCTTTAGATTACCACTTGTTTCGGTCATTGATTAAAACGATGAAGAAATTATTTCCTCCACAAAATCTGTCTTTGGCCAAAAATATATAAAAAAAAGTCAAAGATAACGACGGCAAATATTTTAAATATGTTTTAGTGCATCGATATGTTTAGTTAAATATGTTTTATATAAGCAAAAAACTCCGTATTTTCAATTCACAAATTTAATAAAAATCTCACACATATTTTGAACATGTCTAATATACATATGAGTACTCATATGTACCTACATATGTTAAGGCATAAATGACCTAATCCTTTGAAAAAATTTGAAATGGCTAGGTTTTTTTTTTATTATCATCATCAATTTTTGCCACTCATCGTTAATAATAATGATGATGAAGTTAATGTTGATCGAAAGAATTGAAATGAAATGAGTTGGATTGTTATTTTCTCTTTTGTACATATTTTCTCTCTTAAAAAATTGTCATTATTAAATGTATGTTAAATAAAAAATTTGATATTACTATTAATGTTCTCTAAGCAATCGTTAGGCTTTACTGCAATGAAATAGGTTAGGTTAGATTATGTGGCTGCCCTCTCTCTGAGGGGACACACTTGGATGAGAAAGGCCCATTATGATACCACCGAACTTCTCTTCCAATACTGTTTTGCGTGTTAAATTTGGACAGCAATAGAAGGGAAATAGTTATATTAGCCGGTTCCGAATGGCAGAACCCTTGTGACATTACTTTAACTTAGTTTTGCCACAGAGCTCTTTTAAGAAACATTTTTGGCAAATTGTTACTGCCGGAAAAATTACCAATTATTGCCGGCAGATGGGTACCGTTGGAAATAAAATATTTGCGATATCACAATTTCTTATGCTTCAGCCGTGGATTGAACCCACGAACCACAGATTAAAAGGAAAACGCACTAACCACTGAGCTACGGTACCCTCACTTTTGAAATCTCTACAGTGTGATTTTAAATGTTTTTGGTGAGCCCTAGATCCTTCTTTCTTCGGAGATGAATTGAAACTATTAAATGGAGTGCTTTACAGAGATGAGTGATTGTTTAGAAGTTTACTTCCGTTTGGAATAGCTTTGACACTTTGAAAATGTGAATTACTACGTTCTTCAATTGTGTCACATTCAAGGAAAAAGTATCCTGTATATTGTTCATCTTCTGCGCCAATTTCTCAACCATTGTATAATTTTGCCTGGGCACCTTTGAAGTTTAGGCGACGCCAGTTGTGGACGGAAGTCGAAAGAAAGCCAGATAAAAAAAAATGCAATGTACTTAGTAGCGACATAAATACTGTTACAACATTGAACATAGAAGAACATAGAACAACATAGAAGAATTAAAAATACTTCACTATTACCACATAAACCTGTAAAGCGTTAGTGTGTATCGGGAGTTTTAAATTATTTCAGTTTTACTGTGAAGTGGAGTGGAGTTGTGATTAAATGTGAAATGAAAAAATGTGATATTGTCAAAACGCTCCGTCCGCTTGGGATTAGTAATATGTTCATCCATCGGTGCATAAAATCGTTTGGGAAGACTGGGTATATTAAAGACCACCGCCACTAATCGGGCCGTCCAGGCAGAGTTCCAACGCCGCAAGTCCTCATTGCTGTCAAATCAAGAATTCAGCGAAAACAGAAAATCGTAGTCCGTGAGATGAATGTTTTGCAAAAGTCAATTAGTCAAATTAGTAATAAAGACTTCCGATTTGGGGCTTTCAAATGCCGTACCGGACATTTGTTGATTGCAGCTTTAAAAAAAAAAAAAAAACTAGGATGGAAAAGTGCAAACGTCTTTTGAAGAAGCACGCTGATAACTTATACAGAAAAATCTTGTTTGCCGATGAAAATGTGCAGGAAAAATTTAACAAGCAAAATGAAAGGGTCATATAAGGAAGCATCTAAACTGATTTTACGGATTGAAAATGGTCATATAAGTTAAAAAGATCCCAACCTGGCTCCAAAACAATTTACCAGCATTCATTTCCTCGGAAGAATTGTGATCTGGCAATTGTCCTCTAAAACTGTGGACAGTTTTAGAGGACATGGTTTACCACCGAGGATAGCCCAACATTGATTCTCTTTAGACAGCTTTGATTCGTGTTGTGGCCAATTTTCCAATGGACGAGGTGCGTGCGGCTATTGATGATTGCTCAGTCCGACTTAAGGGCTGTGTGAAGACCATAGGCGGACGTTTCAAAAACCTTCACAATTTTTAATTTCATAACATAAAATGTGGATAACAATATTTATATCCCTACTAAGTATATGTAAATAAGGAAAGATATTCACTCTTTGGAGATCTGTTTTACTATTCATCCAGTAATGAGATCGTTTCCGGTGGTTTCATTAGTTTTAAGCTTTTTAATCGTTTCGTCATGATTTTTACTAAGCTAAGCGCATAATCAGAGGGATGACAGCAGAGATGCAGCGGTAGGGAATTTATAGTACAAGGTATTTCAAGAAGAGGCGAACGATATTGACTGACTTTTTTCGCCTGAAATTTATGCTATGGACGTGGACAACTTTTATTTTCAGCAGGACAGTGCCACATGCCATAAAAATGGTGAAACAATGGCTCTATTGTATGAAAAATTTCTTGTAAGTGTCATTTTTCGAAATGGAGACTTTGAGTGCCCGCCGAAATCGTGTGACTTAACACTATTAAACTCTTTTCTTTGGAGCTACGTTAAAGATAAAGTCTACGCCAATGGTCTAGCAGGTATTGAAGCACTCAAAGATAATATTAGAGCTGTTATTCGCGAGATACAGCTTTCAACAAAAGAATGATCATACGCGAAAAGAGTCGCGGCGTACATTTGGCAAATATTTTGTTCCATTAGTAACCTCAGAGTTTGAACTTAAATAATTAAAATAATATTATCAGCACACAAAAATATTGCGTTTTTTTTTTATTTATTTTTTTTTTATTTAAAATGACACCTCTCGTTGAAAGACGCCGTATGTATAAAATCGACCGAAGGGCTCAGTGTAAATGAATGCAATTACTACTTCATGAATAAATTCCATGGAAATGTCCTTTCTTCTTATGGAAAATACAATATAATATACCTACTTAATAAGCAATCAACCCTTAACAAAAAGAAATGACAAGAAAAAAGAAATAATAATCAAAACAAAACGATAAAACTGACCACGATGACCCCATAAGACACGTTCCACAATAAATATTTATTTGTTACTTACTTGTTTCAATCAGACTGGTTCGCCGGCGGTGGTCAGTGGTTGAGTAATGACAATACTTACAATACTAACAATTCACAGTACTAATTTACACTGTCATGATTGAAGTCAAAACCAACAACAACAACCAAAAATAATAACAAAAAAAACCACCAGCACCAGCAAACGGTTAATTGAGCACGTGTCAAAAGCATTTGAATAAATTTCTAAACAACAAGTAGGCAGAAATGCAAACAACAATTACAATAACGCATCATGGAAAAACAGGAAAATCTGGAAAATTCACAAAATTAATAGATATTTTAGTGAAATAATTGTGAAATTCTAAATAAAGGAGGGTGTGATGTGGTCAATTTTTAAGTGTCATTATATGGTCGTATGGTGGTGTTCAAAAGTATATAAAGCATGTAGGTACGACACGATATTACATATACCTACCCTTTCAAATAATACAGTATTTTCAATTTACTGTATAATTTGAAATGTGCATATATTTACACAAAATTAAGGATTTTGATAAATGTTTTTGAAAAATAAAAAATGAAATTTTAACCATCATATCAAATATTTGAATATGCTAATTTGAATACAGCAATCATGATATCAAATTAATGATGATAAATTGTCCTAAGCAAATCATTCCAGAATCGGTAATGGACAACAAACACGTGGAAAACCAATACGAATTTCGAATTAAATGAAACAAACACCTGATGCTTGTTTTTCCAGGGGCAGACTACACAAATAGTTAGCCTTTGCTTTTGGCTTCAACTGATAGAGTTTGGATCTTTTGGAAGAATCTGCAGGAATCCAGAGTCATAAAACGAAAATACAAGGGTCCATCGAGACAAGTGGAGATAATTTGCTGAGGTAAGTTGACTCCTCAACACCCTAGCAAAGAAGAACTCTGTGACTCTAATATGGGTACCGAGACACGAGGGGCATGCAGGAAATTAAATGGCAGATTTACTGGCCAAAAAGTGCGCAGAAACTCCTTTCATACGCCCAGAACCCTTCTGCGAGATAAACAGTAATTTCATGAACAACTTAATATGTGAAAAGGAAAAAAGTAGTCTAACCGATTACTGGAGAGCCCAAACAGGCATGCGGCAGTCGAAAAGATTCATTGACCCTGAACATATTAAGGTTGATACTATCTTGAACGTCAGCAGAAAAGGCATCAAACTGTACACTGAACTGCTAACAGGTCATTGTAAACTTAATTATCACATGATGAAAATGGGTGTGGTAAACAACGATCTCTGTCGACTCTGTCTTGAAGAGCAGAAAACAGCAAAACACGTTCTTTGCAATTGCCCAGCTGTGGCCAGACGCAGACTATACTACCTATGGGAACTGGGAACTATGCCCAGGGACCTAGTTAAAATCAATCCCACAGCAGTGGCATGATTTATAAATAGTCTTGAGATCTGCTAGTTAGGGAATAGCCTGCACAAAAGATCTTCAGGCCGCGGTGCATCATAATAATAATAATAATAATAATAATAATAATAATAATAATAATAAGTTGACTGGATTAAGGATGTGACATTTATATGTATAAAACATTTGGGAAGATATAAGCCAATTTAATGTGATAAGGATGCGCGATAAAATGTGAAAGGTAATATTGTTGCATAAGTAACGCTTTTTATCTGCTGATATCCTAAAACTAAGCGTGCTACAAAGAAACCGAAATTTGTCTCACATGCTTCCACTCACTTATCTTTATTTTACATCATATTTTATAGGGACAAATGTCACGTCCGAATGCTTCATAGATGCGTTTTGGCAACCAGACATATCAGAAGTGTGACGTATTTCGCGAAAAAATGAAAATATCAATATCGATCCGTCATTTACTTTTTATTTTTGAATGACTCGAAGAAATAAAAAAAAATTTCATGTTGGTTATGAGAACCCTTCACCTTCTATGACAGTCGCAAGATATTGGTCCAACGAATTTGAACGTCTGCTTCTGATGTGGAGTGAATAGATGTGATTACCGAGGTTTTTTTTTTGGGATTCAAAGGAAATAATCTTCATATGCTTTGCACAGATAGGAAAAACAATCAACCGTGAATTATTGGACCAATTCAATAAGACATTGAAAGAGACGCGCTCTTCTTTATGTAAAAAACACTTGATTTTTTACTGCGACATGACACCGCAATCCGCAATTGTCGCATCCAAATTGCATTAACTAGATTACGAATTGTTAGCGTACTCACCGTATTCGCTCGATCTGATCGCCTGGCTGGAAGAAAAAGACTCAGTTCAAAAAAAGAGGTTATTTACCCGAGTTTCTCGAATCGCATTTTTCGGGAGCGGATAAAGATGTACCAGAAATTTTGAGAAAAGTGTATCGGTGTATCAACCTACAAGAAAATCACATTAGAAAACAGAAATTGTAAAAGTCTTGCGTCTTCATTCCTAACAAATATTCCCGTGGTACTGGCACTTACTGTCACCTGGTTGAAAATATCATACGCTTCTTTGCTATGGACATTATGACAGCGGTATTCCAATCGGAAGCTGAATCGCCATATTGAAAGTAGCCAACTAGGTAATTCAGAAACATATTGAAGCGGTATTGGCGGTGACAGCCAAGTTGCACCAAAAATTCTCCCAAAACCGCGCTAATGACTTCAAAATCTATGCAGGAATGTAAGTGAAAACTTTACTTCTTCGCAAGGTGGAACTTATTTCAAATAATAGTTGAAATGTTGCTAGTATACTTTGGAGACTGTAGTCTGTTTTAAGCACTACAGATTCAACTATATGCACAACAAGCCAATTGTTTCTTAAAAATCAAACGAAGTGAATTTAAATTTCTTTGGCATCGAAAGGAACTAAGAGAAACAATGAGAAGAAGAAGACGATAATAACAATAATAATGATGATGATGATGATGAGAAGCTTCATTCATTATTCATTGATCTAACAACAATACGACATCATTAAACAAACACAGCTGTTACATTCGTTATTCGCTAAATATTGTAAATATTTTCTATAAGAAAAATGTGTATAAAAATTTTCAATAAAAATTTCTATCAAATATTATAGTCGTAAGTATGATTTGTTGTTTTTTTTTTCTTTTTGTTGTTGTTTGTTTCTTACCCTTTTTATTTACTCGCACGTTATATGCATATTGTATTTCCTTAGAAATAGTCAGGCAGCATCATGATCGAGACGATGATTATGATTAAGGCGATTCAGCACATAATTTTAAGCAACAGGAGAAAAAATATAAGGAAGAAAAAGTAAAATTGTGGCAATTGTTGTTATTGTTGTTGTTGTTGTTGTTGTCTATGAAACTAAAACCCTTTCGCACAAACATGGATGCAATTTAATCCCTTGCACAATAGATACGATACGATGCGATCCGATCGGTCGATCGATCGATCGATCATGCTTCCGCAAATATTACAAAACGACAAGCAGCAAAGTCGGTTTGCGAATGTGAAATGTAAGAACGAAAAAAAAAAATTCCCACAGCTTCGCTAATAACGATATTTATGCTACATAAGAATGTAGGGATTCTTGCAAAAAAAAAACAAACCAAGAGAAGCAAGGGAGGTCGAAGTAAAGGATTTCTTTATGAAGAAGAATTTATGAGCTGATCAAATAACCATGCACAAACAACAACAAGCTGGCAGATATTAAAGGGTGCAAAAATCATTAGACAATGCAAAAAAAAAAAAATAATGAAAAGAAAGAAGACGAAAAGAAAACCATAGTAAAACAAATGCAGACCGTCGAAGAAATGAGGATCAATTCAGTTCAATATGTCACGTCTTATGATGTCATTTATTTTTTTTTTATGATTATTTTTTACTTCACTTCAGCAGCAACAACAACAACAACAACAAACTATAAAAATCAAATGCAGCATTTTCCAACAACCCCCAAAAAGTACATGATTCGCCTTTTGAATCGTCATTCGAGTAATAATGAAAAGAAAACAAAATAATCCATCGAATCCATCCAAATCGTTCATGCAACTGCATTTTGAGAGATAGTCATCAACGTTCACCGCCGCGTTCACAGTAAATTACATTTCAAAACTGCAACAACAACAGAAAAAAGGGAGAAATCATAAGAAAATAAAATAATAAGGAAAAAAGGTGAAATGTAAACAAAAGCCAAGACCAAGGCCAACAACCAATTTTAGATGATGCCTGGTTTTACTCAAAAAAATACAAAAATTATAATAAATGTATTGCAACCCCTTCATTTTTGCAATAAAAAAATGTTTTTTGGTATATTTTTGCCATAAAAATCCCAAAAAAAAAAGATTTTATTACAATTCCATGTGGGCAACGAGGATCAAAGATCGTAAACTTTTTGTGTTTTTTTTTTCATCGTATTAAAGAAAATGAGAAAATATTAAATACGCACTTATTTCATTTTTTTTTTTTTATTTCGTTCAATCTATTTAACGTTGCTCTAATTTTCCTCTAAACAATTTAATGCCATGCCAATATATTGATGACTTTCTTCAAGCTTCAAATTGCCATGGAGACCTCAAAAGATCACAAAATTAAGAACACTGGATGATTATGTCTAATGACCTATAATTCATGCTTCACATTTAATCAAACACAATGGAAACAAAAATGCATTCGTCTTCTGTCGAATATGGAATGTCTTCGCAATATTACATTTTAACCTTTTCACATTGTGACCACATTTGGAACGACTGAGTGAAGGTTTGAATTCCGAAGCGTCTTCTTGTCGTGACAAATATAGAAGTCTACAGATTACAGATGACCAGAGCGTACTGAGTCAATTGTGGAAACACTTCTCCAAAAAGTTCCGACAATGGAGGATATTGTTCTAAAGCCCCAATCTTGGATGATGGTGTTAATATTCTACTACCTGACCATGATGAGCTCAAAACAGCCACAATCAGGCTGAAGATCAACAATGATGCAGGTGTTGATGGCCTACTCGCCATATTGTTTAGGACCAAAGATTATGAGTTACTTATCTGCACGCATCAGTTCATAAGAAACAATATTTCAAAGCCAATCATAAAAATTTGAGTAAACATTACAGTATTCTGAAACCTTACCTCTATTGTATTTTTGGAATCGTAAATCAAACTGCTCCTGGAGTCAAAAGTTAGTGTTAAGATGGATCTGGATGGCTTTGAATAGAAAAGGTGTCCTCCTGAAGTCGATCCGCCTTATAATGGCGCTATACGAGAACTCTGAGCTGGCGGTTCTGCACAATGGCAACATCAGTGATTCATTCAACACCCGCTCCTCTTCACCATTGTGCTGGATGACGTCATGATCAGCCTCACTCTGCACAAGAGAACTGTCATTGTGTGGAATATCGCACGGCAACTTGAGGACTTGGACTTTGCCGATGCCATTTGTCTTCTCTCGTAGAAATTCTCCGATATGCAAGCGAAGGCGAACAGCTTAGTCGCGCTGGCACGCACCGTCGGACTGGAGATAAATATTGCGAAGACCAAAGCCATGAAAATCAATCATTCCAATAGAAGCCATGTAATGATTGACGGCTGTGCGATAGAATTCGTCGAAAGTTTCTGCTGCACGATAGCAACAGACGGGGGAGCTGAAGAGGATGCTAGCTGCATTTGGCCGGCTAAAATCAGTATGGGCAAATTCCCAAATATCCAGACGCACGAAATTGCGAATATTCTCCGCATGTGTGAAATCGACACTACTGTATGGAAGTGAAACATGGCTGATCTCGAACTCCATCACGCAGAGATTTCAAGCTTTCGTCAACAAGTGTTTGAGGATAATTTGTAGAATTTTCTGGCCTAACACTATTTCCAACGAGGCACTATGGCGTCTGACGAGCGAAGAACCCATACTGATCCAGATTAAGCGTAGTAAGAGGCGCTGGATTGGCCACACACTAAGAAAGCAGCCAGATAGCATCACGCGAATGTCGCTTGAGTGGAACCCGCAAGGGAGCAGAAGCCGCGAACGGCCAAGGAACACCTGGAGAAGATCAACACTAGGAGAACTAGCTGCTGCCACCATCACATGGGAGGGCGCTAGATCAACTGCCCAAAACCGTGTGCGATGGAGAAGCCTTGTGGAGGCCCTATGCTCCAATTAGGAGTTTAAAGGAGGAAAAAAAATGTTGGGATCAAACGTCTAATAAATATGGTTTCCCCCAATCACCATTACCCGTAGAATCTTGCCTAGATAAGGATTAGTACCACCTAAACACTGTGTGAGTGCGCAGCCCTCGGACGCTGCAGGATGAGATGCTTGCGTAGTTTCTTTAAGAACAACCTCAGCGATCAGGCTCAATGCCAGCAGAGGGATTAATATCGCGAAGTGTTCGAAAAACCCAGAACCAATAACTTTGTGATTTGAAACGTACAACTTGATATTACCAACTCCGATAAATTTAGGCCGAGCTTACTTACGAACCCTAACCCAACTTGGAAAAACAAGCAGAACGAAAAAAAAAATAGAAGTAAACCCCAAAGGAAAAAACAAAAACAACCTAAAATATTTAAATAGCGCTTGGAAATAAAGTTAAAATTAAATAAATTATAATCAACCCTTTAGAGGCACTGCATGATTGATACGGACACACACAAATATATGTATGCATAAATGCATATTTATGGAAAATAACACAAACAAGTCCAAGCATACGCAAGCGCAAGCGCCTTTTAAGCATCATATTGCACATACTTCAGTGTGTGTTTGTATTCTGCATGCTGTCCAGTCTATATATTGTACATTGTTTATAATGCGACCTAATTTACATATATGCATGTATGTATGTATGTATTCTTCATGTTTCAATACAGTAAATAACTAAAAACACATATAATCCGTTCTGTCACGTTTTTTAACAGCAGGAAGCACATATTCAAGTTAGAGCGATCCTTAACTCCATAGAGAATAGTGCGGCATAGAGTAATAATTAAAAATAATACGAGCCGTATTTTATTCGCTATCTTTATGACAATAAAATTATATAGATGCTAAGCAGAGTTCAAATATAACAAATTTTGATTATTTAATTGATTGAATGTATCAAAAATAATGAAATAATTTTCTTGCAACATTCTTCTTTTTCCATTTCTTCTTAATTATAACATTTTTGACGTTCAAGTAGCATCCCTGTACAGTAAAAGAAATAAAAGTAATTGGCAATCCTGAACTTAGCGAGTATGCTAAGGTTATCAGCGTCTATGGTTATACTCGCTAAAGTTAGCACCATGACGGTGATTTTCGCCAGTCAAGTATGTACTGTCAAAAATAAATTAAATTAAAAGTGGTAACTCTACGTCGTATCTGGAGTCGTATTTTCGTATTTAAAAAATAAATGTTTCAGCTCTGTTATTGTTTTGCATACAAAATGCTGAAGAAAGTGCTGTGTGAAAAGTACACATACCGACGTGAAAGTGACAATCAAGTTGCGCCCAACACCCTATTGAATCCCGCCAGCTCTTTTAAGATCATCAGAACGTTGCAAAACGCAATAAACTGAATGTGAGTCGAATCACTGGACACTGTGGTATTGCATAGAATGTTTTGCTCTATAACCTGGCCAATGAAAGTTCTAGTGGCATACATATGGGTCCATAAAGAGAATTGGTCTCTACTTGGGTCATGTAGATACACGAAAAACTTTGTGAAAGAACGCTACAGGAAACTGACGAAATTTCTCATACTATTGAGGAGGAACGACCTTAAGTTACTGATCGAGCTGATCGGAGTAATCGGGATCATGACAGGGCACAACACATGGAGTCTATGCGGTGTCAGCACAGGCCCAATTTGTCAATTTTGACTCGAAAATATGGATACTACGGAGCATTTTCTCTAACGATGTCCAGACTGTGAGAATAACTTTAAGATTAATGGATGGTCAGCTTGATGAGCGTCAATGTAACTAATGTTCTTCCTCTACCTGAACTTCTTGGATACATCGAGAAAACAAAGAAATTTGAGGTGAGATAGCGTCGCTTTTATTTTCTATATCCTTTCTTTTATTCTCTTCCGTTCTTTCCATACTCCATATTAAGTGAGTGCCGAGGGTCTATGCTGCCTACCATTTTATTCTAACTCCAACTCTAAAATAAGATGGGAATTGAAATCGAATTACTTCTGGAATTAGTCGAAAACAATTCTTGTAAACGATTTTAATAAAGCTTGAACCTAAAGGTGAAACCTAATGCATCACCACATCTTATTTTCAACATTTTAATTGACATTTTAGGAATCTGCTACCCTTCAACTCATAAAATAAAAAACTGTTTGAGATAAGAACAACTCTAATGAAATTTGAATATCAAATAATTGAAAACGAAAGAGTGAAAGAGAAGATGGAAAGTGCAAAGTTTGACCAAATTAGAATTTAATCTGGACAACAATGGTAAGCTATAGGCATACATTTATTATTGTATGATATTGTCCTGCTCTTACCTACATTTACGCAATATGTGTTCTGACGCTCAAAACTGGTTTTTACCATTTCAGAAACTTACCACCAATATTATAGGTACTACTAGTATGTAAAATTTCGGTTTCATTTCATAGCTGAAATTTTAAATTATTTACAATATGCAACATCGTCCACACTAATGATTTTGCTGTCAAAAGAAAATTCTGTTTAATTTCGAAAAAAAAAACAAAAAAAATACTAAAACCTGTTTTCATTGACTTCGTCCTTCCTTTGTCAAAAATAAAACAATAACAACAAGGAGAAAAAACACCCTGCCCTCGGTCCAGCTGTATGCTGAGAACGAAGATGATCGTAATAGAAGCACGAAAAAAAAAAAAACGGAAGCTGATTAAATGAACGAATGAGTTAGATGCGCCATCACCACCATCATCATTGGCAACAACTTCGGCTTTCGTAACCCTTTCAAAAATATACAATATTTGAGTATGTTTGTGTGTGTGTTTTATTACTTCAATGATGAATCGTCTTTTAAATTTGCTTTTATCTATTGTACCTTTAAGAAAATATGATATGATATGCACTAGAGATAAATTTTTGTAATCTTGACAATTTTCTTTTCATTTTAGTTTCTTTTTTTTTCTACATAAAATCTTCATGGGAATTTATATGGAATTTGTGCTTTGAAAATAGCTTACCTTAATAATAACTTTGTTCTGCGAAGGAAAAACATATACACAAATAATTATAATTAGCTCATTATGACATCCGGGAATAGCAACAATAGTTAGGCCATTGATGTTCCACGCATGAGAGCCCCTCTATTCAAACCCCTCACCAAATCGATAGAATTTTTTTTTAGAAAGACCCGAATTTTTTTTCTCTACAATGACCACTTGTCGACGAACAATTGACATTTCTTCAAAGAGTTTAAAATTTGACATCAAAAAGCTTCTAAATAAGCCAAGACAATCAACCATCTTTTTGATTTTCATGAAAATTAGTCAAATTCTCAGTGAATTGACTTGGAAACGTATTTTTTTGCACGCGTGTTGAGTGCCTGCTTGCCATGAATTTTGCAATATTTACTTACTTACTTACTTATGTGGCCATTACAACCGAAAATCGATTTAGGCCGAATCTAGCAAGGTTCGCCAGCCACCTCTTTCCTTCGCTAGTTGGCACCAGTTAGAAATTCCAAGCGCTGGCAAGTCCTACAGTAATTGGTCTTTCCACCGGATATTAGGTTTACCTCTTCTGCGTCGTCCACCCGAGGGTTCCGAATATAACACCTACTTAGCTGGAGCGTGTTCTTCCATTCGCTTGACATGACCTAGCCGGCGCAGCCGCTGATTTTTAATGTGCTTTAATATGTCGATGTCGGTATACAGCTCATATAGCTCATGGTTGTACCTTATTCGATACTCGTCACCAACGCAAATAGGTCCAAGGATCTTGCGTGGGACTTTTCTCTCGAAAATTCCGAACATTCTCTCATCTGAGGTGGAAATTATCCAAAACTTCGACGCCATATGTAAGGACAGGCATGATGAGAGACTTGTAGAGTGTGGATTTCGTTTCTCGACAGAGGGCCCGACTTCTCAATTGCTTACTTAGCCCAAAGTAGCACATGTTAGCAACAGTGATCCTTCGCAATAGCTCCAGGCTGACGTCATTACAGATGTTAATGCTGGTTCCAAGACAAATAAAGTCCTTCACTACTTCCATTGCAATAACTGCTAAAAACAATGATATTCGACTTGAAACATATAGGTTAAGTTTAGCCATCGCTAGGTAAATCCGCAAAATCTTTTGCAACGATATTAATTTGGACCCTTATGGGTTAGGTTTCGCTCTTGGATTTTTCTTGGGAGCCCCTAAGCGTTGAATGTAGAAAGCTACTACAGAAGCAAGACGATTTATATGAAAATATTGCAAAACAGAATCATTTTTTGAGGCTTAGACCCTTTTTTTCACCAATTCAAAGGTTTGATAAAAAAGTGCTGATCACTCGAGCAGGGTCTTGAAGTGGCAACTTCATTTGCACACAACCGAAGATCACTTTGATTCAGCATAGAATGATTCAATGTGATCAATTCAAGATTGAATCAATTGATCCAACACAATTTGACATGTCAACTTTGGCACGTTAATCAAACATTGATTAGATGATGGTTAGTATTATGACGTTTACGTTTGAAGGACTTGCATATTATCATATGTCCATCCTTATTTATATACAAACATATATATAATATGTATGTATATAATAATTTAATTCTTCTACTCCAATTTCATGATCAACTCATTTTTCGTCTATTCATTGTCGACAGATACACATCCATGCATATGTTAGCATACATTATGAATGCATATACCTACGTCATAAATATGTATGTATATGAAATTAAACGCGTGCCAAAAAAAAAATTACCCTTTTTCGATGAATACTGATGTTGATTAATGAAAACTGACCACACGACTGACCATATTATATACACGTTGTATTTATTACCCTTTACATTTTCGAATGATCTGTGGCACTGAGCCAGTATAATAGTCGTACGTATTTTAAAATATAGTAAGGTCTGCAAGGATGAACATGATCTACTGAGCAGAATGGAAAAAAAAACAAAATTAAAATAATGCAGAAAAAATACAAAATTGGCAAAAGAGAAATTGCATTTACGAATATGTACGAGTATTTACCCAATGCCAAATATAAGGAACACCAACACTATACTAAACCGTATGTGACCATAGCTAGTTGCAATAGTATGGGTTATGAACACATACGGAGGACATTAATAATGGAATTTCGATATGCAGCAATCACCTATTTTGTGAGTTCCCCAAAAAAAATCGTAAGCACTAAAAATTATGAGAATCGTGTAGGAGTAAATGGTCAAAGTTAAATAAAAATTGGGTGACAAATCGACAACTGACCCTACAGCTGCTTAGGAGTCACTAAACCACATTAATATTTTGTACCTAATATTTTTCCGGAACACACTTAACACTTACCTCCATTCCGTAGGAAGAGTCCGCTACAAAATTAATTCCTTAACTTCACTCCTAAGGATCACCCTTCGAGTTAGAAAATGTTGGACCAACTACCCAGTAATATTTATTCGGAACATATTTATAGATCATAAGTATTCACTTATCACCCGTTTCATATGGGTGTTTTCATGAAATTCAATCTCACAGCTGCCGGAATGACCCTAGAGGGTTAAAATATATAACCGATCCGCATTTAATTTTCCCCAATATTTTCCACAAACATACGAAAAGCATATCTCCTTCAAGAGTGCACCCGCAGCTAAAAATGATTCTAAAAACACATTAAAATTTACAAAACGCCTTTAGAGGGCTCAATTGTAAATCCGATCTGCAAGTTTTAATTTTCTGGCATTTTTCTTAAAACAAACGTATCTCTTTCGTATGCTCGTTAAACACTATTTTCTGGGCGAAAAACCCATCACGCAAATCACTTCAGCACGATTGAAACCACGCAGCACTGTTTTTACTCGATTTCGATGCGGTAGTACCAGCACAAATGACGACGAGACCACCGCATCAGAAATAGTCGATAAAATTCAGGGTACATTAATGAAGGTGCGCGAGCACTTGGAACACAGATTAAAATTTTGCATAAATAATTGAATATGAAAAAGCTTTTGTTCACGCGTTTGCCGCGTTTGTTCACGATTGACAACATGGAAAGGATTGTTTTACGGTGTTCAAACGCAGTCCGAAGAAGTTTTGGGTCGTTTCTTAACTGCGGACGAAACATTTAATCATCACAACATAACAGACACTAAAGTCAAGACAATGGACTTTTCGTGATAAATCGAAGCCGATATAGGCTAAGATGGGTTTGTCAACAAACAAGGTAATGGCGATAATTTTTTTAAGATGCATAATTGTTGTTATTTTTATTGTAGCAGCAGAAATACGGAAATGATTCAAGTCGTGTTTTTATAAAACAACTTGAGCTATTTTCGTAAATTGCTGAGGTGAACGGATCTTGATCAACTTATGTAGTCGAGTACTTCCGGGGCGGAGAGCCGACCATTCCTCAAAAACTATTACCGGCGCTTATTATACAATGCCGTTGGATCGATTCGATGCCAATTTGAAGCAAAAATGATCGCATTTAGCAAGGAAAAATTATATTTCCCCAGGACATCGCATCGCCGCGCAAGTCCGCAGTAACAATGGCAAAATGATGTACATGAATTTGGTTACGAATTGCTCCCTCATCAAGAATATTCTAAAGTTTTAGCCCCATACGACTATTTTCCATTTTCAAACATAAAGAATTAGCTTAGTGCTAAGGGTTTTGAGTCGAACGAAGAAATAACCGATGAAACAAACGCCTATTGTGACGTCATCGAGAAATCTTATTTGGAGAGTATAAACAAATTAGAGCACCATTGGATAAAGTGTACCGAGCTAAAAGGAGACCGTATAGCAAAAAGAAAATGGTTTTTCCCTAATATGGTGTTACTTTTTTCAATTTTCGGCGATTCCTTTACCCACCCTCGTATTAGAACCATAAAAAAATCGAACAAAAGAACACTATTAGCGAAAAAATAGGTTTGAAGAAGCTTTATTTGATATGCAGGGTGATTTTTTGGCAACACTGTTTTTGGCAGCTTTTTGAT
Organism: Megamerina dolium; assembly: GCA_963854835.1. NCBI lineage: Eukaryota > Metazoa > Arthropoda > Insecta > Diptera > Megamerinidae > Megamerina > Megamerina dolium. The sequence goes on from OY978526.1 coordinate 77,367,387, forward strand.
AGCTCAGCTGTTTTCGTGTAGCATGTTACTGTCAAACATGTTCAGTTTGGTCTATAATTTAACCATGAATCGACTTACAAATGAACAACGCTTCCGATTATTGAATTTTATTGTCAAAATTCATGCTCGGTTAAGAAAGTGCACCGTGCACTTTCCTGTGTTCAGCGACGAAGCTCATTTCTGGTTGAATGGATAAGTGAACGATCAAAATTGCCGTATTTGGTGTGATGAGCAGCCAAAAGCATTGCAAGAACTGCGAATGAATCTGTAAAAATGCACTGTTTGGTGTGGATTATTGGCCGGTGGCATCATTGGACCGTACTTTTTCAAAGACGACGAAGGCAATGGCGAGCGCTACCGTGCGATGATTAGAAACTTTTTTTGCCCAAAATGGAAGAGCTGAACTTGGCTGACATGTGGTTTTAACAAGACGGTGCTAAATGCCACACAGAATGCGAAACAATCGCCCAATTGAGAGGCGAGTTTGATGAACAGCTTATTTCACGTTTGGGGCCGGTCAATTGGCCACCTAGATCGTGTGATTTAACGCCTTTAGACAATTTTTTTTTTTTTTGGGACTATGTTAAGACTCATGTCTATAGGGACAAGCTCGTAACGGTTGACGCACTGGAAGCCAATATTGAAGAATTTATTTATTGAACTATTTATTAACCCTATATATTGGACATAGAGACATTACAAATCTACGTTAATATGGTCTAATCTGATTACCTCAGAGAGTAATATATTGGGCCAATTGCTACACAATTGCCTACATAGTATTTTGGATTCGTAAAATTTCGAATATTAAGCTAGTCTTTATTATGCTAATTTTCAATTTCTACGATTTTCGACAATGACGCGAGCTACATGCAAAATCCCTTCCGCCAAACACTCATGCGTACATGAGCTTACCATTTGTGTATGTTATAGCTGGGTGGCGGATGCGCTGCTCATGAAAACCAATAGAAAGGTGTATGCGAATACAAACACATGTATATATAGAAGCGTTAGGTACTCAATTAAAATAAATTTAAAATGAACAAATGAATCCATCCATCCATCCTGTAAGCAGTAACAAAAACAATATGCAAATTCCAATAAAATTGCAATAAATCGATAGCGTACGAAATCGAACGATCGATTGATGGTGTAGCCGATATTACGCAATACCTATCTAGTTATAATGGCAGCCGTAGAAGCAATAGTTTGCAAATGATTTGCATATTTTGACATGGGCAACCCATAAATGTACTTAATGGTTTTATTCGTATGATGCGTCATTGCAATGATTTTAAGAGGGTTGGATATGAGAGCATGCATATGTATGGTGCATATATCGTATGTATTAACAGGTCATTTGCATAACACTAGATGACATAGGTAAATGTACACAGCCGATATTAAATTATGCATTGCGAAAAATATTTAAATTTTTTTTGTTATATTATTCTCTATATTTTTATTTTTATTTCTGTCAAGTATTTTTATCATATTTTTTCTTTTATATATGGTATAATATAACAATAAACACGAACGGAAAAAATTATTTTCACTTGCAGAATCCACAAATTGCGATTTGCAAGTTTGGAAGTTGCATTTCTCTTATACTAATTTTTAAAATAGACATTTTCCATCATAAACTTTCAAAAAACTTTATAGTTTTCTTCTCTTTTATCATATTTTAATGTCCGCAAACAAATTTCAAATAAAAACCTGTCGCTCGATTCAGTAACTGCTTAACGACAATTATCGTTATCGTTATGGGCTCTTAACGACAATTGTAGTTAATAACTATTCTGTAAACGGTATTTAACTACATTTGTAGTTAAATTAGTTAACGACAAATGTAGCTAAGACCAACGATGAAGAGTAGGTGGTAGTTAGAGCTTTGCGACAATTATCGTTACATTTTTCCTACGTTTTTAATTTTTTAATAAATGATCAACAATGGCTTTTAAATATATAGGAAGCGAGATTATTATAGATTTTCAAATTCGGTCGGAAAGACTAAATTGTAGACTTTTGCGAGCAAATCAAGATACTTACGATTTAGGCGACCTCGAATTCATGAAGCTTTTCCGGAAATCTAAGGGTGCAGCTTCTGAAAGAATTGATGAGTTAGTCTGAACTGCGTGGAACGAGAATTTTTGAAAATCTTCGGCATGAAGGCGACTTTACAAAAAAGATTTATCAATTTAGTTCAATTTCTTTCAACTTAACGTCAAAATACGGAGTGTTGGCATATTAAAGCTAAAAAATGAACTATGTTTCTAGTTAAAAACGTAACTACAGTGTGATTTTTGAGCAACATTCTTTCTGGCACCGCTATTTTTGGCAGCTCGGCAATTTTTGTGTAACATGTTACTGTCAAACATGTTCAGTTTGGTCTATAATTTAACCATGAATCGACTTACGAACGAACAACGCTCGATAATTATTGAATCGTATTATCAAAATTCATGCTCGGTTCATTCATTCATTAATTTTATGGTCAATTCGGAATCTTGTGACTAAATTTCGCACCAAATTTACATTATTGGACATTAAGGGGAGGTTCTCCTTTTTTTAGCCGAAAATGAAGCGAAATTTGATTGTTTACTGTCGGATAATGAAAAGACATACGAACGAACGGTTTTGAGGGTTTATTAAGACAACTTTTAAAAATACAAAAAAAAAATTTTGATGAAAAAATTTAATATTGCGGCCCCAAAATGGCGGATCGTGTCATCCTTTGAAAGCGAGGAGTCGTTCGATAACGTCAAGGTTGCAGCCACTTGTAGTAAACTGAAATCAAAAACTTGTATTTTATATTCAAGTTAATAAAATTTCCTATGACTTATACCTATTTATAAAGAGTTTTCAAGAAAAATTATCTAATTTATGCATAGTTAAAGAAAAATTTCGATTTTACCCTCTTCTCTTAAAGTTTTTTTTTTTGTTTAACGACAATTATTGAACAATTGTTTATGTTTATTTTAGGTATAAGTCATACGAAAAACCATACTCTTTCAGGAAAATTTTAGATGAAGTAAATCTAAGCTGTAGATCATGAGCTATGCTTGACGCTAGGATAAAAAAAAATGCTTTTGAGATAAACGCGTTTAAAGTTAAAATGCTACATTGTACTCACATCAGCATCTTAGTCGGCTATTCCTGTCTTTAGTGAGATAAATATGTTGTGGATCGAAAAATACGATTGCACAAATATTCTAAGCATTTATACCTTTCATTTCATCAAGAAAAAAAAAAGTCGATTTTTTGAAAAAAAAAAAGAGGAGAACCTCCACTTAATAGACAGCGTTTTAACAGCAAATCTGGCGATGAAACCTAGGTTTTCGAAAGACTGTTATGAATTCTCTTCGAATCCCTTTCTATCGCTTTTTCTTCAATAATCGGCGATTTTTCTGCTTCTTTTTCGCATTTTCTTAAAAAAAATAACATACCTGCGTTTTTCACTCAAAAACGAAAATTGGTTTACATACACTGGAAACAGTTGAGATGGAGCATTTTCATACGTAAATCAACCGTAGCTCTCAAAATCAATTTGAATCGGCAAGTCACATATATAAATACTTTCACATGTACCTATGTATGAATCCGACGATGAAGATTCTATTAATATAGCAATTATATAGGATAATTCTAAATTATATTTATATAAGTGAAAATCAGCAAATGTAATATTTGATACAATAATGATAATGTAATAATGATACTTTAACATGATTTGCAGAATTTTGCAATGTTTTTTACATATTATATATATTTTTTTACTTATATTAAAATTATAGACTAGCATACAGAATTTACACACATGTATTAAGGAATCTAACGTTCTATTGTATATATGAAACAAATGCAATTTTAACTTACATTCATAAATGTTGTATATAAAAAAATATTGGTATATAAAAAAAAATATTAAAGCCATTTTGTGTGAAAAAGATAACTTAAATCTATGATAACCAATCATCATCTGCATCCGCATCAATAGGAATAGCTTTTTGTGGTGATTTATTATTGTATTTAGTATCGTTTTGGGATGCTAATAGTACGACAGATGATTCGCATGTATCAGGTGCATGACATTCATCACCACACACTGGATTATCGTCACACGGTGAACCAAGAATAGCGAGTGGAGTCGAATTCATTGGTGATATTTGTTTGAGCGAAAATTTTTGCTTCGACTTATTCAATGGCGTTGTCGATGGCATTGATTTTAGATAAGATCTGATGGATGGTTGAAAATTACGTTGCATACCAGTTAGTTTATCGTATTTATACCACTTTTGTGGTACTTTACTTGTAACCATTAAACTACGACCCGTCGGCACAGTACTAATAACATCACGTGGTTTTAGATAAGTAACAAAACGTTGCATCTCATTATAACTCGAGTGTTCCGAATATTCAATACCAATAATATTAATTTTACCACGATATTGTGGTCGACTATTTTTCTCCCAACCACTAGGGCGTATGGCAAGTAACATATCAAAAGATGCACTAAAGTCTTGCAAGTAATGGAGCAGCGTCTGAAATTGATATTTAATATATTATATATGCATACAATAGTAACACAAAAACAATAATCGATGACATACCGAATAGTTTAATTTACCCATGGCAAGTACATGCATATTTGCCTCATGAATATTATCACATAGTAACGCTTGCAGTTCGGGAACATGCATAGCATCAAGTGCTTTACGACGTTTCTCCTCCGTCCAAACTTTCAGCTCAAATTCACGCGCCAACGCTGACCAAAATTTCTCTTTTCCAATTAAGTACGACCCACATATATATAGAATACGTTCGTTCTTATATTTGGCACGAAATTGATATATCAAGTGTATAGCACTATCAATACTTTCCGATTGTGTACAGAAAGCATAGCGATCTGATATATAAGTGGTATCCAAATAGATTGTATCAATATCGTTATTCCAAAATATCGGCTCCGATTCCATGTTGGGACAAGCACGAAAATCGCCAGTATGCAGAATGCATTTACCATTGGCAAACTTATATATGTACATAACAGCACCGGGACAACTATTAGCAAGTCGAATTTATATTTTAATTAAACAATTACATGATTATGTCAAATATTTACATACTGATTAGCATCGATGGCAGTCACCTCAATACCGTTGATTACTTGGGGTTCATTCAATGATATTTCGTAGATAAATTGTTCATCTATTTTTATAAATTCACGTACTAGACTAGCTGAAACAAACAAAAATATATATACACATATGCATTATTCGCAGATACAAAATGAAATATTTAGATTTTCCAACAAACCTGTAATGTGGCTCATGTAAATGGGTTTGGAAAATTTGCGCGTCAAGCCAATGTAATGATCAGCATGAAAATGTGTTAGAAAATAATGGGTCACACCCTCAATTTGACCAAATTGAAAGGCATCAACAGCAAAGGTAGTATCGGTGATTATCTTATATGGAGGGCATGGCTTTGGACGTCTATTCGATTTGCTTTTGTTCCCTTTTTTATCTACGTTCAGATTACTATTTTCGATAGTAACGGCAATAGAGTCTTCGTCATCAACTTCGATATCACAGACGATGTTATCAGTTGGCAGCGTTTTTGGTTGCAGTTGTAATATGGGACTTGTTGACGGTATAATAACCATTGGTTTATCCGCCATATCAGATGTACAATTCTCTTTGTTCGATGACTTTATTTCAAATTTCACTAATACTTCAGTTTCACTTTCTGAACTCAATACAATGCAATCCTGTGCTTTCTTCTTTTTTTCCGGCTTACCTTTCTTCGATTTCGCTGGAGTTTTTCTCTTGCGACCATTTGTTTTCGCTACTGGGGTCGGAGTTATGTCGGTCAGATTACTTATACTCGCCTCTGTTGTGGTGGTTTCTACATCGTCAACAAACAGACGCTTACGCCTCTTGATTGCTGTGTTCGATTTTACATTATTTGTTGCTTTATTATTTGTACTAGAATTTGTTTGAGCTGCTCGGCGTCGAGTGATTTTATTTGTGTTTATAACTGATGGCGATACTTTCTTCACCACATCCGCTTCAATAGTATACGATTTAGTGCTGCTCTTAAAGAAGCTATGTATTCTTGTTTGATTAGGAGATGGTTCCCTTTGTAAACTTTTCTTTACAGTTGTTTTACTGCTAATTTTTACTTTACAAATCTCTTCATTTTGTTGCAACTTCTTCGATGTAGTGGCATTTTGCCGGCCACTTCGTGTTGTTCTGCCATTGGCAGGTGTTTTTACCAAAATACTCTGACCCACATTACATGACATTTTTTCTTCACATTCATTATCTGATAAATTTATTTTCACGTTCACTCTAACTTTATCGTTTTTATTCATAATTTTCAGTAAATATTAAAAGAAGCAAACAAAAATTAAAGGAAAAATTAAATTCGGTGAAATTCGGCCGTCAAAACGAACAGCTGTTCTTAACAGAGTTGCAATACATCATATAAATAACAGATGAACCTAAACAAACGCGCTCAAGGTGACGTTTCTGCCCAACAGTGCTCATGCCAATATCAAATTTTCACATTGCATTACGCTATGAAGTTTCTTGCAAAGTGCGATCAAGTTGTCATTTTTCCGTGGAATTTAAAAATATATGTAAAAAATAGAGTTATTTGCCAAGTGTTTAATATTTGAAAAAAACTGCTATAAATTTTTGAAATACATATAATTAAAATTCAACAAATTTAGAAACACGAACTCGAAACATGTGTTGTTATTTATAGCACCTTGCCGGAAGTTGTGCTTCCGTTAATAATTTGAAGATAGTGGTATTTCAACAGCACGCTATTATTACTTTTATTCATTATTTTCTTTAAATATTAAAAGAAGCAGACAAAAACTAAAAGCAAAATAAATGCACGGCCGTCAAAACGAGCGGCTATTTTTAACAAAGTATTTTCAATGCAACGAAGTGAAAAAGTAAATCATGCATGTGATGTGTTACAATTTTTCAAATAAATAAAATTAATTTGAAAACAATCGAGTTTATATTCAACAAAGCAGAAAAACTAAGCGCTTAAAGTTTCTTGATATGCTATGAACCATCCTTCTACTATTGTCGGTTTGTCACCACTTGCACAAAATACGTTGTGAATGTTCTCTTACAATGGCTTTAAAACTGTAAGAATTGTGTATGAATAGAGAATTGTTAAAGTAGCTTAACTCAAAATTGCATTTCTGCAAATAATGCAATTGTATCTGCAATAAAAACAAAATGTTACAATACAAATGCTACATTTCAATTATCGAACTCATTACTATTAAACGAACTTGAATAATATTAAATAAATTAATAAAATCTTGCTATTGTGTAGATAAAAGATCATACAGCTATATCTACTTATACCATTCTAATAAATTTCAACCAAAGGCCATCCATTGACATTCGGCAAATCACATGTAAACAGAACATTTATTGAAATATGAAATATATATTTATAATAACGTTTATAAACGTACAATGATTGCGGATAAAGATATTGTTGAAATTGCTGAGAGTGAAAATAGAAAAAATGCAACTAAGAAGAGAACACAATCAACAGAAGATCAAGACGATCAAATTCTTGTAGCCAAAAGACAAAAGAAATACGACTTGGGTTCAGAGCACAATGAAGTACTGGTTGAAGAAGGCGCGGAAAAAGTATCAGGAATAAAAAATATTGCTGAAATACGAACACAACGTCAACATCAAAGCCCAAAGAAACGTTTACAATTCAATTCCAGTAATAATAAGCCGCACAGGAAGAGTGAGAAATTCATATATGGCAACTATAGTCAGTATTATAGTTATCGTAATAAGGATAAAGATTATCATGATATACGATTGGATTTATTCGACCAGCATGCTGATCGTATATTTACAAACAAAGATATATTAGATATTGGTTGTAATAGCGGCTTTATCACAATGGAGCTGGCAAAAAGGTATACCGTCAAGAGTATAATTGGTATAGACATTGATCGTAGTCTCATAAATCAGGCAAACAAACAGTTAGTGAGGCAAAAGAAGGCTACTTTAGTTGAGGAGCGTAACACACATGCCGCTCGCCAATATCCCTACAATGTGAGCTTTGTTCATGGCAACTATGTACTGCGTGACGATGTACTGCTCGAAATCGAACGTGAGCAATTCGATGTAATACTTTGTTTATCGCTCACAAAATGGATTCATTTAAATTTCGGTGATGCCGGTCTCAGACAAGCATTTCGTCGTATGTTTTTACAACTGCGTTCCGGTGGATTACTAATACTGGAGGCACAGCCTTTTGATAATTATGGTAGACGAAAGAAAATGACTGTAAGTATTATACAGGTGTCACCCAAATATTTTTTTTTTTTCATTTATTTAATATCGTACTTATTTCGCAGGATACTATATATGCCAACTTTAAAGCAATACAATTTTTACCAAAACACTTTACAGACTATTTACTCAGTGATGAAGTTGGATTTCAACGAATGGAATTATTAGGTGTACCTGATCATTGTGCAGCAGGCTTTAAGCGTCCAATAAATATTTTCTATAAATGATGAAGCAACACAATTGAAGATTAAAAGAATCAATATAGCTGAAAATGAAATATTGTGAATTAATGAAAGAAAACATTAAAGTGATTGAAAATTTAAAAAATTTATTATTTACAATGTAGAGACATATTAAATATGTAGCGCATATACGTGTGCCATCTTATTCCTTATCTTTTTTTCGCATTTTCTTAATCGGCTCATCCGGTTTTTTTGAACATTTTTCCAATGCTATCGGATAATATTTGTCGATTAATTCATTGCCACTAAGTCTAAAACCACTATCAGCCCAAATCGTTTTCAATTCAAGCATAATTACACCCATTCTTTTGTCCTTCGGACAGCCGAGGTCACGCAATTGATTGCCATTTAAGGGAAACGTTGGCATTTGCCATGATTTCAATGAATTGTATATTTCCAACTTGTTGGCGTACTTGAGTAGCTCCTCAACAAATGCACGCTTAGCAAAGGCCTGCATACAAAGTTTCTGATAATCAAGCAGTGTTATAAATTCGCTATCGACCTGTGGGAAAAAATAATAAATCTTGATTGTATTTATTCATGCGAATGTAGGCACTAATAAAGCAAATACCTTCGTACGCTGTTGTGTTATGAATAAAGCTAAATCCCTTTCAAATGCCGACAACTTTAAACGTTCATGTAAGACCATTGCATCCGTACATGTGCGCAGTAATGCGATTAAATACGAAATTGCAGTGTGTGGTTTAGGGAAACGCTTTAGATCTGCATGTAAACGCCTGAATTCCGTCAAATTTGCATCCTTCGGTAAACCACAATATGTTGCTAGACCACATTTAATCATTTCCTCCACCAATTCACAGCCAAAATTACCAACGACAATTTTCTGTAATTCACTCCAAATGCGTTCGCCACTAATTCGTTGCAAACCTTCAGCATTTTGCCGTATCGCCTGCAGTGTGTTCTCATCGTGCCTATTCGCGTCACATGATATACGCCCGTAAAATCGAAAATATCGTAAAATACGTAGATAATCCTCCTTTATGCGCACCGCCGGATCACCCACAAAGACAACACGGCGTTCCATTAAATCATCATAGCCATAGAAATAGTCATAGAGTGTTCCGTCGAAACCCAAGAACATCGAATTGATTGTCAGATCACGACGATTTGCGTCCAATTGCCAATCGGTTGTAAATTGCACTTCGGCATGTCGTCCATCTGTGCGCACATCTATACGCAATGTGGTCACTTCGAAATTTTCGCTATTATTTATGCGTGGCGTGACGGTACCGTGACGTTCCCCGTTCGTATTAATCATACGAATTTCTTCACGTGTAAACATTTCTTTCATCTGTTCGGGAGTTGCTGTCGTCGCGAGATCTATATCTTTTGGCTGTATATCCATGAGTAGATCACGTACAGCACCACCGGCAATGCGTATCTCGAAACCATATTTTTTGAATAGGCCAATCAGTGTTTGCAGCTCCTCGGTGAAAATGTTACGAAATTCCGGTGTATTGATTTTCTTAAAAGCCGGATCTGGACGTATTCGGTTTGGAACACCCAATACAGATAAATGTGTTTGTGTTAATTTTTTCATATGTTCCTCCTCTCCAGCTATGGGTGGTGTCATCTTATGAATTTTACTTAATGTTCTTATGCCAAGAGGACACACTGTTGCAGTATATTGTACAAATTCTCGTTGCAAATACGTTCTACCCACATTTAGAATCTTTTGCATTACAACTATTCCGCGTACCGTTTTATCACTTGCTATTCAATTAACCCCACACGGTGTAAATTTCCGAAATATGAATACAAACGGAATGTTGTTGTAATTTCGTTATTGAATATTATTTAAATTAAATATTTAATACATCAAATCCATTAACCTTATTATATTAACACACAAAAAACAAATTAACAGAAAAAACCCACGAAACTGATGAATACAGCTGTTAGAAAAAACCGCAACTAACAAAAGTTCGCTAAGCAGCTTATTTTTAAATTAATTTGAAATTGTCAAACAATATTTGATAACAAATTTCAAGATTTTTTAGAAAAACTACGTGAAAAACAGAATATTCTTGTGAAATTTGGTTCTAAAAATACGCTCAAAAATCAAGCAGCAGTCTTTGATATTGAATCCGGAGGGTGTTAATCCGTATCTTCATTTCGGTCAGATGTTTGTAACCACCTGAAGGAAGCTCCGAAGATATAGAATAGTATTATATATGTATTCTTAGTCGATAGTCGATTTAACGATGTCCGTCCATCCGTTCGTCTATTTGTCTGTCACCTGGCTGGTTCGGTATGAGTAACATATTGTCCAAGGGTACGAACGGGATTGAGAGAGATATAATCGGTCCGTGACTAACCACGGAATTTTACAAATATTTAACTTGCAATAACTTACCTCATAACCAACTCGAACAACAATATTTGACATGTAGATTAAAGCGTTTGTAAAGAACTCTAGAAAAACCAGCAAGCCACACTCATTACTTAATATAGCTCCCATACAAAGGCGTGCAAAACAATTAACTTTCTTCCGCCTGCAACAACCTTAGTCGGGCTACCCATATTAACTGTAAGTCCAGTTATAACTTTTAAATAAAAGTCTTTTGAAAAACTTATTTTCGAAGTTTTTGGAGAAAATCAAAACTTTTGATTTTCTAGATAATAAAGGTTAAAAAAAATAAATAAGTGGCACTTAAAGTCCGAAGGGATCATTGGCCGAGCTCCTTTTCCATTACTGTTGTGCGTGTTAAATTTTAGACAGTATTAGAAGGGGAAGGGACCCTTTTTTCATGGCAATTTGTTACTGCCGGAAGAATTGCCAATTACTTGCCGACAGGTGGGTACCGTTCAAAAGAAAAATCTTTTCGATATTAAATTTGTTATACCTCAGCCGGGGATTGAACCACGACCTACAGATCAGAAGACCAACACACTAACCACTGAGTTACGGCACCCAATAAAGGTTAAACTTGGCCTAATATAGGCCAAAATCCGGATTTTTCAGTAAAGTAAAAAAAAAAACAAGGATTCTTGTAGAGGAGATCCTGAGGATAACAGGGACATTGACAACTTTCTTCTACGACAATATTTTGCCCTGGACATTTTTGATCACAGCCAAAAATATAATTGAGTCCCTGCATAGCTAGTATTCTTCTGATCAGTGCGCATGTCATTTCATTGCATTTTCGAACCAATTAAGCGAACTTTTGTTATGTCTGTGATAAGCGTGATAAAACAATGATGGTAAATTGCTTGCGCTATTCTACTACTACGACAACGATTTACAAGTTACTATTTCCGTATGTGTCATTCAAAAACTTGTTAACGAAATCACTTGTTGCAAGCACAACATTGAATAGGAAATTTGTTAGTAAGAATCATTCCAAAATGTCGGACGAACGTAAAAATGTATATGTGACACGTTCGGATATTGCTAATGCTGGAATGGATCTATTAAGGGCAGAGTAAGTTTTACCAACACTCGAACACATTTGCATCTAAGGAGTGCCTCTTCTTTTTAGATGTAATGTAAGCACTTGGACTGAAGCATTACCGGTGCCACGGAATGTTCTCATGGAACAGATTGCCGGCAAGCATGCACTATTCTGCAATTTAACCGACAAAATTGATGCTGAATTATTGCAGTGCGCTGGACCACAACTCAAATGCATTGCAACCATGTCGGTGGGTTATGAACATATCGATTTGGGGGAATGTAAGAAGCGTAACATACGCGTCGGTTACACTCCTGACGTGCTTACCGATGCAACAGCTGAGTTAACAGTGGCACTACTGCTGGCAACGGGCCGACGTCTGCTCGAAGCCAGCCGTGAGGTGTACAATGGTGGTTGGAAATCATGGGCGCCCTATTGGATGTGTGGTCAAGGTTTGAAAGGTGCACGTGTTGGGCTCTTTGGTTTCGGTCGCATTGGGCAAGAGATAGCCGCGCGTGTTTTGTCATTTAAGCCGGCTCTAATAACATATACCACACGCACTGAGCGACCCAAAGAGGCAGCTTTAACCGGTGCTCGTTTTGTCACATTCGAACAGATGTTGTGTGAATCCGATGTGATCATCGTGTGTTGTGCCTTAACGCCGGAGACAAAAGAGATTTTCAATGCTGAAGCATTCGCCAAGATGAAATCAAATGCCATATTTATCAATACAGCACGGGGTGGTTGTGTCGATCAGCGAGCACTTGTTGAAGCGCTCAAAACGAAACGTATACAGGCAGCCGGCCTTGATGTAACAACTCCAGAGCCATTGCCATTAGATGATCCACTATTGAAATTGGACAATGTTGTTATATTGCCACATATTGGCAGTGCCGATATGAAGACGCGCATTGAAATGGCACGCATAACGGCGTGCAATATTTTAGCTGGCCTAAATGATGGTGAAATGATATCCGAAGTTCAAATTTAATTTGTGCTGAGTACTTTTTTATTTATCAACATTCAGTATACACATGTTATTAATGCTTAATCAACTTGGAATAATTGGATAGAATAAAGTCAAAATATTGAGATTTGAATTCTTTCGAAACGAAATATTACTGTATATCATTTAGTTCATAATGATGAATGGGGCGGCTGGGGGGATTGATAGTGCAATCTCAATCTTCGCCAGGAGGCAGTGGTTGATTTGTATCGGAGAGAGCAGCGATTGCTTTCGGTGGTGGCAGTTGCAGCAGAGAATCCGTTTGTGATGGTGGTGGCACTGGCGAAGGTGGAGGTACTGGCGCAGGCACTGGCAGAACTGTTTGTATTGTTGTTAAAACGGTCACCGCAGGCGGTGTCGTCATCAATACAGGCACTGTACCTATTGTTGTTATCTCCTGGGGATCAATCACCTCCTTCTTGATGTGATCAATGCTAATGTAGCCACCGCTTTCATCCTATAAATATATGAAAGTGTGTGTGATAAAGCATATTCCATTATATGATCGAATAATGTACGTACCGTAATAAACACATCCACCGATTTGCCCGTAATGATATCCATAATTTGTGGTGTCACACCGCTCATTGGCTCATCCTGTATACTCTCCACATACTCGAGCAGTGGTGCACGCAAATCGGGGCACTGCTGCAATGCCGATGCCAGCTGGGGTGCTGGCAAATGTAGTAGTACCGACAAGGATTGCGGTTTCAGTCGTTGTACGCATTTGAGAAAGCCCTCCCAAATCACCTTCTGACGCCATACCTGCTTCAGAATCAAGCGTTGCAATAGATTCAGTACGAAATTCGCCAAGCGCGGGTACAGTGTTAGACTCTGTATGATTGTGCGCATAAGAAGTGTCGGCACCGGTACAATCTCGACCAATTGCTGCAGTACACCGATGAGAACATCGTGTGTGTAAATGTCCTTTTCGGCCAAACAGATCGATGTGGCTTTGACGATGCATTTTAGATCGCAAACGCTCGGATCGATGGTGTGCAATGCCACTAGTATGTCGGTGGGAGTTGTGGCCATTGTCTGATTGGCAAACTCAGCACCAATGCCCAGTAGGCGATTGAAGACCTCTTTAACGACGATCGGATTGAGTTTTAGCAATTTGGGCAACGCGCTGAGTATCTCTTGACGCGTCAGACCGGCCAGAACGGGTATCAGTACTCGCACATCTTTCACCTTGCTGGCGTAGAGGTCGCGAACTCGTTGCACTAGTGCGACATTTGGCGCTGCCACACGTTCGGTCAGTATGTAGATTATGCGTATGATTAGTGTCTCCGCGCCCTTTGGGCAAGTTTCGATGAACCTCAGCAATATTTCGTTTTCGGCACCAAGTTTCTTCATCGCCGAATCGATGGAACGCAGTATTGTGCGCTTAAGATCGGCCAAAGCGACCGTATACACTTTGGATAGTTTCTCCAAAAATATCTCCGTCTTATACGGCAGCAACGCCAGAGCAACCAGTAAGCACAACTTCACAGTCTCCTCGCGCCAAGCCAGTTCCACCTGAGGCCGGCCATACTCCGCCGTAAATATACTTGCCACGGGTGCCTCCTTCTCCAAATGCGATATCCATTCCAATGCGAATTCTTCGATGCGATTTGGTAGTACTTTGTGCACGTGATACAATGTGACAATATGCTCGATCGCCCGCTCACGCAAATACTCACGATCGTGCACACAGAACGCCAACATAATGCGCACAAGACGGTTTTTTCGTGGCGGCCGCAATACGGCCAAGTCCTTTATCAAGTCCATGCAATGATGGGCAAATTCCTCCTCCTGCGCCATTTGCACCAGCTGATTGAGTGCATCGTCGGGCAGCAGTGGCGATTCCAGGTATATGCGACGCAGCAGTAAGATTTTATCCTTGAAGTCACAGTTTTTATGGATGCCCTCGATCAATTGGCTCAGCAGCTCATTGTAGGCGTGGTCAGGGCGATTCTCTGACTTCACATACGAGTGTCTGGTGAAACCCTGCAGCAGACAGTACTCCTCGTACAGCCACGAGAAGGCCAAATCGATGCGTTGCTTTATGTCCATCATGATGAAATCGAAGATGAAGTAGCGCACATTGTCGGGGAATGTGGCTGCCATCACGGTAAGTATTTTACGCCGTTTCGCCGACACCCCGCCAACGATGCAGCGACGCTCTGCTTGCAGTATGCGCTTGACGCCGTCCAATAGGAATTTCTCTTTGATACCGCGCGGAAATGGTTTTGTGATCTCTTGAAGTTTCAGTGTTTTTGCACGCATTTTCATGCGTTCGATCAGCTCCTGTTCACCTTTCACACGCTCCATATTTTCGCGCAACTTTTTGGTCGCCTCCTCTTTGCGTAGCTGCTCCTCATCGACAATGGGCAACGATTCTTCCGTGTCCATCTTATCATCTTGTTGTTGGTCGCCACGTTTTGGACGCATTGGAGGATCTTTGGTGAATGCAGCTGCACCAGGACCCAATTTTTGTGCTGTCATCTGCTCACCCAATGCTTTGGCAATGTTCGCCACCTGTTGCTGTATCGACATATCTCGGATGGGTGTGTACTCCTCCAGGAAGTGTGCAGGCGCTTCATCGGGCAGCTTTGACAGGAATTCCGCTACTAAATTGACGGCGACCTCAGTTGAACGCAATTGTTCAGCTAAGAATTTCTCATTAACGCGTAGCGCCTTCTGTCGTTGCTTCTCCAATTCTTCTTCGTCCAATTCCATAGCTTGTTGCTGGTTGCCACTGTGTGCGGTCGAGCCCGGCTTTCCCTTTTGCTGCAGGTCCTTATCACTGTCTATACGTCGCTTCTTACTTAGATTTTGTGCTGCCACCTCAAGTATGCGTTTCTGGCGACGCATTTGCTCCTGTTTGTCCATTTTCGGTGTGGCACGTTGTATTTCACCTTGAGATGTACCTAACTCCGACAGTTGATGACGTATAGTGGACTGATATTCGTATGAGCCACGATTTTTCAGCAGTGCCATCAGTTGCATTTTCAAACTCTTACGTACTGAACTCACTTGTGAATCGGTCAGTGTCGGTGGCAAGTTGGAATTGAGACTTTTGAATGCCTCCACCACAGGACCCATAAGGCTGGGACGCAATTTGGCAATCGTGCACAGGCTGCTGGTGCAAGCAATTAAATTCACCGATGATATATGAGTGGCCGCATGAAATTTCAACAATATATCGAATATATTCAATGCCTCCTCTTCCAATTTCTGGCGTTTGATAATTTTAAAATTCTCTGGTATATCGTCCAGCGAAAAATCGTTATCCTTCTTTTGGCTATCCTCATCCGAATAGCTTTGCAACACTACCACACCCTCGAGGTACTTTATGGCATTTGTACGTATACCATCATTTTCGTTGTCGATTAAATCGAGAATTTGTGCTTTTATCAAACTCAAGACATTCCACGATTGTTCAATGCTATCAGTAATTTCGCTACGAGCACAAATCCATTGTAAGCCATTCTTATAGATGCTTCCGCAAGCCTGTATGACACGTTTTATAACCTGTGGCGAGCGATCGCGTAGTAACATTGACACCACATTTATGACCTGTGGCAATAAATCCACTTTAACTTTACTGAAATCGAAAGCAAAAAGTTACAATTGAATTTTTTATTCTTATTACTCTTGTGTGTACCAACCATATTTGTTCTATGAATCCAACAATTTGTTTTCTAATTTCCATGTTCGAATCGTGTGCTAATGATAGGATATGCTCCAAGAATTCGTCCAACAATTCAACACATGAACCCAATATGGTTTCCTGTATTTTTACCAATAGATCACATTTGGCACTCGGTTCAGCAGTACCTAATTCATTCAACCAGTCTACCACCTGAAATTATGCAAGCTATAACCATTTGCTCCATCGCAATGACAATCACTTACCTTCGAACGAGCATTGGCTGTTTTTTCATCGGTAAACAAATTTGCTGTTTCACTTAGAAATTGACTTCGTCCTAGTATGCTCTCCATTTTTTACACTTTGTATTAAATCGTTGTTCCTCAGCACTTTTCTTAATTGTAGAAACCATTAACTTGGAAACAAATTATACTATTTCCGCCGAAGAAGTTGCTTGCCGGTGATGATCATTTGTATGGAAATGAGAATTGTCAAATGCACTCGAGTTGGACGTATCAGGGATGTTATATTTCTACATATGCAATAATGGGATTCGTGCAATCGTATACCCATGTAAACAATATAATTTTGTTTACGTGCATTATTGTATGAACACACCAAACAAGTCATCATGTAAAGGCCGTATATCAATCAGCACGTTATTGTTAACAACAACAAAATAAAAATGTCGAAAATTGAGTTGGAAAAATATAAATTAATGATTGGGCTGTTTGCGAAAAATGAAAGTAAATATCCTTAATACAAATAAGTGATTTAACGTATTACAGAACAAAAGCATGTACAACAAAGTTACATTTCAAACCATAAAATTTTATCTGGTGATTTACACGATGAAATCATCGCACAAACTTTTACGAGCCGCGTAAAATCTTTTTCATACAAATATAGCTGCATTCTTTTGTAAGAGAGTTGCAAAAGAACACCAACTCGCATATAATTTCCCTTTTACTTGCTTAGCAACGCTGGTGGTATATATGGTTGTTCGTGAAATTTGTAAACGAAATAAAAACAAAAAGAAGCAATTCTGCGGAATCTGTGGTAAATATATTCGTTTATTTAAAATAAATTTTTATTTGCAGTTGCTTTATTTTGCTTAGATTTGTTTATATTTACAATAATTTGACGTTTTGTTGAAATTTCCCAAGCACATTCCATTGGTCTATTCACAATAGTACTGTTTTTTTTACTTTGCAACACTATAACTCAGATCGTTTAAAATATAAGCGACTTCAATTGAACTCGGTTAAAATGGGCGATGTCGCTTATTTTTGTTGTTGCTTTGCATGCAATTCGGCACATAAGCGAGTGCTCTTTTGTAACTCGCGTGCAAAAGAACGCAGCTTATATGACAGTTGATTTACTTGCGTTTAATTTTATAAGGTTTACGCGGTTTCTGCGGCTTTTGTACGATTGCATCCCAGCCGTATAATTTTATATGGTTTACACGCATTGTTGTGTGAACAAACCAAACAAGTCATCGTGTAATGTCATCAATCATTCAGCATACTATTGTTAACAACAACAAAATAAAAATGCCGAAAATTAGCAGAAATAGAAAAAATTAATGATTGGGCTGTTTGAGAAAAATGAAAATCAATATACGAATCAACCCTGTTCAATCACTGGATTATGTCAATTATAATTGCAACTTTATGCATAAATTTATTTAAGCGCCAGTTGCTCGAGACATAAACTTATAAACCAAATCGAGATAGGTTAATGTTCTATATTTTGGATAAGCGGCTATACTGCTTTTCTATATGGAGGATCGTGTCAGCCGATATGTCAAACTGAGTTACGTCTCGAATAACTGATGCTTTAATCAAATGTACCTTGCAAAACAGTCATTCAGCGAGCGTATCGTGTTCGATGTTTCTTAAAAATTGAAAATGAACGGGAGTTTACGTTCTTAAGATTTTGATTCAGATTTTGACACTTGCCTGTTGCAAGAACGCCAACATAAAAACATATGTATAAATAAATAAATAAAAGCATATGTAGTTATTATAAATTTTAAGAATGTTTTGTTTTCATTTTAATTATTTTTGTTTACAATGTTTGACAATTCTATATTTCTAAATTCTTTATTATTATTACTATTATCTCTATGATTTGTTCATATATTTAAAACAAGTCAAAGTTAAATTTTAATAAAGGGTAAACTTGCCAGATTTCACAGAGTTGCAGTGAGGTAGGAGTTTTTTATTTATTTTCAACGTGGAATACCCTAGCGATTTGTGGAAGTGGTTCCCGCCATTAAAATAATAACATACAAAAATAATTGTACAACGTCAAAAAGTCTCGTATGTAAGTGACGATACTGCATGAAAACATCAAATTTGCCCAAACCATTATGTATTCGACGATTAAATCTGCTCAAAGTGACTACTTGCAATTTTTACGCCACTAACTACCTGTATGCATACATATGTTTTAGGTCTGTATTGAACGCACCCTCTACAACGCAACTTGCATTTCTTCATCAGTAATCAACTGAACGCACCACTATCGACAGTCATCGATTGCTACCTACTGACAGCGAGCAGTACCAAGAAAAAAAAAAAACTCAGTGCCAAGCAAAGAAGAAAGAAATTCGACGTGCAAAATCACGAGTATCTGTGAAAATTTGCAATAGATTTTGCAAAAACTGAATTATTTGCAAACAGCCGGTTGCATTTTATTTGAATAAGTAAAGAGTTTACGTGAAATCAGTACATATACTTGGGGTAATCAAATGAAATACAAGGCAAAATAAAAAAAATAAAGAACAAGGAGGTGGAAATCGAATTCCAAATCACACACTCACGCAAGCACGGGTAGGAAGACAAAGCGAACGAAAAAAAAACAACGAGCAAAATAGCAAAAAAAAAAAAAAAGGAAATTAAAAGCGAACACAAAAAATATATACGCCTTAGAACAACAAAAAGGAAAACGAAGAACAAACGATATACTAAGGAGGAGTAAAAAACATCAAGAACGAATTAAAGTGAAAAAATCCACATACATACAGGCAGACAGCGAGAAAATCAAAACAAATAAATACGATTTTTTTCTTTAAAGTAAGCAACGGCTGTGGTAGCAAAAAACCAAGGCCACACCGCACAGTGCACCAATGTCAAGCAGCCAAGTGAATGCCGGCGGTGTTGGTGGCAGTCGCGGCAGCAGCGGTGGTGGTGGTGGTGGTGGCAACGGTAGTGGCAGTGGTGTAACTGGTGGAGGTGGTCGTAGCGGCAGTGACGGCGGCAGTGGTGCCAATGGTCAGATATCATCACAACAGAATCAGCCGCCACATGTAGTGGGATCAACGACTACTGCACCATTGGTAAGTACGGCAACTGCAGCCGCATCGACAGATGCCGTCAATATGGCTGCTGACACATCACCCCGCGAATCCGGTGATGACTCCGAGGACGAGAGTGAAATTCTTGAGGAATCACCATGTGGGAGATGGTTGAAACGACGCGAAGAGGTCGATCAGCGCGATGTGCCCGGCATCGCTTGCGTCCATTTGGCTATGGATACCGAAGAGGGTGTCGAAGTCGTCTGGAACGAGATGCAATATTCCAGTTTGCAGGAGTTGAAGTCACAGGAAGACAAAATGCGACTAGTGTTCGACAATCTCTTACAATTGGATCATCCAAATATTGTCAAGTTTCATCGTTATTGGACGGATACACAGCATGCAGATCGGCCTCGAGTCATTTTCATTACCGAATACATGTCGTCGGGGTCACTGAAACAGTTCCTCAAGCGCACCAGACGCAATTGCAAACGACTGCCACTGGAGGCGTGGCGTCGCTGGAGTACGCAAATATTGTCCGCACTCAACTATTTGCATTCCTGCACACCGCCCGTCATCCACGGCAACCTAACCTGTGATAGCATTTTTTTCCAACACAATGGCCTGGTAAAGATCGGTTCCGTCGTGCCAGATGCCGTGCACTATAATATGCGTCAGCATAGGGCCGCTTTGCTCGAGCATAAGACGAATATTTTTATGGCACCCGAATACAGTACTTCCGATCAGCTGACCGCTGCCGGTGACATCTACGCCTTTGGTATGTGTTCACTGGAAATGGGCGCACTCGAAATTCAGACCAGTGGTGTCGATTCAAATACCATCACTGATGAGAGCATATTGCGTACCATTAATAGTCTGGAACCTGATTTACAGCGGGACATAATATTCAAGTGCTTGCGTCGAAATCCATCGGAGAGACCGACTGCAAATGAATTATTGTTCCATCCGTTGCTCTTTGAGGTAAGCTATGGCGACGGCTCTGTACGTATGTATATGTTGGAGTGTGCATGCATATTTTTCTAAAGATCAATCAAAAGTATTTTTAGAGGTCAAATTCATGAGAGACAATTCAATTCAATTAAATTCATACCATAAAATATGCCTGCACATGACATTGCATACTTTTAGGCATAATATAATTTTTTATTATCATAATTGAGTGAAATAGGTACACGTGTGTGCTTGTGTAGTTATTTTTAAAATGTATTCAATTTAATTTTGCTTTTGGCTTTCAAAAGTAAATCATGCATGCATAATAAGAGTGTTAGAAGTGCATAAGAACATGTGCTCAAAAGTATGCCATTGATTGCTTGATGACTCAGCGATAATCTCATATATATATGCATACATATAAGTACCTATCTACTTATATGTCTATTGAAACGATGTCGTGTTGTTGTTGTTGACGTCCTTTGTTTAATACAACACACTGTTGTAATGAATCATGATTGATTAATCATCGCAATTGACAAATCCGAGCGAAAAACATCCAAAAATGGAGAAAACATCTTTCGCGAATTTTCAATCATTTTCAAAATTTAATTCAATTTAACCCAATTGCCTTTATTTATATAATACCAGTACAGTGAAGGCAAAGGTCAAAAGCTTGATTAGAACTTTTCATTTCGATATTAAAAATATTTTTCTCTTGTACACCGTGTCCAATAAGTTTTAATAAAAATGTTTTTCGCTATATTAAGGCAAGTTGACGAAATGAATGGAAAAATTTTATCCAAATGAGTTGTCTTATACATTTTGAAAAATTATAAAAGGTGTTTATTTATTACGCCCCCCTTTGCTTTTTTTACTAAGCCCAATCTCTTTTCAAAAGAGTCGCATGCGGCACGTACATGATTCATGGGCATTTCCTCCCATATCTTTTGTAAAGTTTTACGTAGCTGCCCCAAATTTCTTATTTTATAGTCGTTGAGCTTTGCTGTTATATATCCCCATGCGAAGAAATCCATAGGATTAAGATCAGGGCTGCTTGGTGGCCACTCATCCTTCCTCAAAAAATCAGCCAAATTCTCTTCGCATCAGTCTTGACAAATTTTTGCAGTATGTGATGGCGCTCCGTCTTGTTGAAAACAATAGTAGTCGTCACCAAACAAGTGTTTGCAAGCAGGGAGGACTACTGACTTCAAAACGTGCTCTTTGTAGTACACAGCATTTACTTTGACCCCTTTTTCAATAAAAACAAGCGGCAATTTACCCCTCTTGCAAAATCCGCCCCAAACCATGATCGAGAGAGCACTCTGATATCTGGGGACAAATAATTCTGATTCAGGAACATCCTCCAATGAAACAGCCCATACTCGGTCGTTCTGTGCATTATGCGATTGCTGCAACACGAAAAGTTTTTCATCAGAAAATACGAACTCGTCGCCACCGTGCCAAGCCTGAATACTGCTGACTCTTTCAGCTCTCTTGCCCTTTGAAGAAATGGAAACGCCGTGAATTTTTTGTTTTTTGTACGGCTTAAGTCCAACATCTTTTTTTAAAAGCAAATGAGCAGATGACTTGCTTATTTTTAAAGAGGCAGCTATTTTTCTCACGGAGCGGCACCTTTTTCGTCGAATTTGCTCTCTTACAATTTTGATATTGCTCTTCGTCCGGGCAGTGCGTGGACGGCCACTTTTCGGTCGATTTTCAGTAGACCCAGTTTCCTTAAATCGTTTTATGGTCTTATAAACAAAATCGCACTTGATTCCACCTTGTTTCAATGATTTGAAAATTGCATATGGCTTTATGCCTCGCAAAAATTGATTAATAATTACTTCGCGCACGTTCTTCATCGTTTTTATTTAACTCAACTACAGCTGAAATGAAATGAATTCTATGACACGCTGCTCAGAAATCTAACGGGATTTCATATATATCAAAATAAAAACATACGCCTACTTTCTGTTATTTAAAATTAACGGAAAACATATTTATTAAAACTTATTGGACACCGTGTATACAAGCAAATGGCTCTTTGTAGTTACCATTCGACAGTGAAGCAAAAATTAACTCTGTCCAAAATTTAACGACTGATTTACTTACTTATGTCGCCATTACAACCGAAAATCGATTTAGGCCGAATCTAGCATGCTTCGCCAGCAAACTTTTTCCTTTGCTAGCTGGCGCCATTTAGAAATTCCGAGCGATGTCAAGTTCTTGAGTACTTGATCTTTCCACCGGAGGTTTTGTCTGCCTCTCGTCGTCCCCCAACGGGTTCCGAATATAGCGCAGCCGCTGAATTTTAAAGCTTGGTCGAGTTTCTTCGGATCCCTTAGCGCTAATTATTAATTGTTTCAAGTTTTTTCGTCACATTTGGGGTTAGAGTTATCCACTGGAATATAAAGAATCTCCATTGCGACATTATTGCGCCATACCAACATATGTGCTCCGAAACGAGAATGGTCAAATGGTGACTGCTAATAGCGAAGTGTATGATGTCACTATAAACGCTTATATTTTGCGTAAATTGTACTAATGGGTCTAGGGGACTTGCATTTTCAAAAAGATGCTGCAATATATCATCCACCGATCGATACGTTGATTTAATGTCCCATTTATTTTTATGAGACTTCAACAATAACAACGTTTAAACAATTGGACAGTAGAAACTCTGTTAGAATGAATTAATGTCGAAAAATGTTGGTAGTACTGCCTACAAATTGGATGCCACTTTTACGACATTGCGAAATAAAAGTTGAAATAATATCGAAAAGTGTAAGAAATAAATTTTCAAATGAGACTAAACAATTAAGATCACCTAAGACATTGGTTGAAGTAGCGACTATATTAATTACGACTGAATTAATGTCGAAAATATGCGCGATATCGTATTTTTTGTCTCTTTTTCAAGACTATTACGAAAAACTATCAAATTGAAACAATGTCAAAGAAAAAATGTACGAAATAGTTCTTCCACATCATTGTACACAATTTTTAAATAACGGCGAATTTCTGTTTTTTATATAATAAATTATTTAAACCATTAGGGTTAGACCCGGCAGCTTTATGAGTTAGTGGTCCAATGAATTAATGTCGTAAAATGTTTGCAATAATGACGAAAATTTTGCTGCTACCTTTTCTATATTATTGCAAAAAATAACAAATTATTTGAATTAGTTTTTGTCGAAAAAAAATGTAAGAAATAAGGCGATTTTTTTCAAAGCATAATTAAAATAAATTTAAATTCAATTCAATTGCAAAGAAAAATAATATAAAATGTAAGAAATATGATTTTAGACATTATTGCAGTAATAATGTTTTTTTTTTTAATAAAAAATATTTAAACAATTAGTAAATAAGATTACTCAAGTCATTGGTTAGATATAGCTGCTATATAAATTAAGGTGATTCGAGTTAATTCGTATCGTGTCATTTTTTTCATTCTTTCGACATGGTTGCCAAATTGAAATAATGTCGAATAAAAAATGTAAGGAATATTATTTTTGACTTCATTGCAAAAATGTTTCCATATAAAAATTTTTAAGCAAATGGAAAATAAGATAAAAATACGTTATTGGTTAGGTCCGGGCACTACAAGCATTAGGGTGGGTCGAAAAATTTTTGCAGTAATGACATTTTCGACATTGCAAAAAGATAATAATTGAAATAATGTCGAACAAGAAATGCAATGCATATAATTTCCAACTTAATTGCAAAAATGAAGGCGAAATTTCCTTTATCATATTAAAAAATTGATTTTTCGATATTAGTGCATTACGTCAGTCCAACCCAACTTTCTATTTCATTACAATCTACGATATTTTCATTCTTATAGACACCTACAAAATATGTAACTAAATTCCAATGAAATACTTATGTTACACTCCATTTACAGGTGCATTCACTAAAACTTTTGGCCGCTCATGTTTTGGTATTTTCGCCGAAAAATCGTACTCACTATTCAGAAACGATCATTGATGCTATGATGCAACGTTTCAATCGTCCCGAAGTGCTTATGGCAAAAATATCATTGTCGGGCGAGGAGAAAGACTATCGTCTGGCGGATGTGCCTACAGCGGATAAATTGGAAAAATTTGTTGAAGATGTTAAATACGGTTGTTACCCCCTGACAGCGTTGGGCGGTAAGAAACCGCCACATTTTCGTTCACGTGCTGCCTCACCGGAACGTCCCGATTCGATTAAATCGGCAGCCTCACCCGAACCTGTCGATATTGAATCACGTCGTATCGTGAATATGATGTGTAGTGTGAAGAGATTAAAAGAGGATAGCACTGATATATTGATGACGATATTGTTGCGCATGGACGATAAGATGAATCGTCAGCTGACGTGTCAAGTAACCGAAGATGATTCAGCTGCTGATCTAACCAATGAGCTGGTGCGTTTAGGCTTTGTACATATCGATGATCAAGATAAGATACAAGCATTGCTCGAGGAGACGTTAAGCGGCAGCTTTGCTGCAGGTGGTGCTGCCTTTGATCAGGGTGCACAATCGCTTACATTCAGTGCCACAATTAATGAACATTCTAGTGGTGGTGGTAGTTGTAGCATAACAACTACTAGCGATAATGCGATAAAGACAACAACGGCGGCATTCATTGCTCCAAATGAACGAAATTGGTCTGTTGCCGATATGCAACCGATACAACAAACAATATTGCAACAGCAGCAGCAGCAACAACAACCATCATCCTTAGCTGGCTCACCGTCGTCGTCAACGTTATCACCAGCTGCTGGTATTGTTGGTGGAGTGAGTAATTTAGGTGGTGGTGGCGGTGGTAATGTTGGCGTTGTGACCTCAAATGAGCTAAGTCACAATACAGCAATGTACATGCCACAAGATCAACAACAGCAACATCAATCACATCATCAGCATCATGTGCCGCCATCATATCCACCGCGTTCGACTAATCCATCACTGCAGCAACAACAACCACATTCGCAGCAGCAGCAGCAGCAGCACCCACTACAGTCACTGCAACAGTCATTAGAAGAGCCCATGGATGGTTCTACTGTCGTCAATGTCGCCTCCTCTGCCGCCTCAGCCACTATCAATTAATAGTATTTAATATTATTATTAATTAATACTATTATTCTTATTATTATTATTATACATAATTATCAAAAAAGTAAACAAAAAAATATGCTATTGATATTTTTTTTAAACGAGCTACAACAAAACGAAAAAACCAAAACAAATCTAATTTTAAATTGCAAACTCAATTGCCTATCGTGCAGCAACAGCGCAACGGCCATTGAGTCACAAAAAAGTCAGACAATTGTTTTATTTTCGTTTGTTTTAATTAACTATTAATTAATTAAATTAAATTAAATAACTATGATTATAAAAATTATTATGATGAATGCTGATTAAGATGATGCTGATGATGATGATGATTATTATAATTATTATTATTTTATATATATATATATATATGCATATATTTATATAAATATACATATATACATAGTCTACGAAAAGAAAAAGCAACAATAATAAAAATAAATAATAATAATAATTAAAAATAAACAAAAAATAAGCAAAAAATTGAACAAAAAAAAATAATAAATACTGTTTTTAATTGTAAAACAAAAATGGCTTCCAACAAATTAGAAAAATAAAAAACCCATTGTGAAATAAATATTTAGATCAAGTGCTGCACAAATGATAGAGCTTTTGCACATTGTATTCCATAGAGAGCGCAAAATACAGAAAGGATTATTTGCTTTAAATGGCGACCGATTCATAGATTTTCTCGTTTTAACATTCGCTTCTTCGAAACGGCATATCTTTTAATACCACTATTTCAGTACGACTTTAAATTGTTATTGTTGGCGTGTGATTTTGAGTTTCAACCGTATGTAAACTACAAGCTGAGTTAAACTTGTATTAATTAATTGATCTATTTGATTATGATTTTTAAATCATTTGATATATCGTTGCGACCAAGAGATGTATTGTGTCGCAGACAGTGTTACAGCCCCTTTATAAGTCCTAACTCTTTTGGGAATGGGTGTGAAAAAACCCACACTAAAAATATTGAGTATTTCCAACGATTATGTTAGTTTTACATAATTTTAGCGAGACCAATAACTAGCGTAAAAGTTCAAATTGTTACGCTTTATTGATCTGGCGTAAAAAATCAAATTTCATCTACAAATAATTTATACTTCTAGATTAAATAGTTTAGCAAAATTTTTTACACGAAATAAGTTAGTCTGTAAATATTTTCTGTGATTTCTTTGTAATTCTAAATTAGATTTTACGGTTAAACGTTTTTTTTTTCGCAAAAACGACCTGAAATTTAAAAATATTCGTAGAACATTTTTTTGTTATTATCGCGTATTTCCACTCACATAAATGTTAAGTAAGTAGGTAAGGGGCCCAACATAAATATTGCTCACGAGAAAAAATATGCAAATTTTTCCACTTTTCAATTTATGTAAAAATCTTTTTTCCCCGGCAAATAATTTAAAAAATATGATAATTGAAAATGTTTCACTCGAGGGCGCCATCTTTGAAATGCCGCCATTTAAATCAAATGCAAAATAACTTTGAAAAATTCCTTTAACATTTTCTCTCATATTGACATTTTCACCATTGAATGCAATATGCCAAAACTCGATGAACAAACAAGTATATATTTAATTTGTGAAACTGTGTAATTATTAACGAACAATTTCATCACTTCGTCAAAAACAAAACTTTATCGCGTTGACACATGCCAAATCAAAATTTCAAGTTAATTCACGAAGAGCATGCGAACATCATTTCTGTACGATGTGTACTTACGATATATGTTATGTTTTACGTTCTCTGATCCAATTGCAGTAGATGATTTTTTGCGATATTGATTTGTACTTGGTATTTAGGCAAAGATGTGCTATAAAAATATAATTATAAATAAAATAATAATGATAGCTTATTAAATGTAATTATTGTATTTCTCGAAATATCTAAAAACACCTAAATGTATACACGCAGAAATGAAATACAAACACAAGGTGATCTCAAACACACAACACACAAATAATAAAAATAATAAATATAAATAATTCTAAAAAGAAGGCTTAAAGAAAAAAAAAGACAAAAATAAATAAAACTATTTTCATCTAATGAAAACAAAAAAGTATTTACATAAAAAAAAAACCAGAGCTTTTAGCGTTTTTACATTTTCATTTGATATTTTTATTTAGACTTTATCTTCAGTTACGATCAGATTACGCAAATATATGACGAACAACATGTTGCCCTCTAAAGAATATTTGCGTAGTCTTATAAAAGTTTTGTAAGAGCAAACCCTTGAAATATTGACTATTTCAAAATCTAAATTAAAGAGTGGAGTAATTTTCGATAGAATCGATATTCAAATTAGTAGTTAAGTTTGTACCGATTGCAAACGCTACAAAAAATTGTTGTGTTCCGATAATCTAAATTCGTTGTTGCACTTGATGCAACGTCATCCGATTTTGCTGGCATTGAAGTAGAAACAAATGCTGCCAGAAAGCTACAAACGAATTTTTGTATCACAAAATATATGCGATTCTTAAAAGTATCGATTCCATAATACTCGTTTTTTCTAAAGTACTCAATACATCCTATCGCAATACGCCATTATCTGATTTTCGACAAACATGTTTCCGACAAATATTTACGTTATCAGATCACACATTCAGTGGAAAGCCCAAAAAAAAGAAATTATTCCGTAATTTTTTCCTTCTGTGCGCCATTTTGCAGATTTTCTTCATTTGTTGACGGCACATTTGGTTCTACATCACGCTTAATACGCTTTCGCAGCACCACTTCTTCTTCAAACAGATCCAACAGCTTATTACCATCATACAATACAAATGGCAATGAAGCACGCTGATAATAATCCGGTAATAATTCTAAATTATTTATAACCGTATCGAGCATGTGAGACTTTTCACACCAAATACCGGGTGCATCATTACGCACAGGATTGATATGTACATGCATATGATAGAAGGACGGTTGATAGTGAAAATACATGCGTAGTTGAGAAGCAGCCAAATCATATCGTTGCTCAATTGCACGAGCAACACCATCACGTAAATTACGTAGCAGTGGCAGGTGATCTGCCGTGAGATCACGTAAAGACTTTAGATTACGTTTATGCGTTATTGCAAGCAGGTACAACGTCTCAATATTTTTTCCATCCCACTTCAGATCGGGTAATAAGATGAAGCCAGTTTCTGGATCTGGATCTTCATAGACAATACGTTCTTTCTCTTGTTTGTGCTCCAATATATTGTAAACCCACTTGAAATAGAGGAAAACAAATATGAATACAAATGTATACCACGATACGTGATGTAATAAATGAGATCGAAATGAAAACAGAATTAACGAATGCATGCTTTATAGAAGCATAGAGCTTTTCATTCTGATTTTGTATCAAGTTCATCGACTCGGTAACTTACCTCTAACGAAAATTGACTACTTTTCAGATATGGCAACGTTATATTCTCATATAAAGTTGGCGTCTCATTAATAATGTATTTCTGACAAATCGAATATTTTTCAATATGCTTCTCGGTGGCCGGATAAACCACCGTCGTCTTAACACCTGTTTGTATATACATAAGTATATTCATGAAATACAAATGTAACAATATAATATTAAATTGAAATAAATTTCCAATTACTGATTATACCATTTAGTTCTGCACTTCCCGGTATACATTGATAGCTGCCATAAATATTATTTATGAATTCGGTATGAACTTTAAGTTCATTTGTAAAATAACTTGGTTTACTGGGTGTTATTGATTCTTCCTCTTTCGATGACTTTTCAATATTTTTGTTATCAGTGCCGTCATCAGTACCATCATCATTTGGCTTATTCGTTTGTACATCACTTTCACGAAATGCTTGTTTCTCAAACAAAACAATGGCCGGATCATCAATGGAGACATCAGGAAATGTACCAAGCAGTACTAGAAGAAAAAGTGTACATCAAGTCAATATGAAATGGCACAAATATCACTCATACATACCACAACTTTTTCTTACAGTATTATTATTTAGTATTCGTGTTAAACGAAACTTTGTCAAATCATAGTTTTTATTTTCAGTAGAAGCCATTAAAAACTTTGTTAAAATCTAGATTATCTATATAGCGTCTACGTTGATTAAAAGTGAAGGAGTATTATTTGTATTTACAAAGCCACATGATAGCTGTCAAAACAATAAGTATACATAGTTGAAAAATATTGGTCCTTGGTTTTGTTTTAATCAAACACAGGGTTGTTATTTAATAAAAATGTGAATTGTCGTCTTATTTCTGATTTTTGTTTACATATTTTAAGTGCAAGTTCTAAAAGATTTGTAAATATTTTCTAAATGTTATTAACTGCCGCGACGTAATCAATTCATTGGTTGGATTGATGGATTGCGATTTGAGCGACATACTCAATCAGCTGTTTTATTTCAATTTGTTACTGAAATTTTTTTAGAATTGATCAATTGAGTTGTTAAAGGAAATATTGAAGAAAATTTCGATTTTATAATGGGAAAAAAAGCTTCGCCTAATATTTTACTCTCGTATTAATCGATATTATTCGGTGGTTGCTCTCTCAACACACACTCTCCGTCGCTCTGTGTCGTTGTTATTACGACGCTTTCTTTCTCATTATCCCTTTCTTTATGCTATAGCTTCCTACCTGCTCATGTAACGAAATTTGTTTTAAAAATTTCACACTCCACACACCGCCGCCTAAGAATTTTTACTTAAAAACCAATGTATGAATTTTGGGTTTTTATTATTTTTAGCGAATCACCATCATCTGAATTGAATATATTGTATATAGTAGCTATATTTTCATTTAATATACTGACATACTTGATCAATTACATTTTTAATACATTCCTTCTTTAAGCAGAGTAAACAGTCTTAAATGCTAATTTAACAAAAATACAATATGAGAAAAATTAAACGAAAAAATAAACAAAACTATATTATATGTTAATGTATGTACGTATGTATGCTTGTATGTGTGTTTGCATATATGTTTGTTTAGAAGCTAGTAAAATTAAACGAAAAAGGTAGATGTTCAATTTATACAACAACACCAGTAGATGGTTTTGCACCTAATATATCCGATAATTTCTGCTGGTATGAGGCTAACGTATTCGAATCAGTAATGCCACGAGCTTTACATGATAACTGCAAAGCATTTAAATATTGCATCTCAGTAAATTGAGCGCCTTTCTCAACAATAGCATTTAAAATTTCCTGCAAAAAAAAATTGAGAAAAATTAGTTTCACATATAAAAATAGAAATAAAATCTTATCATTCAAATTACATCGGGTTCCATGCATAATAATTCGTAGAAATTTTTGGCTTGATCTAAAGCCACTTCACGTGATGCTGTTATATTCGAAAGTGTCTGTTGTAATGCCAGTGAATTTCTACACATTCGTTGCACTGTATTTTGATCAATATTTTCCAAATAATTTGATGCTTGTATGAGTATGCGTGAAGCTAAATGTGCTAATCCCTCAAAGATGTACTAAAATTGAAAACAAGTTGCATTATTGTATGCGAGAAATGCATATATTCATGATCCTACCCTCGTTTTGCGTGGATGCAACATGGCACTGAATGCCTCATCCATTTCTGCTAAACGTTTCGTTAGCATTTGCACCTGACGATCTGGTTCGAGTATATCATCTTTGGAACCAATGTAACTATTGGTTTTCGTTGTAGGTTTCGTACGTAAATAATGAAAACACTGGACACGTACCTGTACAAATGACAAAGTATTGAAATAAATGGTGTTATAAAAAGAGTTTTCAATTCATTTGTTTTTTGTTTGTACCTCCAAATGTAGCACTAATAAACATGTATTAGCCAATTCATCAAATTCTAATGCTAAATTGGTGAGCACTTTTATAGTGCCATCCTTAATGGCCACTGAAGCTGAACACTCTGGCGTTATCGTAGTATTTAATCCATTCACCAAGGGGCGTCGCAATTCATTAGCAAACTCTGATACGCGCCCTGAAAACCATTCCATACTCTCTTGCAATACGGCCAACTCTTTAAGGACACTTATATCGACGAGTATTTCCTGTTGTGTTATGCCACCTTCACCCAAATTACTTGTAAGCATTTCAGCCTCTCGTATATTACGCTGTTGCACCTGAGCAGGACTTTCCTCCTCAGATGGTTCAAAATGAGAGCGTTGCAATTTTTTACTATGCTGCTTAGTACGTTGGCTGGAATTTTTTAAATCTGTCCAATTCGGCAAAGTTCTATAAAACGAGAGAGATATATATCGAAATTAGTTTCATCTCTAAACGTCAGTTAGAAGGAACGTTTTGTACTCACTTCAAAAAACGACTAATATCCTCATCCTTCAACCAGGCAACACTATAGATGCGTTTATCCTCCGAATCTGGTTGCACAATGCCACGATATGCTGCTTGACATGTCTCACGATATGTCTTCAATAGTGCACATACCATTTTCAATAATTCCTCTGAGTAGCATGGCAAATCTTGGATTAAATTTTTTGTCTCCTGCAAACGTCGCTCCACCATTGCTGTCGACTGTAAGAGGGGTCTTTGTAAATTCATTGCTTTCATTTCCTCCGGCGTTATGATGGTACGCCAAGCATCTTGATTCTTTGATAGCGATTCAATGGTCATTTGCAAATTACGATTATGACCCTTCGAAAGGAATGTGTCTTTAATGTAATTATCAATGAAATCATGTAAACTGCATGGTTGTCTGCGCAAAATGTAATACAAATTAGAAATGTGATCCACAGGCAAGAATTTACAGACGATACGTACCCAGGTTTACATTTCATAAAACCTTCAATCTCTTGTATGTAACCCATCAATGGGAGATACACTTTGGTTATAACACTTTGATCTGGCTTACAGATTAAAACTGTTTCACGTTGTTGTTGCTGTTTGTTGAGCCCATAACTCAGGGCAACGCTCTTACCACTGCTACCGCCTATTAGATTGTCATCCGTGGACACATCGGATGCATTACGACGATGTCCTTTAAAGGAATTAGATGGTCCAGATGCTGAATGATCATGTTGCTGCTGCTGTTCATTCTGTTGTTGTTGTAGTGCATTATGCGATGATTTATCAAATTTGAAAAGTGTTTTCTTCGTGCTGCAAGCGAAATTAAAAATATTAATACAATTAACTGTATAATTATCTAGTCAACTAACCTTGGTACTTTACGTCGCAAAAAATACGAATTAATATTGTTAGTTGGTTCAACAAATGCTGTTTGTGTTGTATCATCGGCGGAAGCATTTTGTATATCCAAATAATCGGTTAAGAGTAATTGAAGCTGTAAACATAAATACAAATGAAATGAATTTAACACTGCCATATTGTGATTTCCATCGCAATGGAGAGACTGCTATTCACCACTGATTGTGCTTGTGACCAGAAATCTGTTAAATCATACGGCTGTGGACTAGCCACAGTATACTTTTGAACAACAGCCAAGTAGTTTTTCAACAAGAGTGCATGCGTTTTGGCAATTGCTTTAAATTGCTTAAATATCACCTCGAGTAGTGATAGCAAAGGATAACGATCGATTGTAGTAGCAGTAGTAGCACCTGCCTGTGTCGACGCCGTCGTCATCGGCGGCTGTATTGCAATCAACTGACGTGTTGTGCTCTGCACTACTTGCAGGAGTTCACTCTGCATTTGTACACGGATGGTGTCCAAAGACTCAGGCACCCTACCCAACATACCAAAACACTCGACTATAATCGATATAAAATATGTCATACTAAGTTCAGGATCAATTAGATCGGCATCGGCGATGACTTCTGATTTTTCCAAATCGAATCCTTGTGCCATCTCCACAAGAGCTTTCCGTACACGTGCATTGGCCTCGATACGATCTGTCGAACGCCGTGTTCCAATGCCACGAGTGAAACTGGAATTGAAACGACTGGAATTGCTACGCTGAAAGGCGGACAATGCCTCGGCAGCAGAATTTTTATACAATTGCACTATGAGCTCCTCATGCAGACGCTGATAAAGATGCTGTCGACGGGTCTGTAGATCACTTCGAAGATCCGACAGCCCCTCCACACCTTGCAGGGGACCTTGTATAAGTGTGAGCGCATCAGTGAGCGCTTTACTCGCATGCAAGTATTGACGTTTTGCTGTGTAACTCACTACACGTTGAGGCACTTTACGCAACTCATTGCTGTAATTGGGATTATTAGATTATTGAATTTGAGTATCTCCAATGAATTCCAATTCAACTTACATTTGTTCCAACATTTCCAACACGTATTTATGCTGTACTGCATCGGTCCACATTTTTTTCAGCTCATCGCGGCGACATTGCAACAGCCGTTTACATGCACCCAAATTTTCTTTGACCGCATGTATTCGCTCACGGCTAGTTGTAATTTCTGTCGACACTTGACTGAACAGTGGTAGCACCTGTGTCAATTGTTGATCATGACGTGAGACCAATTCATTTAATCGTTGATCGGAACGTTTAAATTCTTTTTCGATTTTAAGTTTCTCCTTTTGACGTTCCTCATTTGTCTCACTGAAGCCCAGTGATTTAATGACATTAACGAGAAACCCACAACCGGCCTGAGCAACAGAGTAAGATTTTAATTAGCGATATTTATACAAAAGTATACTCATATATTATACAAAACACTAAAAAAAAATGTTGCAAATACGCCCTTAAATCTTATCTTCGAGTTTATTTAGTTGATCAGAAAAAAAAAGTATTTAATTTCCTCAATTCATTGACAGCTGATATATAAAGCAACGAGTAACATCACTAGTATTGATGGCGTTTGATGATGACAACAGCGATACGATATTTTCATACTAATGAATAGGCACTTTACACTCTACAATTCTACATTTTTACGCAAATTTTCAAACCGTTAACGATGTTAGTATTCACAATAACATTTTCCATCACATATTGATTCTTTTGAACTTATAATTACCTCATCTTTTCCATATTTTACACCTCTCGGAGGTTTTGTTGGTGGTGGCGTTGCAGCCATCTCGTTCAACTCGCTACTGTTGAAACATTTTTGCATATATGTAGATGTCAGATTAGCTGTCAAATTAATGACTGACATCAAGCAGTGTTGTCTCTTTCAATATACAATTCAATTTTCCAGTTGTGTTACCATATCTACGTGTATTTGATACATAGTATAATTAACAAAGTAGGGCAATCGGAAAATTTTGAAATTTTTCACTTTGATTTCACAAAGCTGTATTTTGATTTTCTTCTAAACACTTATTTCAAAACGAGAGCGTCATAATTCCTCCCTCGGATTGCTGTAATTTCATAATTATACTACGTATTTGATACATCTTCGGTAAATATAAATCAAAAACAATAAATAGAATAATTGCTTTCTAATAAATGCTCTAATAAAAATAATTGCTCGTCATTGTAAGCTCAATTCAGGTTTAACGGAAAAGTCTATCATTTTCAATTTACGTTTGCTTGCCAACTTTTTTATTTGTGTTTTTTTTCCATATAGTAATTTAAAACGAAAAATGAATCCTGTGTTCAGCAATGAAGTATTGAAGTATTTTAACCATGGCATCAAGAAAATCTTTATTTTAAATCGCCAAATTCGTTATAGAAATGTAGTCCGTAGTTATAATCAAAATTAGGTTCAAATTCAAAGGAAAACATCCTTGCATTCTTCTCCTGTTCTATTCTGCTGCCATATTTAATACTGACCGCTTTGTAAAAATTAAAAATTCTAATGATGTGGTGGCAGCCCTTAGCTTACCAGGAGTTGAGCTAGACCAACGGTGGGCAATCTCCGGCCACCAATTTCCAAAATGAATTACTGGCGTTGTTGCAGAATATTCATGCAAGTGTTCACATGAGCAAATTCTTGTCATTCTATTCTGTTTGTATTTGTAAAATTTAATATCCTGTAGGCTAGTTTATACAAATTTCGAAAAGCTAGTCATTTTATTGCTATTTCCGTTGTAAAAAAGCTCATGCAAGTGTATATTTGAGCAAAATTTTAATTACAACTGAACGATTGTGGTTAGGGTTACCATATTTCTATGAAAAGTATCATCTATTTATGGGGAAAATCTGTCATTTTAACAGAAAAAACCTTATTCATTGCTTTTATTTAAGATTTTAGGATGAAAAATGATTCATAAAGTATTTTATCATGCAATAATGAAATAACGGGTTTTTGAAAGAAAAAGTCATTTAAAACCGCGTTCAGAATATATGTATTAAGTTAGAGCTGCGATTAGTAAGAAAAGAAGTTGTTGTTGTTGTTGTAAGCTTCATCTCTAATTTATTATATTTGATTTTATTACAGGTATGTATTACCTTCCATTTACAGAACAATTGAGTTGTACTTGAAATTTTATTAATTTGTCTTATATACTTATGCATGAATATTAAATATATTTATATAAGTACTCATCATACTAATAAAGCATTATTTATTTTGTTCACACTACTTGTATTTGCGTTGCATTTATTTTTATTTATTTTTTTTTATATATATATATATATTGTGTATATATATGTGGGTGTATGTATAATTCATATTTATGTAAATAGTTAAATTGCATGTAGATTTATGTATAATAGTTTTGTGAATACATAATTTAGCTAATACATTGTATATTTATACATATATGTTGTAACGTCTTGAAATTAAAAATTTCTCTATATATATTATATACTTCATTTTCCTGCATATTTTCAATGACTCATATTGACATAGAAAATAATTGAAATAAATGCTCTAAAGGGTTTTAATTTTTTTCAATTAATTGCAGATGGTCACCTTAATCTGTTGAAACGATTCAACGATACTACATATATGCACATATTACTATGTCTACACGCGATGAATTTCGGCTATTTTCTTAAAATAATTTTTTGTAAGTTTACCGAGCATTGAATTTTTGTAATCCAAACGCAGACAAGCGAAATTCGAATTTTCAGTGAAAACAACCGGAAATAACAATGCAATATTGTGTTATTCAGGTTGGTACCACTGTTTTTGCATAAAAAATTGCAAGAATAGCAAAAGTTTCGTTGTTGCTGTTATTTGTTATATAAAAATAGCCGAAAATCGCCTTCATGAAGAACTAGCTAGAGGATGTCATTTCTTATGTAAATAATAGGTATAACTTATTATACAATAGAAAGCAACAACAAAAAAGTTTAATTGTGCATTTTTCATTGTTTTATTTGTTGTTGTTGTTCTTGTTGTTTATTAAGTAAACTTTGTTTATATATACTTATTTAAAAAAAAAAGAGAACATTTTCTAAAAATTGTATTGTACAAGTATCAAAATTTATTTACTGATTGCTGATTGAAAGGTACTTCAAATATTTGCTTTATTTGTTGGAGGCATACATTTGTAGATTGCTTTATTACAATATATAGAAAATGTTGGTTTATTTTTAAAAACGATATCGTATTGGTACTAAGTGTAGATATGTATATTTTTACTTTGAGGTGGGCTTTTGTAATTCAGAAAAAGTCAAAAGTAGACAACTTGGAGGTACTGGAGTGTGATAGAGGGATTTTAAAAAGTAAAATAATATAAATATTGACATTAAGTGTGTTTAATACTGTAAACTAGAAGTTGGAGTGCTCATACATTATGAGCATTTTTATAAATTTCCAAGATTAGTGCTTCTTATTTGTTTTTGTTTTATATATTTTTTTTTTATTAAATATATTTCATAATGATTCATATAAACTCATAAATGTCTCGTAAATGTCTTGTAAACAAAGTGTCAAACTGTCATACAAATTTTGACAAGTTTATATCTAAAAAAAAACCTACAAGGCATTAAAGATTTTATATGAATATCCATATATATATATATATTTCCATATTTTATATTTCTAAATATTGCACATATAAACGTTATTTGTTGTTGATGTATTTTTTATTATTTTTTGTTTGTCAATTTTTTCTTACTACAATTTAACTTGTCATGCAATTTTAATCGTTTAAAATAAGCTAAACTTAAATTGTTAAAAGTTATGATGAAATTACCAGGCGATAGTCAATTTGCAATTACTCTCGCGAGAGTTGCAATATTGTTTGTCAAATAGACATTTACTAATATGCAACTTGTTGACAATCGAAAGTACAAATTTCAATTATTTTTACTTCCTGGATAATTCTATCGTGATTGTTAGATAAAGTGGTGCTCTCTCTAAAAGGTTGTCTTTGGTTCGATGCTTTGCTTTGTTGTGTGTGTTGTTCTTTTTTTTTTCTTCTTATATTTTTTCTATTAATTTTTCTAATTATGTATTTTCTTTTTTGCAATTAAGATGTCTTCCTTCCTCTCTCTAGCCAGGTCTCAAGGATAGGCTTGGTTGACATTATTTTGTTGAGTTGACACAATTTGTTCAACATTTAAAAAGTTTTCTTCAGAAAACAACAAGTTCTGTTCAAGTTCAAGTTCAATTTTATTTTTTTACTTTTCTATGGAGTAAAAATTAGGTATTTTTGACTACTTTCTTATCAATGTTTCAGTTAAAGGCTTAGAACATTTGAAAGTAAACAAATTATAAATTTGATTTTAAAAGCATACACTAAATTATATTAAACTTGGCTGGTAACACTGACTTTTATGTAAATTCAACAAAGTTGTCAAATATATTGTAAAACTACTGGATTTCGGTGGTATCATAATGTTGCGTATGCTGCAATAAATTATTTTAAGTTTTTAGCAAATATCGTGTCACTTGTGGAAAGTATGAAAAAATAATAGAGTTCTTGTAAAGTGAAACCTGTAGCTGCTAAAATCGTTTTTTGTTTCATTTCTTTTAATTTTGATAAAATGTTCACCTTTCTTAAGAGCTGAATAGAGAGATCTTTAGCAGTAATACATATATTATAGTTATATATGTTTATTTTTCTTCTCTAATTTTACGAATTCAACAAATCTTAATTCTAATAAAAATTTTCATAGTCAATTTGCTGCTTTTTCTTTGTTTTGAACATTTTTACTTCTTTGGCACATCATTAGCTATAACGCTTAAACGACGAATATTGGGTTTATCGTAATCCTCCATTGAAATCCCTCGCGATAATTTTCGTGAGCCATTTTGACCATCCGCCGAACCACCCGAACTGGTGGAATATGCACGTGCACGTTCAACACCTGGCATTGCCACCGATGTGAGTAAACCTTGTCCCTTGCAAAAAAGTAAAATGGATTGTGCTACCTTAGCAGGCTGTTGTGAATCGAGAAAAAAAAAAAACAAAAACAAAATTGAAAGTATTGTATTGTTTTATTATTCATATTTATTTTAAACATACCGTATCAGCTAATACATCGCCTGCACGTTCAATTTTTAATATGGTCACCTTTTCTTTGTCAATTTCACGATGTAGCTTCTCTACCATTGAGGCATATGAGCTTAACATGCCCGTAATTAGAATAACATCAACTTTACATCCCTTCAGTGTTATATCCTTACGACTTTATGAAATTATATAAAATAGCAAGTAGGAGAAAATTAATATTAAAATATTTTAAATAAATCTTTTGGAGCAAAAATCCAACTGAATATTATCAAGTGTTGCACAGTGTTAATATGAATATTATCATACCTCATAAATGCTTTTACATAGAGTCCAACATTTTTACTGTTCAATGAACTGCGCAAACGTTTTTGATATTCGGCAACAATTTTCTCTTTATCCGGATTATCACCAACCAGTTGCTATAATGTGTTTTATAGTAAGTATGAACGACAATTGTGTGTAGAAGAGGTGGTGTGTTGTATACGGATGGATATTAAAGGTGAATATGTTGAGTGGGAGATTGTGATCGTGGTGAGTATGAAAGTATATTTGAATTACGATGATATTCATTGTTTGCAAGTATTGTCATATTAATTACATTACATTTAATGCATTTGAAATGTGAAAAAATATATATAAAAATATTATTAAAGGAATTCTATAAAATAGGAAGAATATTATATGAAGCTTTTTTACATGCGAGCACTACAATGGAAACATGCTTGAAAGAAAAAAAAAATAAAAATAAATAAATAAACAAAAAAAAAAAACTACATAAAGAAAATTATAGGAAAATACTACTTATTTGCATGCAATTGATAATAATTATCTATATTTATGTACATATTTTATTAAATCCAGTCAAATTTAGTATTCACTTGTAATATCCTCCTAATAAAAATCATATGTGAAAATCGATTAAAATTTATTCCTGCATGTTTTATTGGGAATGCTCAGATTACTATGTTTGCTGGGAAATTTTTTTTCAACTCTGCTCAAACACTCCAATGTATTTGAAATGATGCAGGTTCGTTTCGTTAGCAAAGACAAGTTTAAAATGAATTGTTAATTTCTCTATTTTGTTCAGTGTACATTTCTCACCACAGTAACAATTTCATCAATTTGACAGCAAAGATTACGAATGAAATATTTGTATTAGAGGTGGGCACATGAGTGATTTTGACTCAAGAACAGTCAGATTTTTATTTTCCAAGTTTCCTCATGCTCGTGTAAATTTCCGGTGATTAGCGAGTGTTTGACTCATATGCAGGAAAAAATTAATTCCGACTTAGGTTATTAAGTAGGATGTGAAAGTAAGCTCATTTTATGTTTTTCATAGTTTGAGGTAAGCATTACCAACTTCACTAATCATGTTCGATGAACTATTATATCAGGTACACAGTGCATAGATATGACAAACGAAGAAAAAGAGAGGATAAAATGGATTTTTCTTTTCGGATCACAATGAAACTATTTGAATAAAAAATAAATGTGAGATTTTAATGTATTGCCATCGAGTATAAACGCTCATATTTTTTAGACGGACTCATTTACAGTTTTGTTTTCAAGCAGTTAACTTTAGAATTTGTTGACATAATCTAGTAATCAAACAGGGTTGATTCGTTAAAGAATTAAACCTTCACAGAGAAAAAGAAACCGTAATAATATGAGAAAGAAACTACATTTCACGTACAATTTTATTTTTAATGATTTTTCTATAGGGTGATTTTTTAGAAACTTTCTTTTTGGCAACACTGTTTTTGGCAGCTCAGCTATTTTCGTGTAACATATCAAACATGTTCAGTTTGGTCTATAATTTAACCATGAATTGGCTTACAAACAAACAACGCTTGAAGATTATTGAATTTTATTATCAAAATTCATGCTCGGTTCATTCATTCATTCATTTTATGGTCAGTTTGGGCGATCTTCTGAGGCGGCTATTCGAAATCTTGTGACTAAATTTCGCAACAAAATTAACATTATTGAACATTAAACTTCCAACACGAATACGTAGAGTGCGCACAGACGAAAATATCGCAGCTGTATCCGCCAGTGTTGTTGATAACCGTGAATTATCGATTTATTCGTGAGATAAAAAAAAAAAAAAATAAATATGTGGCACTTAAAGCCCCAAAGGGCTCATTGGCCGAGCTTCTCTTCCATTACTGTTGTGCGTCTTAAATTTTGGACAATATTAGAAGGGACCTACTTATTTTAGCCGGTTCCGAACGGCAGAACACTTGTGACATCACTTTTTCTGAGCTTTGTCACAGAGTTCTTTTAGAAGCTTTTTCATGGCAAGTTGTTACTGTCGGAAGAATTGCCAATTGCTTGCTGACAGGTGGGTACCGTTCGAAAGAAAAATCTTATCGATATTAAATTTGTTATGCATCAGCCGGGGATTGAACCACGACCTACAGATCAGAAGGCGAACACACTAACCACTGAGCTACGGCATTCGTGAGATACCGGCCGTTATATTGGAGAGAGTATATCAAAAATCACCTTTAAACATTAAATTATATAGATTGTTCTATCGATTCAAATAAAGATTTCATACATTTCTCTAAATTTTATGTGTTTTTATTTTAAATCAAATCTGAAGTCTCTTAAAAAATCATCCTGTATTTTGCAAACAAAAACATCTCGAAAAAATTAAAACTTATGTCAGAGGGAAAACGATTCGTTGATTTAATTTTCATTAAATGCTATTGTTAAAAATAACTACACTACGTATGAGTATAAATAAATATTTAAATCATTTTCATAGTATATAATAATAATACATTTTAGACGAGTCAGTCAGTTGCAAAGTCTAAATTCTAAGCGTTCAAACACAAAATAATTCCAGCGCCAACTTCAATTTTGATTTTGAAGGTTTCGAGTTAAACTGTAACTGCATGCAACGCTACCCAATGTCATCGCAACAAAGAATCAGAAACTTGAGAAATGTTCAATCGACAGTGAATTGTTCTCCTGTTGTCAATATTGATATTGGTTTGACAGCAAAACATAATATGCCCAGCATAAGAATTATTTAGATTTTACGTTGACGTTAAAAATTGTCAAATTGAATTCTACAAAAATGAAATTGCAGTTGGCGCTGATGTTTTCTACACGTTTGGATCATAATCTACCAAATTGGATTGTAAACTAAGCTAAGCTAAACTATTTGCTTGGCTAATGCTTGCTAAATGTTGTTCTTACTATACTTTCAAAAGGAAATAGATGAAGCGAAGAGACTTTTATAATGAAAAAGCATAAGCAATAAATACTAAGTACTAAAACGGTGAAATTAAAAATTCAATTACAAAAAAAAAAACTGATTCACAATAGCATTATTTAATATGTAGTACCTCTATAACCTGTATGTTGAAATGTTGTTTTTTATTTGAAATATTATTTTAATTATATTTTATTGTATTTTTTTTTAAATATTGTTTAAATAAAAAATGGTACGAAAGAACAATAAAACAAGAAAGAAAAAAAAACAAAGAAAATTAATTTTTAACTTTGTTAATTACACACAGACAGACACACACATTTATATATCATATATATATATATATATTGAAAAAATTATTACATGTAATTAATGAATTAATTTTGTTTAAATCAATAAAAAAACCAATTCTATAATTAAATAATTAAATTTTCATAGCTAAATGCAAAATATTTTTTATACTTACATGTCCAAATTTGTGATACATTAAGAAACTTTCTGCCGATTGTGCTACTTCATCATTTTTCCAATTGATAAACTATAAAATAATACAAATTAATATCATTGTCATTATTTGTGGTAATTAGCTTCCCCCTACCTTAGTTTTGAAAGTTTGTAGAACAGATGCAGCACTTCCGGTTAAATTAATTAAAACCAAACCAAGTACACGTGCTGGATGTGCTAAACCGAAACGAGCCAAAACATTTGCACCAGCTCCCTCGCCCAAACCAATCACATACTTTACATGTAAGAAATCCAAGACTGTAACTAAATCTTCACCCAATGATTGCAATGATGGAAATTGAAAACTGTAATTGCATATAAATAACGGATAAATACAAAATTTGTCATTATTCTTAGTATACGATACGTTTTGATTAATCGTATTTATGTCAATAAGATATGTTTCGATTAATTTCGATTATTTCCCACAATATTTTTTTTTTCGATTCTTTTTTCTATTAAATCATATACTGTAGCCATATATGATTCGATAAAGTGATTAATTATTTAGAGAAAATTATTATTGAAGTCAAAATAGAGTACCACCCAAAACATAGCACCGACTTTTTCGCAAAAAATTTCCCATATAGATTTATTGTGAATGCACACTGCATTGAATAATTTGAGAAGAAGATGCAGCAAGTTGTTATAATATGCAACATATTAAACTGAACTTCTTTCATAAATTGATTAAACAAAGGTAATTTATTGATGCCATAACATATGCCATGCTATGCCAT
The DNA here is from genome assembly GCA_963854835.1 of Megamerina dolium. NCBI lineage: Eukaryota > Metazoa > Arthropoda > Insecta > Diptera > Megamerinidae > Megamerina > Megamerina dolium. The sequence continues at coordinate 77,411,120 of OY978526.1, forward strand.
GCTATGCCAATGCCATGGCATGCCATGCCATGCCAATGATTAACGGATTTTCAACAGAGGTCATTAGTAGTATTAAATAGCGACATAATTAGGCTATTGGAAGTGTGTATGTGTCATTCTTTCGAAGAGTAAACAAAATATTTTATTTTAGCTCCGATTATGACAACTTTTGTGCCTATAAAACACATTGAGACATGCTCCATTACTGTCAACTTGACAATTTTGCTTTAAACGGTCCAAAAGTGATGATTTTGATGCAAAGCTATAAAGATCATTAGGGAAGGCCAGGAACGCTTGAGGACGCGGAATTGGAGGATTTATTTGGCGGAGACCAATGCCAAACTCAAAAAAACTCTACAAGCCATTTCATGGCATCTAAAAAATGATATGATTCAGGAATTGAGAAATTGAGTTTCAAGTGAACTGAAAATTTTGAAAATGGCTAGGTAGTGTCGAACGAATGGAAGAACACGATAAAGCTAAGAAGGTGTTATATTCGAAATCCGCTTGTGCACTAGGCAGAAGAGGCAAACCTAATCTCCGGTGGAAAGATCAATTACTGTAGGACTTGAAAGCGCATAGAATTTCTAACTGGCGCCAGCTAGCAAAGGAAAGAGATGGCTAATGAAGCGCGCTGTATTCGGTCTCAATTGATTTTCGGTTGTAATGGCCACATAAGTAAGTAAATATGTAAGCCTGAACTGAAACCAAAATACATCGAAAAGCGTATTTCATGTCTGAAATGCTGTTTCAACGGTACAAAGGAAAGTCTTTCTTGCATAATATTGTTACAGCCGACAATCCTAAGTGTAAAATGTGATATGTGAGGCCTGGCCAACCAGCAACTCCAAAGCCGAATATGCATAATTCGAACGTGATTTGGCGGGATTCGAGGGATATGGAATATTATGTGCTGTTAAAACCAGTTGAAACCATTAATGGAGATCGCTACCAACAACAACTCATCAAATTGAAGCGATTAAATCAAAAAGGGCCGGAATGGGGAACCAGATACGAGTCATTGATTTTCCATAATGCTCGGCTAAAACCTACTAGAAAAATAGCGGATGGGAAGTTTTATTCCACCCGCCGTATAGCCGAGACAGTGCCCTACTGATTATCATTTGTTTCGATCAATATAGAATGCTTTGGCCGGAACACGTTTCACTTCAGTCAGTGGTATCAAAAATTGGGTCAATACGTTCTTGGCATCGAAAAATGAGCGATTCCATGGGAATGGAATTCGTGTGTTCCCTCAAGGATGTTGCTTCCGAAAGAAAATTCTTTGAATATATTATATCACTTTTTTAAAATAAAGCCTCTAAGTCAGTAAAAACTTTTTTAAAATGTACATGCGTCATCAACAGATTTCAAACCCAGCTCTCAGCTTTCAATAATTTGAGCTTTATTTATTATTTATTATTAATAAAATTTTCTAGACTTACGTATCAGGTAAGGGCCCAGCATTATCAGCATGGCCCGGTACATCGATGTGTATGAAACATGAGCGCTCCTTTATTTCTGTCATGCAAGGACTGTTAACAAACTCTTGAAATGAATTGTCTGTTGAATATAAAAAGGAAAAAATAATTATACAAATATAATCTCAGATATTTTTCAGTTATACTTACGATTGCAACCCAAATCATGTACGGTTATGAAAACAGCACGCTTCTCTTGCTGTGTCAAATCACCCTATATTTCAATTATGTGACAAGTACAATATAAAAGAATAGCAAAAATTAGAAAGTATAAATGTCAATGTGTTAAGTTTGATAAATCGTTTTCAACTACACACAATCGTAACTAATTGCATACCTGTACTGTAACGGTAAGATCACCGCTTTTATCCGTATTGACAATATATTTCTGTAAAAAGGCAAAATGGAGAAAAAAAAAAACAAAAAGAAGAAGCAAAATAAATGTTATATCATAGATTCTTTGTGTTATGTTATATAATATCAGATTTATAAAAAGAAAAAAATAAAAAGAAATACATCAAATAATAAATTGGGATTGATGTTTTTAAAGCGTATGCTGATACTACATACAATATGTTACAATAATTAGGATATGAAATGACCAAATGTGATTTTTTGTCGATTTGATAAAATTTAGATTTTTGATTTTGTTATGGTATGATTTCTTTAAAGAGCACACACAGGTGACGCTATAATCACATTATCGCTATCAACCTCAGGGTTCTTTCTCACCTGAAAAAATTTTTTTTTTCGGTTATTTTTAAATAATGATTTTCTTTCTAATCTCAAAAAACCTACAAAAATAGTGTAATATTATGTTTTCTGAGATTAGTAAGAAACCTGGGGGTAATGGGGGTAATCTGATCTCAGTATTCTCATAATCCAAGTCTCGTTTATAAATTTTGGTTTCTTTCCGACCACAATAACATCGGTTTTCGGCTATTTTTGCGTGTTTTTGAGATTACAAAGAAACCTGAGAGTGATGGCGAAAATCTGACCACAAATTCGGATTAAGCAGATTCACGGATTCGTCGGGGTTGTGGGGTTATGTTATTATTAAGTGCATAGCATATACAAAAATAAAATAACTGTTTCGGCACTTAAACAATTGAAAAATAATGCTAAACTTAAAAGGAACACACGCAATATAAACTATTAAAAGAGTGTATCGTACACAGATCGTTAAATTTGATTAATATATTTCATATTTTTATGTCAATTTCGTTACAAATTTTTTTTTTTTATCACAAATTATTATTTTTGAATGATTTGTTGCTGCAATTTTATTTATTTTCATTTTTAAGGCCACTCTAATGTGGAGTACATGCAATTTTATTAACGTTCCTACTCAATTAACTGAAACTATAAAAGTGTTCAAAAAAACTTGGGTGTAAATACGAGTACATATGTGCATATATATGTTTGTAGAATGTTCACTTTGAACTTATATCTTCTACTATTAATTTATTTTTATATTGCTTTCATTTGCAATTTATTTGCATTTTCTACAATATTCTATTTTCTAACAACTAGGTATGTAACATATATTTGAAAAAAGAAATGTAGACAATGCCTAACATCGCACATGTTAATTAACATACAAATGTATATTATAGAGTAATTTCCCATAACAGCTGTTATTGAACAAGTATAGGGTGGGGGTTACAGTATGTTTTGACGTACTCGTGAAATTATTGCAATTTTATTAAATTTTTCAACAACATCATAATAATCAATAAGTATGTAACATATTTCCATTATTTTCGATACTTTAATATACATGAGTGTAGTATATGGGTTTTTTATAGTAATTTTTATGTGGCTCCATTTTTCATATTATCTCTATTGAAGTTTCTCATCTTACATAATTATTACTATATATTACTGTATATAATTCCTCTCGCAAATGCATATACATACAGTAGTGCGAAAAAAAAGGATGTAAATGTAAATATTTCAATTTTAAGTAGCTTATTATGTGCCGCATAATAAGAGCTTTCCTTTAATTACATAATTAACAAGCGTTAAATCCCACTTATAGCATTAAGAGTACATAAAATGTAAATGAAAATTATTAAAAAAAAAAAAATAATAGAAATGAAGTAGTAAAAATAGTAAGCGATAGACAGAGAAAGTTACAAGAAGATAGGGAAAGAGAGAGGAAAATAATTCGTCTCTAGTAATGTAATAACAAAAGCAAAATGATGTTTTTACATTGTTGTACTCTTCAATAGGCATTAAATGTCAAAAAGTCCATAAAATTTTACAACTCAAATGTCATTTACATTCTGAAAAGTATGGCAATTCATAATTTAAAGATAGATAATACAACAACGTTTACAAATTATGTAATTTTATTTCGAAAACCAGTATTTTTTCGTGGAAAATATTATGAAATAGGCATTAAATGTCAAAAAGTCTATAAAATTTTACAACCCAAATGTCATTTATATTGTGAAAGGTATGGCATTTCATCAATTAAAGATAGATAATACAACAACGTTTACAAATTATGTAATTTTATTTCGAAAACCAGTATTTTTTTTAAATTAAAAAATATTGAACTATGTGTACCATTAAAAGTTCCAAAAGGGGGTAAATTATACTGGGGATTATTATTAATATAGGGATCGGATGCACTGCAACCTAATTGGCCTTAATTGTATACCCTTCGTGGTCTAAGAGTATTTCTCTGAATTCAGAATCCAATATGAAGTTTAATATAGATTTTACCTTACTGGATTTCAACAGATTTTTGAGTATTAGAAATTTCCCAACATTTCTCTTTCCTGCACGGATTAATGCTGGTTATGTTCCCCACAGATGTTTCCCAGTTTCATTCTCCTTCCTGTAGCATCGGTAGTTTTCATTTCGAAGAGATTTCGTACCGATTTCGTTAGTTGATAATTCCACCTACAGCGTTCTGTGAGCATTTGCGTTATTATTTTTAAATTATTCTTATTTTAATTAGTGCATTTCTGAAATCGTTTCAGATTGTAGTTCCTTGTTAACTTGTATTAACTTGGAATGGAACAAGTCTGGTAAATTTTGCCAGTATAATAGTCTTTCTTATTTTTCTTTCTTCTTTATGAGTCGTTCCTGGCGAACTTATCTGTCAACTCATTCTCTCCGACTCTAATCTGTTCCGCAATCAAAAGGATCGCCCCCAGATTACATTGACCAAGTTTATTTATTTTGTCAAGACCGAGTCTTGAGTTTGCCAGTCCGAGTCTGTAGTCGAACTTTCTCCATTATCCTCAGGTTTCTTTCTAACCTCAAAAAACTTTATTTTTTCGATTATGTTTTAAACCGCGAATTCGGCTACAACAACTCAAAATCCCAAAAGTTTAGCATATTTATAAGCATTTCTATTGACCTTAAAATCCGAGATTCTACCTCGGAAAGACGAGTCATATGATATCGTATCGTACAAGATCCAGCTTTTGCAAAAGTTGAGGCCATCGTTTGGATCGTAAGAAAAATCAACTCCACATTGTTGATGATTTTCATTCGGTGATGAGGTTTTTTTCAATTTCAACGCCAACAAGTAAATTTTTCGAATGCAAGCTTTTTGTATTGGCTGCAACGGTTCTCAAGCGTATATCATGCGAAATCGCGTACAGGTAATAATTGCCAAAGTACAAAACTGCAGCTTAAGATTGATTAACGATATTGGATAACTGGGTAGCGTTTTTTTTTTAAGAGAAAGAGAAGAATTGGTTCTTTCAAACTTGGATGCGCCAATAATTGACAAGTTTTGCTATAGTAAATCTGTTAACATAATGTCACATGGGTCCTGCTGTTCAAAAGCCGCAAATATTTTACTATACTTACTTATGTGGCCATAACAATCGAATATCGATTTAGGCCGAAAACAACATGCTACGCCAGCCATCTCTGTCCTTCGCTAGCTGGCGCCAATTAGAAATTCCAAGCGCCGTCAATATTTTACTGAAGTCAAATATTGTACTTAGCTCTATCTACCAATGATTTTTGGAGCCAATGGTTTTTATTAAAATAAAAATAAAATAAGTATGTGACACTTAAAGCCCCGAAGTGCTCTTTGGCCGAGCTTCTCCTCCATTATTGTTGTGCGTCTTAAATTTTAGACAGTACTATTAGAAGGGATCTACTTATTTTAGCCTACGGCAGAACCCTTGTGACATTACTTTTTCTGAGCTTTGCCACAGTGTTCTTTTCAGAAGCTTTTTCATGGCAAATTGTTACTGCCGGAAGAATTGCCAATTGTTTGCCGACAGGTGGGTACCGTTCGAAAGAAAAATCTTTTCGATATTAAATTTATTATGCTTCAGCCGGGGATTGAATCCACGACCTACAGATCAGAAGGCCAACACACTAACCACTAAGCTATGGTACCCACTTTTATTTTTTACACGTTCAAAAAAAAGTATAAAGCAGAATTTTTATCTCTCAAATTCTTCCTAAAATTGCTTCTGTAAAATAACATCAATATTGTATATGTGCAAAGCTAATTCATTTGAAGCCAAAAAAAAAAAAGTAATAAAACAACCTTTGCATTATTCCTGCGAGTAGAATGAGTAATTATTTTATGTCGTCGTGAAAATAACTCGTCTTTATATTTCCTTACACAAAAGTCATTAAAACTTGTTAATATGTGTACGTCAAACAGTCATAAATCATTATTATCAACATTGCTAAATAAAAACAAAAAAATGGAAAAAAGGAGTCCAATAAAAAAAAAAACAATAAGAAGGAGACAAGTGATACAAATTTTAATTGAAAATAATGGCTGATTGCTATTGTGTGCTAATTTCAGAAAGAATAACAAATTAAACGTTCTTGCTACAATGACATATTTATTTATTTATTTATTTATTTATTTATTTATTTATTTATTACTATTATTGTTGCTGTTTTATATTATGTAATGGAATATTTATTTATAGAAGAGAAAAAAAAAACACTTTTTATCATCCTCATAGAGTTTTGCATCACAAAATGAAATGTTTGTAGTACTTGCAAGGTAACAGTACATATACGATGCGACACAAAATATTCATCTATTAGAATATATTTTTGGAATATATCAATCTATTATCTTTCGCCCTTATTAGAGATTTTTTTCGCAACAAAGTATAAAAGTATAAAAGTTGAAATCAAGCATTCGACTGTGCCATATTTTTAGCCTAAATATAGTCCTCATAAATATTCGATTTCAAGATATCCGTTCTTCCATCTATCTGTCACCTTTATGATTCGCACGATAACTTGAACAAATGTTGAGATATTTCAACGAAATTTTAGCATAAGCGAACTACTATAGTCCGAGAGTTCGAATGATATTGATAATGGGCAAAATCGGTAGACTGCAATGCCCATACGGAGTAATTAAAAACACTAATCTCGGTATTTGTAATCATTTTAGTGCATTATAACTCACACAACAACAATATTTAATACGATGTTTAATTCAATATACTGTGTAATAATTTTGCAAGAAATTAATGAGTCACGCCCACTATCTCCAGAAAATTATTAACAGTCATAACTTACTTATAGCCCTGACAGACGGCAGCGTTAATCCGGATTAACGATTTAATTCGATTTAACTCGGGCAATAAATGCAGCTAATCTGTATTGACTCTACGATTTACTTCTCAAAATTAATCAATTTTCGATGGCAACACTGCTGAAAAATTTCTATTGTAAATTTTTCTCGATACAACTTACAAAACAATAGGTGTGTTCGCTAACAAAAACTTTCAACAATTGTTAACAGTTTTTGATATGAAAAGCGTTGGCGAACAAATAAATCCAGCTGTCAATTACGAACTGTGAATGTCAATTTTCTCATATCGAGAGTGACAGATGACAGAAGTTGATAGTGATAGTAATGTAAGTGAGCAGACCTAATAAAACAGCAATCAACTTTTTAGTTAATCCGCAATACTGCCGTCTGTCAGGATAGTATTTTATTCGGATTAGGTGCGCCGTTAATCCGGATTAACGCTGCCATCTGTCTAGGCAATTAGTCTTTCGCCAAGGACAACCATATTCAGGACGTAGATGAGTCTTATAGGGAAAAATAATTTTGCAGGAAATGAGACAGCCATGTCTACTACGTAATGTAGCTCCAACACAAAGTCTTGGAATTTAAAAAAAAAAATTTTAACCGTCATAATGTAATTAGTCTTCTGCCTAAAGCAATAAGATTTGACACATAAATTAATACTGTAGTGGATAATAATTTTGCTAGGTTTAAGCGAGCCACGCCCACTGCTTAATGTAGCTCCAATACAAGTTTATGGATTCTTCAAAATTTTGAGCAGTCGTATCGTACTTAGTCTTACGCCTAGGGCAACCATTGACAAGAGTTCTGCCGTTCGGAACCGGCTAAAATAAGTAGAAAATAAGTAGGTCCCTTCTAATACTGTCCAAAATTTAACACGCACAACAGTAATGGAAGAGAAGCTCGGCCAAAGAACCCTTCGGGGCTTTAAGTGCCACATGTTTATTTTTTTTTTATATTATCGACAACCTTAGATGCCATAGATGCCATTCATATTGTTCCTGATTCCATAGACTCTGATTTTTTATATTTTACATACATATAAAATAGATTATTAATATTATTATATAAGGCTATGATGCACCGCGACCTGAAGACCTTTTGTGCAGCCTATTCCCTAACTAGCAGATCTCAAGACGATTTATAAATCTTGTCGCTGCTGTGGAATTGATTTTAACTAGGTCCCTGGGAACTATGAATCCGTTGCCTAGGTAGTATAGTCTGCGTCTAGCCACAGCTGGACAATTGCAAAGAACGTGTTCTGTTGTTTCCTGCTCTTCAAGACAGAGTCGACAGAGATCGTTGTTTACCACACCCATTTTGGTTATGTGATAATTAAGTTTACAATGACCTGTTAGTAGTTCAGTGTACAGTTGAATCTTTTCGACTGGCGCATGCTCTCCAGTAATCGGTTAGACTACTTTTTTCCTTTTCACATATTAAGTTGTTCATGAAACTACTGTTTACCCCGCAGGGTTCTGGGCCTATGAAAGGAGTGTCTGCACCCTTTTTGGCCAGTAAATCTACCATTTCATTTCCTGCATGCTTCTCGTGTCCCGGTACCCATATTAGAGTCACAGAGTTACTCTTTGCTAGGGTATTGAGGAGTTCAAAGCATTCCCAAATCAACTTAAATTGGAACGAGAAATTCATTAGTGATTTTAGAGCTGCCTGACTGTCCGATAGAATGCATATGTTGGTTCCTCGAGTGCCCCTACATAGGCATTCTCTGACAGATAGCTCTAAGGCGTGGACCTCCCCCTGAAAAATGGAAGCTATTTCTCCCATTGCAATTGCCTTCCGGAAATTTGGCCCTAGAATTCCCGCTCCAGCACTGCCATCTTCCATTTTGGACCCATCAGTGTACCATAGCTGTGAGCCTTGATCTAGAAATATTTCGTTGTTTCTCCACGCTGAGCGATCATGAATGATCACTTCGAAAAGTTTGGAGAATATAAATTTTTTATCCATCCTGTCAAAAACCGTGAGGCCCGGTGAATTCCAGACTACGTCTAGAATCTTTATGTGCCTTTTTAGGTTACCTTCTTTCAGGTGAATAGAGTTCGAAACTATAAAATAGATAGTTTTTATATATTTATTTTCGTTTAATTCAATAGAAATTTGTAAAAAACAATTGATAAGATATGGGAAACATTAATTTGAGGGCTTAAAGAAAGGTCTTAGTCACATTTGTGCCATCCAATAAACATGCACTGATCCCACAGCGATATTATTGCTGTTGCTTGCGACTTACGTTTGTTGCTGTCGTTCATGAGCTCAATATATTGTACAAAACACACATTTATATAATGGCTGTTGGCTTTGGCCCAATTGCTTTGTGTGTTCTATCGGTAGGAGCAGCATCAGCAGCAGCTGCAGTATTGATATTACACAAATCAATTGAAAATCAATTGTCTGTTAAAAACAATCATAATAATAATAATAATAATAAAAATTTTTCAAAACTACCTACATACTATATAATAAGTACCTACATACTTGTGTAGTATGTAGGTACTACTACGAATTACTACGATGGGGGATCCCAGAACTACCCGACCTGACATATAGATGGCGGCAGTAGTTTGAAAAAATTACTTTGGTGAAAAGTGGCAACCTTATAAAACATATGTTTTAAGTTACAAGTCGTCACGTTGATTAGCATTTTTTTTTTTGGAACCATCGAAATTTAAGGACCTCAGTGAATTTGTAAACATGGAAAAAATTGGTCACAATTGGTATTGTAATTCAATACTTTCATTTGAAAGGCATCAGTCGAACGAATATTAAAGCCGAACTAGATTTTACTCTGGGAGAGTCTGCTCCTTCGTTTACATCCATAAAATATTCAGTGGCAGAGTTTAAACGAGATCGTACGAGCTGCCAAGACGAACACTGTAGTGGTCAACCAATTGAGGTGGCCTCGCCAGAAAAGGTTAAGAAAATCAATGGTATTGGATAATCGCCGGCTGAAGGTGTGTGAGCTACGTGAAATCGTATATTGATCGAAAATTTGGAGATGAAAGAGCTGTGTGCAAGATGGGTGCCGCGTTTGCTCACGATAGAACAAAATCAACATCGTGAAGATGTTTCTATAGAGTGTTTGGCGATGTTGCACAGTAATAAAGCCGAGTTTTTGCGTCGATTCGAAACCATGGATGAGACATGAGTCCACTACTTCACACCTGAGACAAAGGAGCAGTCAAAACACAGTGGAATGAAAGGGGAAAATCGTGTCCAAAGAAGGCGAAGACAGTTCCATCTGCAGGCAAGGTTATGGCGTCTGTTTTTTGGGATGCACATGGGATAATTTTTATTGATTATCTTCAAAAAGGAAAAACAATCAACTGCGAGTATTATGCTAATTTGTTGCAGCGTTTATGTGATGAATTTAAAGGAAAAAGGCCGCATTTGGAGAAAAAGAAAGTGTTGTTTCATCAAGACAACGCACCAGTTCACACATCCGCTTGCGATGGCCAAAATCAATGAGTTAAAGCTCAAATTGCTTCAGCACGCACCTTATTCACCAGATTTAGCTCCTTCGGATTATTTTCTATTTCCAAATTTGAAAAAATGGCTTGGTAGTAGATGATTTGCAAATAATGAAGAGTTGGAGTCTGTGGTAGATGGCTATTTTAATGAGCTAGACAGTTCATACTATAAACAGGGTATCGAAGCTATAGAATATCGTTGGGAAAAATGTATAGAGCTAAAAGGAGATTATGTTGAGGAATAAAGAAAAATGTTTCCAAATTTGCTGTGATTTCTTTGTTATGTCGTGTAGTTCCGGGACCGCCCGCGTATTAAAGGAGAAAGAAAATGAGAAACGAGTGTTTATAATTTGAAAAGTTAAATATAAGTATACACAGATTTTATGATAAATTTTTATGATGAAATTGAAATGAAATAAAGACAAGTTTAAATAAGACTGTGCAACAAATTAAACATTTCTCGATTGCAACAGAGTGTTATGGATTCAGTAAAATAACAAAAGTATATCAGAATCATAATTTAAAAGGTTTTTTTTTTTTGTTTTTTTCTCCTTTAAACTCCTAATTGGAGCATAGGGCCTCCACAAGGCTTCGCCATCGCACACGGTTTTGGGCAGTTGATCTAGCGCCTTCCCATGTGATGCCGGCAGCAGCTAGCTCACCCAGTATTGATCGTCTCCAGGTGTTTCTTGGTCGTCCGCGGCTTCTGCTCCCTTGCGGGTTCCACTCAAGCGACATTCGCGTGATACTATCTGGCTGCTTTCTTAGCGTGTGTCCAATCCAGCGCCACTTTCTACGCTTAATCTGTATCAGTATGGGCTCTACGCTCGTCAGACGCCATAGTGCCTCGTTTGAAACTGTGTTGGGCCAGAAAATTCTATAAATGATCCTCAAACACTTGTTGACGAAAGCTTGCAGTCTCTGCGTGATGGAGTTCGAGATCAGCCATGTTTCACTTCCGTACAGTAGTGTCGATTTCACACATGCGGAGAATATTCGTAATTTCGTGCGTCTGGATATTTGGGAATTTGCCCATACTGATTTTAGCCGACCAAATGCTGTCTCTGCTTTGCTTAGCCTGCAGTTAGCATCCTCCTCAGCTCCCCCGTCTGTTGCTATCGTGCAACCGAGGTAGCAGAAACTTTCGACGAATTCAATCGCACAGCCGTCAATCATTATATGCCTTCTATTGGAATGATTGATTCTCATAGCTTTGGTCTTCGCAATATTTATCGCTAATCCGACGGTGCGTGCCAGCGCGACTAAACCGTTCGCCTTCGCTTGCATATCGGAGAATTTGTGCGAGAGGAGACAAATGTCATCGGCAAAGTCCAAGTCCTCAAGCTGCCGCGCGATATTTCACACAATGCCAGTTCTCTTGTGCTGAGTGAGGCTGCTCATGACGTCATCCAACACAATGGCGAAGAGAAGCGGGGAGAGAGGGCAGCCCTGCCGTACTCCAGCGTTGGTCGTGAGTGAATCACTGATGTTACCATTGTGTAGAAGTATTGATTGAAATAAAAAAGAGTGAATATGCCTAATTGGAAATATTCATAGGCTGTCAGAATTTTGAAAATTCCATCCACCTTAATACACACGACATTATGACATTGACTAAATATTTACAATGCAAATTCTATTTAAAAAATAAATAGATTGATAACTTTTAATCGCTGAAAAATGCATTTTAAATTTCCATGTAATCTGTTTTTTTTTCGTTCTGAAATTTATTTTGCTTTTAAATTTTCTCATCCACTACTTTCAAGCCACACTTTGCTGTGTGGCTCAGCATTTTATAGGATTAAAGGAAGGAAATTGCAGCTTCTAGGTATGTGAACGTATTATGTGAGACGATATTAAGACGTAATCATAATAAAATATATATATTTTATTAGATTAAAAGAGATGAGAGAAAACAAAGCAAAAAAATAAAAATAAAAACAAAAATAGAACAACAATTTAATTATGCCACTCAAGTTCATATCAAGAATATTCCAACATTTACTTTATGCTCATCTCCAATAATATAAACGACTATATATGACACATACCTTACATATGTACGAGTACATGCTATACATCTAAATTTACAGCAACACCATATCACCATAGCACATCGTCATCGTCATCGTAACGATGTTAGACGTTTTTCCCTGTTAACATTTTTGAGAGGAGATAAAATTCAATTTGATTCAGATTGAAATATTTTACTTTCGCTATGCACGTGCGCCTACTTGGGCACACGTAGAATTGCGCATATAGCCAGTAGGAAAAATATGTCTTTTAAGACACTGGGAAATTGGTTCTATGCAGAAGACGTAATTATTTATGGCAGCTTAAAGTTTTAAAAATTCCGCAACTTTGTATGGAACCTACATTATATAGTGGGCACGGCTAGATATTTTTTTTGAGAGATTATTTTCCCTTATAATATTAATCTACGTACCAAATATGTTTGCCATAGATGGAAGAAGAAGTTAAGGCATTAAAAAATTTTTTTAAATTCTGCTACTTTGTATGAGAGCTACATTAATAATGGGCGTGCCTTTTCCATTTCTTTCGAAATTTTTTTTCTTTATATTATAAATCTTTTGGAGCACAAATATGGTTGCCCTATATGGAAACACACGAAGTATGTTAAGGAGGGTTAAACTTTTTTTTAACGCTAAGGCTCTGTATGGATGCTCTGCATGGGTCTTCAAATTCTCCAGTACTTCGTCTTTCCACCGAATGTTAGGTGTACCTCTTCTGCGTCATCCATCTGTGGGTTCCAAATATAACTCCGTCTTCTGCAGCATTTGTTAGCGAGAGTGCCCGTTCGCAATGTCTTTAGGCTAGTATCTAGTTCCAAGACAGCCAAAGACCTTCAATACTTTAAACTCATAGTTATCAAGAATAACGTGCTGTCCAAGATACTGGGACTCTTTGTTTATTGACACTAGGCGCTTTGTCTTGCTCTCGTTCACCGTAAGACCCATTCCACGCAACTTTTCTTCCAACTATGAGAATGTTGCACTGACTGGTCACGTGTTCAGCAGACGTCCCGTAAAAAGATTGAAGAAGTCGCACCTTATCTGAAACCCAGCTCTGCATTAAACGACGTGGACAGGTTTCACACAGTACGCTCAATAGATCCGTGTATGCGATGCTAAGGAGATTTATACCACGGTAGTTGGTGCAAATAGTGGGGTCTCCTTTCTTATGTACAGGACAGAGAGCACTGAGCCTCTAAACAAATTTAAAAAAAATCTTAATTGTGAATAAAAACTTAATTTAAATCAGAAATTCGAATAAACTTAGGCTTAAAAACTGACTGATTACGATTTGATGCCATCTACAGTATTCACATGTCTGTCAGAAGTCTTCGAAGACGGATGCCTACTTTTTCTACAGGGTGCCCACAACTTTACGTAAGAGTATATATAAAGTATATGTTTAGGTTTATGTTATGATTGCTCTTGTCATTGTCACTATCAATATGATGATAATATCTTATAATTGAATTTCAGCCTTGTCATTTTTAACATCTAACGGAATTCAATGAACTTTTGAACTACAAGGAAAAAACATTTTTCAACAAACGAACATTGAATGTGTTGTGTTGATAAGGAACTAGTTCTGCCTATAGTGCACATATTTATATTTCCTTTATCCCAATGGGTAAAAGCTGATTTAAAATTTTCCAATTGTTGTATTATTCTTTTTTGTTTTTGTTTTTCCTATTTATTCTCTACTACTTATTATATACATATAAGTACTCATATGTATGGGCATATTTTCCGTTTAACTAAATATTTGACATTCTACTACGAATGACAGCGTCACATTATTCTGCATTTAAATCAAAACGATATAATTCCCACACCTTATACACAGCAGTATTTCACAGTACAGAAAACACGCACATCAGTAAATAATGACACATGCACACAAGAGCATTGAGACCATTAAATGAATTTTTAATTTTGCAAATTGCTTCAACTTATACGTGAATTGTTCAATATGTACGTTATTGTGATATGGCAACTCTGGTGTTGGTAAATGTGATTTGACATTAGCTGTCGTAAAGTTTGACATTTTCAATGACATATGTATTCGAAGCGTTTTATATGTCGCTTTCAGTCAATTAAACGTTGTGTCTCGTCCATTAGAATTATGATCCCAGAACTATTAAAGAGGCTGTCCATATTTGCGTTAGTGCAAAAAGGGAATTAAGAATGTGAAATGCTAAGTGAAGTAGGATATTTCTTTTTTCTTTTTTTTTTTTTTTTATTTGGCAGTTGTTGATGTGACATTTTTCTATGCAAAATTTCTCTCAGCCTCAAATATTCAATTCAGTATATAAATATAAATGATAATAAATACACAAGAACACCCAGAAAAACCAAAATACAAAAATAAAATAAAAAATATTCCCCCAACTGATAAATGTCAGAAATTTTGTTGCTGTGTTGAGGCAGTATGAATATGAAGGAACTGGTTCACGTCAACAAGAGTCGATGTAATGAGGCTAACGTGAACAGGCTCAATACTTGAGATTCAACTTCAACAATAACTATAACTTCTCTGGCTTGGCTAGATGCCACACCAAAGAGGTTACCAGCAAATGGGAGGAAAAGAAATTTGCAGAACACTGGCGCAATAGTGCAGGGCAGCGTCAAGCAAAACAATTCCTAACCCCACATTTGGTAGAGCTGACCTACGTATTCTATGTGGTTATTTCACAGGCCACTGCAGCCTCACATGCCACGTAAAGAAGTTAGATCTATCTGACACTGATGTCTGCAGATTCTGCAACTTAGACATCGAAAGCTCGGAGCACATTCTCTGTGAATGTCAAGGTCTTGGCAGACCACTTTGGTGATAGTACAGTGCCTCCATATAAATTGTGGAATAACGAACCCAACAAAGTGCTGAAATATATTAAAAGCCTAAAAATCTAGGGTTACCTAAAGACTGCGCAATAGATCAAGTCTCGTCGCAGTGCATAAGGATCTGTTAATAATAATAATAATAATGTGCTGCGAATGCTATATTATGATATGGACGTAGTTACAAAGTTACATTAGATTGAGGTGGCTGTCTTAACTTGGGCTCATCATGGTGCCGTTCGTGGTGTAGTTAGACTAGCCCATCTATAATGAAATCGAGTTTCGAGCGAAACGATTTACACTTTTTAATTGATATTGTATAATTTTGCGACATGTAAACGTCTAGTAATCGCCCCGGCAATATTGGGGGGATAGCTAAAACTAACGTTGCCTTCTGATCAGACAGTATCCCGTGATGACTTCTACCAATATAATAAGCCGTATAAGTTAAGCTCTATTAGGTATTTTGCCGTAAGGCAGGCAATTGTACATGAAGGTTCCAACTTCCATATATGGCTCAACCTAAATATAAGATTTATTAGCGTTTTTATTGAGCATATTAAAATCCAATGAGAGCGCTAGCTCTGTTATTTCAAGCGAATGAAAGAATACGCTCCGGCCAAGAAGATGCTTTATCGTAGTCTTCTAATGGATACCGACGATGAGGAAGAGCGCAGCATCGGTATAACCAGTAAATACTAAAAAAATCTGTTAGCGCAAGGTATTTCATGCAGACGGAAATGAAGAAAATCACAGAGATGATTGCAGCAGTGATCTGATTCCGCCAATATTGAAGACACACGAAAAAATTAAAGTCTTGTTCCTTAGATAGGATAAGGTTACACCTGAGTACCAAATGAAATAAAATTCTACATACGTATTTGGGCTCATTGAATTCAATTTCGTGATTAGTTTGACTCGAATAGGTCGTACCTTGTTTCTAATCTCAAAAAATGGTAAAAGTCGAAATATATATTAAAATTTAATACCCAACATCACTTATATAGGAGTAAAATTTATGACCGACCCCCACTAATTTTTTCTGCTCAATATTTTTACTGAACATACCAACCTCTTATCTTAACTTCTAATGGAGGCTCCCTCACAAAATCGATTATCTTACAAAATTCACTCCCAAAGTTCCCCAGGTGCCTAAAGAACGATATGACCCACCTCTATTAATTTTTGCTACGCAGCATTTTGAACAAAATTAAGTTAAAAATACCTGCAAGTTGATCAATAATGTCATAATTGAACAGGAATCACATTTAGAGTTCTGAAATGTATAACCGACCTTCATTAATTTTTCTGCCACAACATTTCCCTATTTCCACCCCATGTGGCGGCTACCCTACAATATTAATGGCAGACTTATGGATTTATAATTGCAGTAGTGTTAATATTCCACCTCCTAAATGAAACTATAATTTACTAAAGATACAAGTTTTGTATTAAATTATTATCTAATAAATTATGTATGACATTGGAGAAAAAAATGTATGTTTTCTACTATCTATGTACTGTTGCTTAACATTATATATAAACATTAGTAGATTTGAAATATATAGATATTAGTGAACAAATGTTTATATACATACATGTCTATCATTAATTTATATATACATATTTTATGCTTTGTCCTGTGTAGAATAACTAACACGAATTGTCTCACGTAGTATATAGGTAGTACCTGCACATATGCATGTTCAGCAGTCCATACGCTAATTGGAAAATATGTACGCATACTTCTCATGACATCGGGCAAGATTATAAGGATACATTTTCATGGTATGGTAATAAAGAACAAACAACAAAAATCATTACCCCAATCAAATGGGATATCGAGCCAATGATATGTACCATAAATACTCACATGTAAGGACTGTGTGAAAATATAATATCAGGTGATTAATATCACATTTTATTAAATATTCTTATACAATTTTCTTAAATATTTATTCAATATAAACGTACTACTTGTAAGTTTAGAGTAGATTAACGATATTTTTGTATGACATAAATCAGCCCTGTTTCGAAATATGTACCTTTCTCCACGAAAATATCTTAAAAATCAGATCAAGAGAAATCAAAAATGGTGCTCGTTTTTTTTTTTAAACATGACCAATCAGTCGGTTTGGTTTGAACATCCAGACAATCTCGGAACTATGTGATGCCTTTCTAAATAAGAAAAATAATAACATTCCTGGTTTTCGCTCCCAAAATAGAAGCAAAAAATAGAAGGGCATGTCTCATACACCTTAACATCCAGTCTATCTCAAAAATGTACCGCTTATTCCTACGTTTAGAAACATCCATTGTGTGTATTTGGAAGTGTAAAAATTAACAAAGAAACCAAAGGCGGTCTGAACTCTGCTCATGGAAAACGACTTGGGGACTTTTACTTTGCTTAGATTTTCGAATGGCCTTAGGCACTTAAGAACATGATTTTGTCCATCTTCGCATTAAAAAGAAATGAGTTTGTTTTCAAGTGTTTGTTTTTTGTGCCTTTTGTATGGGTGTTCCCTTAAAAGATGTAGATAGGAAATTTTGGGTTTGAAATATTAATATATGCAAGGGAAATTTTCACAGTTTTTCCACTAAACACTCTATTCTGTGCTACTGTGAAAATGGCCCTTAGTCATATATTTTACCCTCTTAGGAGTACCACTGGAAAAAGTGGGAGCTAAATTTATAAAAAAAATTTTAATTTTTTATAATGAAACCCGCCCAAGGATTGAAGTTAGAAGG
The DNA here is from genome assembly GCA_963854835.1 of Megamerina dolium. Classification (NCBI taxonomy): domain Eukaryota; kingdom Metazoa; phylum Arthropoda; class Insecta; order Diptera; family Megamerinidae; genus Megamerina; species Megamerina dolium. The sequence goes on from OY978526.1 coordinate 77,429,262, forward strand.
GAGAAATATTAGAAAGAAAAAATTTAAGAGAATTGACTATACACTCGGCTCCTATAGGGGCGATTTCTGCGCCGTTATGCTCATATTGTGTTCATTTTGTTAGGAAGCCCCCTTAAGCGGGAAAGATAAAAGGTAAGTATGTTAAGGAAAAATATTGAAAAGGTAAAACTATTGGGATCTGCAGGTATTTTTAACCAACTTAGAGGGGATTCTTGAGCAGATATTGGGTTATTTGTGAATTTTCATCTGTTTTTATGTTCATTTTGTATGGCAACCCTCTTAAGATGTCAGAATAGAGGGTAAGTATATAACAGAAAAATATTAAAGAGGCAAAACGAATGGCGGTCGGATTTACATGTCACCCCTCAGAGGCACCTTCTGGGCAGTTATGGAGTTATCTATCAATTTTCAGATGTTTTTCGTTCAATTTGTATGGCAACCCCGTTAGGATGCCAAAATAGAGGGTAAGTATATATGAGAAAAATATTGAAGAGTTAAAACTAATGGTGGTCGGATTTACATGTCATCCCATAGAGGCATTTTCTGAGGAGCTATGGGATTATTTGTAAATTTTTAGGTGTTTTTCGTTCAATTTGTATGGCAACCGCCTTAAGATGTCAACATAGAGTGTAAGTATATATGTGAAAAATATAGAAGAGGTAAAACTAGTGGTGATCGGATTTACATGTCATCCTTTCGATGACATGTATTGTATATTTGGATGAAATATTATGATGATAAAATCAATGATGGTCGGTTATATATTTTGACACTCTAGATGACTATGATAGCCTATTTGATCAAGTATATACTTTATAGGGGAGCCCCCCAAAATGACTGAAGATTTGGGATATGTATATTTTGAAAAAATTTCGAAAATATCAAATTAATGGTTATACATTTTACCACATCTAAGTGCGACTCCAGCGAGCGGGCTAGCAAATAATAGGGGTAGATAATATATTTGACAACCTCTGGAGGTAAAATTTTATAATTAAATAATAAGAAAAGTAATAAATATATTTTCCAACTTTATGGTGAATTCTAAAATTTCATCAATTGAAGGACGAAATAGTTTTTATTTATAAATTCCATTACTTTTAACCTCTAAGAGCTAGAGTTCACATTGAAAATTTGTTCGACCATACATTAATAAAAACGTACAAAAAATATAATGGCATTCTGTTATATAACCGAATGCCTTTATATTCCCATAATTTTTTTTTTGTTTTCATTTTTTCGATTTTGACCTCTGTTTTTATTGATATTGTTGTTGCTGATTGGGTTTTCCAAATGATTTCACATGAAGACACGCACGCTCGCACGTATCACTAGTACATATGTATGCATGTACGTACTTTACGTCCCACACACATACATATGTTATGTTTGTCGAAGCTTATTTAAAGGAAAATATTCTTAGTTATCCCTGTTTTACGTGACTGTGTTTGAGTGCAAGCATGTGTGGATTTGTCTTCATGTTTGTAATTCTAAAGAAATATGTGCTGTTATGTTCAGTACAAGTTTGCTTACACATGTACATATGTAGGTACACTATTTATATAGTATTTACATATGTTTGTGTGTGTGCCATTCGTGTGTGTGTGTGTGTGACCTTTATATGATACCCTAAAAATAAGTCAATTCCATATTTACTACATATGTACAGACTCGTACATGTGTAGTATGTGTAAATGTAGTATTTGCTGTGTAATTCAATTTTGTCCATTACAGATACCTCCCTCATATGCTGGTATTCTCACTCATATGCTACTTTTCCTTATAAACACATATACACCATATACATATACGGCTTCAATTCATATTTGGTATGTCCTCATAACCTGATCTGCACACATTGACGTATATTCAATGGTACCTATCCTTAATAATCTTCTTCTTATTGATATTAGTCTTTCAGCCTGTAGTTGTTTTTGTTGGTCAATAATTTTGTAATATTTAATTTTCAATAAAATCAGCAATAGAAAATGAGAGAGAGAGAGAGAGAAAATATATTTTATAAAATAATCAAATAGATGATATTATTGAGAGATGCAAGCAATGTCAGTCAGAATGGGTTAACAATGATGATGATGATGATGATCATAATGATATTTATCCTATAAAAACACAACCACACACTTATATACGTGTACAACTTTATATTCAAATATGCACACAATTTATTATTCATGGCTTGGGTGTTATCTCTTTTTTTTTTTTTGTTGTCTTTATTAAAGTACATAAACCAAGAATGAAAAAAAAAAACACGACATCAACATTTATGTTATTATTAATCAATGAGCATCAGAGACATCAGTTATGTGGAATCAGTGAAGTGAGATTTAAGTGAAAAATCAAAACGTTAAAAATTTTAAAGAGTGTAATTTTTGCAATACACTGTGACAGACATACAAATATATAATACATTCGAAAACCCAAAAATTTATATTGGAGGCAGGCTGGGTTTTCAACCGATGACGCCCATTTTTCTACATATATGTTCGTTTATAAAAATAATCTCACGTAGCGAATGTCAATACTATAACTTTATATTTTCAACCAAAAAGGGTAAAAATATATTTTTGAAAATATTTTTTGTATGGGAGGTAGGTGTGGTTTTCAGTCGATAACGCCCATTTTTTTATATATATGTTCGTTTATAAAAATAATCGTATATACCGAATTTCAGTATTATAACTTTATATTTTCATGCATAAATTGTCAAATCATATATTCGAAAACATGTTTTTGTATGGGAGGTATAAGTACTTTTCACTAAACAATGTTTATTTTCTAACAGTTTTGTTCACTGATGAAAATAGCTATATGTACCAAGTTTCAGTTTTATAGCTATATATTTTCACATGAAAATTGTAAAAACATATATTCGAAAATATGCTTTTGTATAGGAGGTAGATGTGATTTTTATTCAATTCTGCCTGTTTTGAAATATACTTATTTCTTTATGACAATAAGCTTGTGTGCTAAGTTTCAGTCATGTAGCTTTATATTTTCATACGAAAATTGTACAAATATATATTCGAAAATAGAATTTTATATGAAAGCTAGGCATGATTTTCATTCCATTATATCAGTTTTCACAGACAATCATTTATTGATAAAAATAAGCTTGTGTGCCGAGTTTCAGTTCCACAGCTTTATATTTTCGTAGGCAAATTTCAAAAACATATATTCGAACATATAGTTTTGCATGAGAGAAAAGCATGCTTTTCACCCGATTACTGCCGTTTTCGAACATACTCATTTGATGATCAAAATATCCTCATGTCACAAGTTTCAGTTCTATAGCTCTATATTTACGTGCGCAAATTATAGAAAAATATATTCGAAACTATACTTTTGTATGAGAGGTACACGTAGTTTTCAATAAAAAACATCAATTTTCAAGAAAACACTCTCGTTGATCAAAATTATATTATCTGTCGAGTTTTAGCTCTATAACTTTTTACTTTGATGAGCAAATACAATACTTTTGTATGGGAGGTCAGACTGGAAAGGGGACAAAATCTTTGTAACAACTGTTAACTTCATTGTACTGGGTTTTTATATACATGCAATGTATTCTGTATCCTTGTGTTTGTTTCAGCATCACATTTTTCATTATAAACGATACTTTAAGACTTTTAATTTATTTGAAATTTGGAAACTCGATTTCGATCATTGCCAAAAGGCTGATGATTAGTTGACATGGCGTGTAAAATGCGTAAGAAAGTTAGAAAGAACTTTTCACACCAAATGTTATATAACTTACTCCATACAAATCCATTGATTCAATTTTATTGACGGAAACATGAAACGCTGCACATACTTTGTGAAACGTGTGCTGTGCGCTATTACTTTTAGAGGAAGAAAACTATTTAAGAGGTTAGGGGGGGTAGGGAGAAAATGAGTTAATGTTCCAAATGGAAGTTCATATAAAGTGCTATGTACATTAGGTCGGCTTCAAATATGTTAGTATAACAAAAAAGGATGATTCTAAAGTCTGAAATTATTAGCACTGTGCGATTAATTGTTTAATCAAACACATTGATTTAATTAAAATTTATGTTTAATAAATTATTCGATTAAGCAAAATATTGGTTAATCAAAAATTGAAAATATTCGATTAATCAGAATATTTTTGATTAATTAAATAATTTTATTTTTAATTATTTGATTAATTCATTAATGGGACATTTAATTAATCAGCTTGTTCGACTAAGCACCTTTAAAAATTAAATGTTAATCCCCAAAATTGAACAAATAAATTGTATTTTATATAAAAAATATTATTTTCCATACAAAACAATATTTATTTGTTAAAATTATGGCCCCTGCTACCTCAAAAGTGATTTACACGCATGATTTCTTGCCCAATTATATTTTCAATGACAATTTATGGACATACAATTAGATCCATCTTAATGTACACTCTTCAACATTAAATTAAACTGCTCTCCACTCTCTCTCTCTCTCTCTCTTTCTTTTTCGCTCTGCCTTTGTATCTCTTGACCTATTTATTTATTAGTGAATTGGTTTTTTGTTTTGTTTTATTTAGTTGATGATGTTGTTGTTGTTGTTGTATTTGCTTTCTTAACTAAACACAAGCCCAACAATAATAAATCAATGTTTTTCTTTCGTAATATTAGACAAACCGGTCAATAGCAAATAGCATATCCTCCCATAAAACCATATAATTAAATATGGGAATATATAAAATCATCTGAATAGTAAAAACAAACTCATAGGAATAAATATCATCACTCTATCTCTCTCTCTCTCTCTCTCGCTCTCTCTTCCATTTACGCTCATCATCACCATCACCAAATTGAAGCGGAAAAAATTCAAATAAAGATGCATATTAAACGTATAGATAGATATAAACATCCTTAAACCGAAAAAGACAAGATGATAAGACACATTTTTTTGTTCCTATGTCAATACTTACATGTATGATAGTATGTATGAGTATGTATATAAAGGATTCCCCCTACACATCATACAAGCTGTTGCAAAAATACCACAAATAATCGAAAAAAAACAACCAAAAATAAAACAAACAAAAAAAAATTGGGCTATAAAGAAAAATAAAATGATACCAAAGGGCAACAAATATAACAACAACAACAACAACAAAAATGCAATCATCCTTTTGGCCTTAATAATATAAGCACATACATACACATATAGTGGATATTTCCACAGAAAAAGGACAAATAAAACGCAAATACATAGTATGAGACAGTATTAATGATACTGATTGAGGCAGATGGAGATGATCCTACTCACGTAGTGTAAATGCGTTTATAAATTAAATGGAATGTTTTTTTTTCTGAAGAAAACGAAATATGATATCCATTATAGATTTACATAAGACGTTCAGAATCCAATGTGATTAAGTTTGCTTTTTGAAATATATTTATTATATTCATATTTTTAAAAAGTTTTTATCAAAGCAATAATGTTCTTTATTCTTATTAAACTAGTTCTCGTATTAAACCACATTAATTAAAGAACAAACGAATTTTCTTAAAGATGAGATAATAATTTCTCTAACACTTGCGATCGCTGAATCCATATTCATGTCTTAGTTGGATCGGTCGCCTCCAACCTGAAAGAATGCAAATTAAAGACCCGATGGGCTCATTGGCCGAGCTTTTCTTCCATTGCTGTTGTGCATGTTAAACTTTTGGACAGTATTAGAAGGGATCTACTTATTTTAGCCGGTTCTGAACGGCAGAACCCTTGTGGCATCACTTTTTCTGAGCTTTGTCACAGAGTTCTTTCAGAAACTTTTTCATGGCAAATTGTTACTACCGGAAGAATTGCCAATTGCTTGCCGACACGTAGGTACCGTTCGAAAGAAAAATCTTTTCGATATTATCCTCTATCTCTACCCATAAAACATCAGAATCTTCACAAATAATTATCTCGAAATCGTCAATAGACGGTTAAAATTTATGAATGACTTCCATTGAAATTTTCTTCATATACTTATCTCCTTTTTTTTTACTTACCTCCTACCTTTACCCCTTACATGAGCTCCCACAAAAATAAAAAAATAAATATGAGGCACTTAAAGCCCCGAAGGGCTCATTGGCCGAGCTTCTCTTCCATTGCTGTTGTGCGTGTTAAACTTTTGGACAGTATTAGAGGGGATCTACTTATTTTAGCCGGTTCTGAACGGCAGAACCCTTGTGACATCACTTTTTATGAGCTTTGTCACAGAGTTCTTTTAGAAGCTTTTTCATGGCAAGTTGTTAATGTCGGCAGAATTGCCAATTGCTTGCCGACAGGTGGGTACCGTTCAAAAGAAAAATCTTTTCGATATCAAATTTGTTATGCATCAGCTGGGGATTGAAGCACGACCTACAGATCAGAAGGTCAAAACACTAACCACTGAGCTACTGAGCTCCCATACAAAGTGAAATTAATCGTATCTGGAAAAACTATAAATAATTACCCAAGAAGCCACGTTAGAGGGGCAAAATCTATTAATGAATCCCATTAATTTTTGTTCCTCGAAATTTTTTTGAGAACATTATTATCCCCTATTTCTACCCTTTACAGGGACTCTCATACAAAGTGAACTTAAAAGCATTTGAAAATCAATAAATAATTATCCAGGAAGTTCCGCTAGAGGGTTAAAATTATAAATGACTTCATTAAGATATTAGCCTTGATGTTTTTCTGAATATAGTTAACCCCTATTTTTACCCCGGAGAGGGGCTCCCATACAAAGCGAACTTAAAAGCATTTGAATATCTACAAATAATTAACCAACAACTTCACCTAGAGGAGTAAAACGTATAATAGACTCCTTTAATTTCTACAACTCAACATTTTTTTAACATACTAACCCCCTATCGTTACTGCTTAGATGGGCTGCCCTACAAAATCAACTTCAAACTATTTGGAAATCTACAAATAATTACTAAAGAATCGTACCTAGAGGGTTAAAAAATTTTGACTCTTCGACATTTTGTCTGAGCATACATATCTCCCATCTAGGCTCTTTCATACAAAAGGAACTTTAAAACACCTGAAAATCTAAAAAATCCCGTTAAAGGATTAAAACGTATGACCGACCATCAATTTTTTTTTTTTTAATGATCCCTTAAATATACTTACCCTCTTAAGAGGTATGCCTTACAAAATTAACTATTTTTTAAATAAATTTTCGCTCCTACGACTCCCAGAGTTTTCATAGAGGGCCTCCAACATGCGACTAAAGTTCATTCATTTTTATTACTCAACATTTTTTCTGAACGTACTTGCTACCTATATTTAGTCAGATTGCTCTACAAAATGAGCTGAAAAGCGACTGAAAATCAACAAACAACTCCATAACTGCCCAAGAATAGTCTCTAGCCTCATGAAATGTATGATCAACCCGAATTAATATTTCTTCGAATACATTTCCTCCAATACTAACACGCTATATCCACTCCTTAAAAGGGCTTCTGTACAAAATTGATGTTCACATTTCATGATTTTAAAAACTGACTTGTTTTTAATGAAGTTTTTAGCCATGAAATTCTTATGCCATCACGAAAATTGTGATTGTAATAAGGAAAGAAATGGAATGGAAGAACACGCTCCAGCTAAGAAGGTGTTATATTCGAAACCCGCTGGAGGACGACGCAGAAGAGGAAGACCTAACCTCTGATGGAAAGAACCTGACGGCGCTTGGAATTTCTAACTGGCTGCAGCGAGCGAAAAACAGAGATGGCTGGCTAAACATGTTATATTCGGCCTAAATCGATATTCGGTTGTTATGGCCACGTAAGTAAGTAAGTCATAAGGAAATAAAAGAAATTTAAGTGATTACCTAATTGAAATCACATTTACTTAGAAATGTGCATAGCAAAGCTATTGAATATCCGAGTGTACGCAATTTTTTTTTTTTTCGAAAATAAGGTTTTTAAAGGAATGCTGGATCTTAAAGGATTGAGGTTTTAGACTGAAAGACTATGGTGTTTACTTTAGAATAAAGTTAATCCAGCTATTCCGAATCATTTACTATAAATAAGTCCCAAGTGGGAATTTTTATTTAAAAAATTTTATTAACATGTTCACTCTTAAATCATCGATCGTAATCAAAATGGTTCACGCGAGTACTCCTATTTTGAAAGTTTTGCTTTCTCCAACTAGATATTTCACAACTTAACGAATTAGGTGTGAACAAATCAGGTGTGAATTCATTTCATCTTTGAAGTTATTATTTCTATCCTCTTGATCTCTTTCTCTCTCTTTTTCTTTCTTTGGTACAGTAAATTACTTTTCTACTACATGCCTTCCCATTACGTTTCTCATGAGCGTAATATTAAGTTTGTTTATTTCATAAGACGATTAAAATACATATAAATTGTGTTTAAACACATTACTAGCTCGTGAAGTATATAAACATATGCTTAGTATGTACGTATATAAGTATAAATAATTAAGTATATAAATCAAAGAAATTCTACACTGTACTTAATATGTATGAAATTGTATAGGATTTTAAAGTAATGTGTGTAGATCCTGCATATCCTACATACTTGTATACTGCTTATATACTGGTTTATATATGCCTTCATGTATCACTTGAGTTTAATTTTAATTATAATTTTTTTGTACCTTAACAGTTTCATAAATTATAAAAGCTTTGTCGAAAGAATCTGATAAAATACATTTTTTTCCCCTTTATCACTCCTAATTGGAGCATAGGACCTCGACAAGGCTTCTCCATCGCACACGATTCTGGGCTATTGTTCTAGCGCCATCCCATGTGATGTTGACATCAGCTAGTTCCCGCAGGGTTGACCTTCTTCCGGTGTGTTTTGGCCGTCCGCGTCTTCTGCTTACTTGCGAGTACCATGCGAGCGACGTTCTCGTGATGCTTTCTGGCTGCTTCCTTAGCGTGTGGCCAATCCAGCGCCACTTCCTACGCTTAATATGGTTCAGTATAGGTTTCTGGGTCGTTAGACGCCATAGAGCCTCCTTGTTGAAGATAATGTTAGGCCAGAATATTCTACATATGATCCTCAAACACTTATTGACGAAAGCTTGAAGTCTCTGCATGATGGAGTTCAAGATCAGCCATGTTTCGCTTTCGTATAGTAATTTCTTCATCTTGAAAATCAGAAAAGACTGTTAATGGAAGTTTTTTTCCTCCTGATGGGCCCTTAATATTAGTACTAATTAGAAGTCATAAAAATTCCAAAATACGAGTTTTGAAAAATTCATAACTGTGAGTTATGAAAGATCCCTAAATATTGAACCTAAAAGACTATTATTTAGATGAACTCTCAACACTTTATGAATGGTTTTATACACCTTTTCGGACTCTTAAATTAGTTTAAAATATTTTTAAATGTATTATGACTCAAAAATGCTCATTAATGACTGACATTTTATGACACTTTTATTTTTGAAATTTTTATTTTTATTTATTGTACCAACTGGAATTTTACAAACAGAAGAATACACATTTGAAACTAAAAATTTGAATGATTTCAAGAAGAAAAAATATTGAAATTTTGACAATTTTCGAGTCATATATATAACAATGTTCGAAAAACGTTTAGAAATAAGAGCATAATATGAGTAAGTTATCATTATTTTTTAAGTTGTGTATGAAAAATGTTCAGAAAATTCAACAGAAATATGAATTTTTACCCTAAAGCCTCAGAAAACATACAAAATTATAATTATTTTCAAAGTTATATATTAACAGAGTTTAAAAAACGTTCAAAAATCTCCGCTTTATACGAACTTTCACTTTAAAACCTCAAAAAACATACAAAATTATGATTATTTTGGAAACTATATAATAAAAGAGTTCAAAAAACGTTCAAAAATCGTTCAAAAACTTTCACTTTAAAACCTGAGAAAACGTACAAAATTATGATTATTTTCAAAGTTATGTATTAAAAGAGTTCAAAAAACGTTCAAAAATTCCAATTTAATATGAACTTTAATTGTAAATCCTCAGAGATGATAAAACACTGTGATTCCTTCTGGAGTTATATATAAAATCCTACATAAACGTTCAGGAATAAAAGCAAAATATGAAAAATTTTCTAGATATATGAACATATATATGATTCTTTTCGGATTTTTGCAACTGAAGGTACCAAAAATGTACAGTAATGCACTCTAAAGCCTCGAAAGGAATACAAAATTATAATTCTATCAGGAGTTATATATAAGAACAAGCCAGAAACGTTCAAATATCCTCAAAAGACTCGCAAATAATAGAAAATTATGATAATTTTCCGTGTCTTAAGTATAAAAGTAGGCTCAAAACTTTCAGAAATGATAAATGTTCACTCTACAAAGCCTCCGAAAATATAGAAAATTATTTTGATTTTTGAATCCTCATATCATAATTCTTAGAAAATATTCAGAAATATCATTCTTTTTAGATTAATATTTCAAAGTGCCTATATTCTCGTTGATTGCAAATGTTTTTTCTGTGATTGGGAAATTAACTACTTAGTATATTACAGAAATTATTATTTCTCATATTTTTATTTGATCATTTTAATCGTCTATTATAAATAATAATGCAATAAAAAATTTAGAATGCATAAAAATTTTACAAGAAACTTCTTAAATCCCAAGCTCAAATTATGGGCATCATTTAAATTTTAGTATTGTTAAAAAATAAGGCCAAAAAACCAAAATAATATAAATATAAATAATAATGTGATTACAAAACGCCTAATATGCCCTTAACATTTCAAACGCATAATACCCAACATTAAAATGTGCATGTCATTAGGTTGATGGAGTAATAATGTGAAAATAAGCAGCACAAAAATAACCGAAATTGAGCAATGACGATAACATAGATTTGTTGCCAAAAAAAAAAATAAATAAAAATCATGGCAATCATGCCATTTTGTAAAATCTTGACATTTATTTCCAACTACTACATACTACTGCTGCTAATGATGCTGCAGCTGCTATTGACTGCTACTGAAACAAAGCTGTCGTTTCAAAACAAAAGTGCCTGTTAAAGTCATTATTACCATTACCTACATATAATCACACACAAACACTCAAACACACACACACACACACACACAATTACCCTTAATCCTCATTCCTTCGATTTAATTCGCTATTTATAAATAGAAAGTTTCAAAATATATTGAAATAAGTGTAACGAACCAAAAAAAAAAAAAAAACAAGAAGAAGAACCAAATTGAAAACAAAAGTGACAAATAAATTGCGTCTTAACTTACGCTCAGCTTTTCATTGTGGGAGCCACCAAAATTTATAGGTGTTGTTGGTTGATCAATTTTTTCCATTTTTATTGAAATTTTAAAATTAATACTTTTTTTTTTATTAAATTTATATATTTTTTGAAAATGTTTAATTTTAAGAATTATTTGAAAAATTGGTCCTCGTTTAATAATACATTTATTGGTTATTGCGTCTTTATTTTTTGTGTTTTCTTGTAATCACAATATAAATCTATTTAGTAACAGTAATTTGAGCACATTTTAAATTGCAATGCAATGTAAAATCGTACTGATGCTTGAACACACCCACTGTACTAGTAGAATCAGCACCGTTCAATTTCAACGAATCAACGAGTCTGCCTTCTTCTCACTCAACTCAACTTCAACGAGTCACATTAACACTTAACAATAGGAACAACAACAACATTAACATTAACCGTTAAAATAACGAAAGACAAATTGTGATTTTGTGTTTTTTTTTTGTTTTTCTTCACACTTCAAGTATCAAGTTAAATGCGAAATGCCTTTATGATCATCAAAATATAGGTAGATATATGCATATACATATATATATATATATATCGAATTTACTCTCGTATATACTGTTCGTTGGTTTTCCGCCTTATAACAACTGTTATATTGGAATTCTCATTTACAACTGAAGCCTGTCGTTGCTGAAGCTTCTTATCATAGCGTTAGGATGTTGGAGATTGTAGAAAAGTACACTTATCGAATGTACCCTATACATTTGTATAGTATGTACGTGCATATTTTGCCTTTTGGGCGTGCGTGCATAAGTGAAAGAACAACAAACAATATATATATATATATATGTTAGCAAAATAAACAATGTAAAGAAAACACAAAACACTAAAGCAAAATACTGTTATTTGTTTTTGTTTTTATTTTCTTTTATTTTTTTTTTCCCCCAGCAATTTTATTATGCTCTCTAAATACTTTTGTATGTATGCATAGCATCACTATTGGTTTACTTTCAATTTCCGTTTTGATATTTGAGTATGCATACGAGAGTTGATATCGTATGTATTACCTGAAAGCTTTTTACTTTTTACGTACTTAAAGTTGTGCTCAAATTGTGTTGGTTTGTCGTGTATTTTTTTTTTTAAACAAATACATATATTATATATGTATTTGTAAAATATATACCCAAATGGAAACTTAGATATATCCTTCGATCAAAAATAAGTACATCAATAATAATGGGCTGATATACAAAAATAAGACGGGTTACGCCTATCTTTTGTATAAAAAATCGTATATATTGAAAATATTTGTCTCGTTGTTATGTTGAAAAATTTTGGAAAATTTTGGATAAAATAGCTGAGCGAAAAATATAAAATGTGAATCATTTCCAAGGGAGCATAAGAAAATTCTTCGTTTCGACTCGACTACTTTTTCAGTTTTTTTTACAAGATCATTAATTTTTAGGGGAACCCCTTAAGATTTGAGGTAAGAGTTGAGAATTTTTAGAGGAAATGTCATACATAGACGCGATAGCTATGGAGCTTTTGTCAGTTATGAGATTTTTTGCGGTAATTTTTATGGTAGTCTACTTAAGGGATGAAGAGAGGTGGTCAGTCAAGTTTGAGGAAATGTTGAAAGGAAAAAATAAATGGATGTCGGTCATACATTTCGCCGTTTTAGGGGCGATTTCTGCTTAGTTATAGCATTATTTGTTAATTTCCAGGTGCCTTTTCGATCATTTTGTATGGGATCCCCCTTAGAAGGTAGAGGTATGGAGTAAGTATATTCGATCCCTGCCCACCTTGGAAATCGTAGGCAATGAGACCTCTGATGCATTAGCAAGAGAAGGTTCTGCGACTGATTTAATCAGCCCTGAGCCTGCTTTGCCATTACCCGCTGGAGCCATCAAGGCCACGGTCTACAGCTGGGCTAATCTAGTCCATAAGTTGACCTGGCAGGCCGAGAAAAGGTGCATATGGACGAAATCCATGTTACTTAACATATTGGGTAAATCGTCGCATTTCCTCCTCTCTAACCGGATTGGTAACAAACCACTTCCTATGGGCAAAGCACATGGAAAAGGTAGGACTAGGAAGCAGTGCACTCTGCCCAGCCTGTAAAAAAGAAGATGAGATGGCGACTACTTTTTATATATCTACCTTGCTTTCGTTCGAATCAGGTTTGAGGTTTTTGGCACTGCCGTGCTGAGGGTCGAAACTCTTAGGTCCTTAGCACCACAGGATCTACTCCCATTTCTTTGGAGAACGGGTAGATTTAAAACACAATAAAATGGAACTTCGATCGCATTCGGATTTTCAGTCATTTTTATGAAAGATCCCTCAAGGGGTGGATATCAGTGCTATCAGGAAAACAATTAATTTGGATTAGTACTTTTCACTTTAGGGGCAATTCCTTGTCGATTATTTGTGAATTTTCAAAACATCTGAAAATCGACAAATATCTCCATAGCTGGTCAGGAATTGCCCCTAGTGGGTTAAACTATATAAAAGTTCCCCGTTCAGTTTTCGTCTTCAATATTTCTACCGAGCATACTTACCCACTATCTACAAACCTTATTGAGAGTACCATACTAAAAATCGGCAAAACCTCACCAGGAATCGTCCGTAGAACAGTAAAATGTATAAACGACCTCCATTAATTTTTCCTCTTCAATATTTCTTCTGAATGTACTTACTCCCTATGTCTGCCGCTTAATGGAAATCCTATTCGAAATAAACCCAAAAAACCTGAAAATTGACAAAATCTGCTCGGAAATCGCCCCAAAGGCAGTGAAATGTGTGTCCGACCCCCATTAATTTTTTTCTTTATTAATACAATATCTCCTCTAAACATTATTAAGCCATATTATAACTTTTTGGAAAGGTCCACTACAAAATAGGTGGTTTTATAAAGAACAGAAAAAGTAGGCAGGCCCAAATCAGGAATTTCTATATGCTTCCTTTGGGGGAAATGCTTGAAACGATTTTAGAAGCCAGGTAGTCAAATTTCTGTTCCATAATCTCCGTTAATATATATAACATACTTAACAGCATTCTTGTATGTGTATGCTGTGAGTGTTGTCAACCCATATGTCGATGCCATAATACCCTGGCAATTGAAGTAATTGAGAGGAATTACCTATTCTAGTCCATTTTAAATTAAAGAGCTCGTGACTGGGCTTCAATACAGAACTGTTTCAGAATAATTGTTATAACCAATTTTAATGGAAGAAATTCCAATAACAGGGGGACACCATTTAAAAAAATTCAATTAATTTTTGCCTTTCTGTAAAAAATTCTTTTAAATAAAAATATTATAAATTTTGGATATATAAATGCATGTTGCTATACGCAATAATAACTGCGTAAATTTTTTGAAGAAAAAAAGCTAAATGCAAGTGTTGGCGACACTGAAAAAGAGAGTAAGTATGTAGAGATAAACCGGAAGGCAATATTGGTCCGTGCTTAAAGCTTTCTCTCTCTCTCTCTCTCTCGGTGTGTATTTCTGTTCAACAATCAACATGATTATGATTTGATGTTAGTGCGCTTTTCAATTTCAATTGCACTTCATTACATACATCGTTGTTCTTGTACGTACACAGTTACTGTTAATGATGCTCACGTTTGAAGAGCAACACAAATACCGATAGCAAGAGGCAAGAGGTGAAGTAAAAAAGGAGGGCGTGTATAATATGACGCATTTGATACTCTCATAGAAATAGATAAGTATAGATAAATAGCCTAGGTCATAGTTGAAAAGTATAAACTAAAAAAAAAATATATTCAAGAAATATATATACGAGTTAAAGAATATATGTATGAATATGGAAAAAAAAAATGAAAATGATATATATACAAGTATACAAGTATAAATGTAAGGATTTTGAAAAAAGAACAATTATTGCAATCAAGGTAATATCAAAAAGTAGAGCAATAAAATATCTTACAATACAACTATGTAGGTTAGCATCGCTTTTTATAATCGTACTCGAGTATAAGTACAATTGAATTGAATTCCTTTAGGCATTCAATTGCATTCCTAAGAACATTACAATAGGTCAAATTGTTCGGGAGAGAAAACGAAAATGAGTAGGGCTTAAGCAGTGAAATACAATTTCACTAATATTATTGAGTAAAATCCCTAAAAAGATCATAGATCTACCATTAATTTCGTGTCGCTGAAATATGTAAAATAAAAATGCCATTTATTTGTATCAAAATAAAGCAAAGAAAAAAATACAATATATCGAATTTATTTCTGAGTCAAATTTTATAATAAAACATCTGAAATAAAATTTTAATACTACCTTAACCCTTTCTCTCTACAAATTGATGAGTATTTTTGACGTTTTTAAAAGAAAATTTACCAAAATGCACTAAATCGTATATACGGAATATTATCGAATTATTATTGTTACGAAATATTATATTATATTATATTATCTTATGTTAAAAAGACATAACATCCATGCAACCGATGTGAAACGACATAGAAAACCAAAAACACACTCATTTCTGTTTTGCTAACAGTCAAATGCCTCATAACAGCGAAATGTAATGTTAAATGTTAAAAAAAGAGCACTCAGGTATTTCAAGTGTAAAGAAGTTCTACGTTAAATTTAATTGGCGTTAAATGTAATTTAGTAATTAATAAACAATAAGTGATAGACGAAAAAGCGATAAACCTGAAATCGTGAAAAAAAAAACAATATAATAATTTATCACCTTTTAAATGCAACATTCAATTTCACTGTTAAGCCTAATGTTAACAACAGATCAATTATATTTTTACTCTGTTCAATAATTTATAACTGTCGCATGGATTTTTCGCTTTTGATGACTTCTAGTAGAATTTCACAAAAATATTCATAAAATATTTTAACCCTTTAAATGCTCGATTGAGAGAAAATTTCTTATCATTTAATATTCTATTTTGCTATTAACGAGTGATCAATTTAAATTTTTGATTTTTTCCAAATTATCCAACTGTCGCATGGAGTTATTGTCGTTGAAAAGCCCTAATGAAAGTTGCCTGTCAAATTCTTTGAAATACCACAGCACAAATTCCCACAAAAACATTTTAACCTATGAAATGTCCCATTTAGTGCATTTTTTGAGATTTCGTTGCCAAATTTCACTATTATTTAAAAGTCATTATTATTATAAAGGTTATTCAATGCACTGCGACCTAAAAGATCTTTTGTGCGCCTATTAAAAAGTTATTAAGTTACTAAAGTCATATTTTGCTTTCTTTCAGAATTTTACATTTTTATATTGAGGAAGGTCAAAGTTCAAAAGATTTGAGAAAAATCAAATAATTAATAACAAAAATTAATAACAAATCAAAATAATTAATAACAAATAATTCCACAATTGCACAACAGCAGCTAATAGAGAGATGAAATGTATGACCAACCCCCATTAAAATTTTTTCATAACATATTTTTCGAACAAACTTATACCCTACCTCTACCATTTAAGGGGGTTCCCACTTAAAATGTATGCAAAAATTTCGGAATATCGACACATATCTGTCAGATATTACCTCTACATAAATGAAATATAAGACTAATATCTAATAAAAAAAAAATATGTGGCACTTGTAAGCCCCGAAGAGCTCTTTGGCCGAGCTTCTCTTCCAGTACTGTTATGCGGGTTAAATTTTGAACAGAATTGGTAAGGGACCAACTAATTTTAGCCGATTCCGAACGGCAGAACTATTGCGACATCACTTTTTCAGAGCTTTGTCACAGAATTCTTTTTTCAATGGCAAATTGTTACTGCCGGAAGAATTGCCAATTGCTTGCTGACAGGTGGGTGCCGCTCGAAAAGAAACCTTTCCAATATTAAATTTATTGTTCTTCAGCCGGGGATTGAACCCACAACCTACACAGCCCAATACACTAACCACTGAGCTACGGCACCCTGAGATCCATTTGTTCAACCTAATATCCGGAGACACCATGTGAGCAGTGGAAGTGAATTTTATACAAACGTAAATTTCATATTGATTTTATATGGACCGTATATATGACACAATGCAAAGTTTGCTCAAGTTCGCGTTGGTAAAAACATATAGGGACAAAAAAAAAAGAAAACAAAAATATATATTTTTGGGTTACAAAAAAATAAAAAAATTATGTCTGTCTCTATCTTTAACAGCCGTAGCGTTATTTGACTATTTTTATGTTCATTTTGTATGGGAGCCGCCTTAAATGATGGAGATAGGGAATACGTATGTTCGGAAAAAATTTTTGTAAGTAAATATTGATGGCTGTCGGTCTACTTCTGGACAGTTGGGGTTTTTTTTTATCGATATTTCTCCCATTTCTGTCGCATTTTTACAGAACCTTGTGAGATCAGGAAGTTTTGTGTATCAAATTCGTGAAGAATAGTGCACATCACACAACTAATCCATGTGCATAGATCCGTGAATTCGAAATCATTCATAAAATTATCTTTAGTTAAACACGCTGGTTACGCTAAGAAAAACATTTACCTGCTCCAATGTGCATATGTCATATGACAGTCATGTTCGCATTCTATCATAGAAATATGTTTATATTATTCGACTTGTATGAATGTGTTTGCCTAACAACATCCACATATGCTGTTAAGCATCCCATTAGAGAGATGATGAGGTAGATGAGGTTTTTGAGTATGTCAATGTCGGTAAGTGATGTCTGCTTGTTTGTTTATAATACTCAGTACATCCCTACACGTCTGCTTACTTAACGATTGCCATTAGAGTGATGAATTTTTTTAGTTCAGGAAACAATACAAGCACAAAAACCACCAAGTATGTGTATGCACACATTCTTATGTGTAGTATTATTGCTGATGCATAATTGAAATGCAAAAAAAAAAAAGAAGTAAAAACAACAACAGCAACAACAAAATGTGAGTAGGATTAAAGAAAATGGCATAGAAATTATACTCTTGTTAGTACATTTGTATGCAGCATTAGTTCGTATTCAAAATGCGCAAATACCTACAGTACGAGTGTATCTATATGACGCAAAATATTTGTATGGGATATAAAGGGCCATAAAGGAGTATGAGAATCATCATGGTATAGTACAAAAGTTACAGCCTCGAGTTCAAGGAGAAAGAGGCAATGTACTCGTATTTGTTGTACAATAACCCATGCCAAGAACATACATGCACATGAACATATAACTGAATCTATGTGTTTATGTATAGATATATGTAGATATTTGTTGCTTTTCTTGTGTTTTTTTATTTTTTTTTTTCATTTATTTATTTTTTTATTTTCTGAACATTTTTCGTTAATTTAATTTTGATGTTCTTAAGTTTGCTTCGCAGAGAAAAGAGAAGGGGTATGAATTAGTAATAGTAGACCAGACAATGAATGAACGTGTTTTCATTTGTGATTTTTATAATTGTATGTGTGTGGTGGTTAAGTCAAATTTTCAATAAATAAACAATGATCTTCGCAAAAAAATGCCGTCACGTATGATAAACACTGTCAATGTTCGAAAATACATTGCTACACAAGAGCAACGAAATGATGCAATTTGATTTCTGCCAAATACATAAGAGGTTTTCGCTTGAAAATAACTATAATGAGGCATGTCTGCTATAGAAAAAATGTATATACCTCTATTTTGTCTTAAAATCCTAAGCTCAGTCGAATTATTCATACCTGTCCAGCTACCTACCGTAAATTTAATGTTATAAAGATGAATCTCAGCGCATAAAGTTGCTTTTTTTTTCCAAGGACTGAACTGTCTCGAAATGCACATAATCAGTTAAAAACTACGACTATCTTCCATACAAAAGTATAATTTCGAATGTATGGTTTTCGGCTTTGTTTACAGAAATTTGAAAATAACAGACTGAAGCTCGGCAAATACCATTTTTTATCAATAAAATTACAAAATTCAAATTGAATGCAAACCAATGCAACTGCCTCAATTACATCACATATAATGACACATTTTCGAAGATATGTTTTCTGATTTTGTGATAAGAAAAATAGAACTAGCGAGTTAAAACTTAATACATGCAGATATTTTCACCAAGAAAACTACATGATGTGAAACTGTAACTATTTCTTATATAAAAATATGTTTTCGAAGATATGTTTTTTGACTTTGTGACAAGAAATTTAAAGATATCGAACTAAACTATGGTACATCGAGATATTTTGACCAAGAAATACAAATTTTTAAAAATAAGCGCAATCTGATGAAAACTATGTATACCTTCCATACAAAAATTGATTTTCGAATTTATAATTTCTGACTTTGTGACAAGAAATTTAAAGATATCGAACTAAACTATGGTACATCGAGATATTTTGACCAAGAAATACAAATTTTTAAAAATGAGCGCAATCTGATGAAAACTATGTATACCTTCCATACAAAAATTGATTTTCGAATTTATATTTTCTGACTTTGCGACAAGAAATTTACAGAGATCAAGCTGAAATTCTGTACATGAAATTCTTTTGAACTAAGAATATATAATTTTAAAAATGAGCGAAATACGATGAAAATTACTGTTATCTTCCATATAAAAATATGTTTTCGAAAAAAATTGAAAACTATTGAGCTCAAACTTGATGGATAATTTTTCTACCCCAAGCGATTGAACAAATTTAAAAATTATAGCTATCTAATGAAAACTATGACTTGCTGTCTTACAAAATGTGGTTTTTGAATTGATGTTTTTTGACTTTGCAACAAGAAATAGATAGCTCTTAAGCTTAAACTCGATACAAAAGTTGTTGTTTTAAGCGAATAGAGAATTTTAAAAATGAGCGCAATCTGATGAAAATTACGCTTAGCTTCCATACAAAAATATCTTCATTTTTTATACTTTACTTCCAGACGTTTAAAGCAATCATGCTGAAATTTGACACAGAACATCAGTTTTATCTATAAATCAATCAATTTGAAAATATAAGCATTTGGATAAAAATTAAACATACTTTTCATACAAAACTTTAATTTCGAACATATATTTTTATCCTTTTATGTACAAAAACATTGAGCTATAGATCTAAAACTCAGTAGTTGAAATTATTTTTTAACCAAAAACAAATAATTTCAAGAATAAGCATAATCGGATAATAACTACAGCTACCTTCCATACAAAAATTTATTTTCAAACATATGTTTTTATGCTTGGCTACAAAATTTATAAAGCTTTTGAGCTGAAACTGAGTAATTGAGTTTATTTAAAACAAAAACTACAACTACCTTCCATTCAAAAATGTTTTATCAGGGCTACAAAATTAAATTTGCAGTTCACATTTCCCTTATTGCTGCGTATGAGTGATATTATATTTGAATATATGTCAACAATGCGTATGAATTATTAATAATGCAATATACATAATCCTGTTAATCATACTCTATGTAAAGCATCTATGACATCCAGGCTTTATTCTTATTTTGACAAAACAAATAAAGAAACACACTGTCACAACCCAATTGACATATTTTGAATATAGATTTTCCACAACTCAAATATTCCGTTTTTCATCATAGAAAAATATTGTCAATGGTAAGTATGTGATGCCAACATATTTCACAGATTGACCTTGAAGGCCAATACAAACGAGTTAGAAGGGTTAGAGCTACACTTGGCAGATTATCATTATAATTACAAAATATAATGCAATCGAAACGAAATAAACATTTTATTTGCAAAATGTTAGGTATTAAAATGAATGTTCATGTACTTGTATGTATATAAATGTTTATATTTTTGGAGGAAAATATTTACATTCACAGTAGCCGAGAGATAATTTGAAAAAAGTATTTAAAAATCATATTAAATTGCTTAAAAATAACTAAAATAAGCACATATAATAACAAAAATTATATTCAAATAAAATATTTAGTAAAAATTTATAAGAACAGATAGAGAAAAACATTAATAAATAAACTCAACTCTATTTATTTATACGCACAAGACCAAAAATTAACATAAGTTTAGAATAAATTTAATATGTAAACGCTCAACAAGAATTTATACGATTTTCAATCATATACCATTCCTTTTCAAACTCAATTATAAATCCTAGAATAGAAAAGTAAATAAAAAAAATATTCATATTCATATCTATTTAAATACACAACGACCCTTCGTGACCATCTCATACAGAAGACAGCCACAATAAGCTCTACATGTAGACAATGCGTTCAGATAAGCTCATTAAAATTCTTACATTTATCATTTGTGCCTGCGACGTCATATACGTATTGTATATAAATATTGTAGCAGCATCTGTTCATAATAAAGCTTAAATGGAAAATGAGCCATAGTGCAAACACTTACACACAGCTATGTATGTATAAAATGCGCAATATCATTTCACGTACATATATGTTGTATGTTTCCGTTCAATATCATACATTGTGTGTGTGTGTGTGTGTAGCATTTATTGGTACACTTGCACGCATCGCCATCAACGCCATTGTGAATGACGCATTGGATTCATCCACCCCATCCGTACCCCATCAAACAATCACCATCACACCTCCCATTCAAACACAAACACACAAAAAAAATTCCATTTTGTTTTTATTACGTTTTATCGTTCATCTTATTTTGCTTGCGATATTCGCGTTGATTCGGTGCGTTTGCACCATTCTCTTTTGAGTTTATTTTATCTTTGCTTTTTGTTGTTGTTGTTCTTGTTAGAATACTAATGCGAGTGTAACAGTTGTTGTTGTTATTGTTCGACTATTTTACTACTAGACATAATATATTTTAGAATTTATTATGCAGAATTGCTTGTCTCTGTCGTATAAAAACATATGTATTTATATATATATATATATATATATATATATATATATATATATATATATATATATATATATATATGTATATATATATATGTATATATATATATGTGTGTGTATGTGAGCATATTTATATTAAGGTGGGTGAAAATTTTTAAATGGCTTTATTCAGCGAATAATATTGATTTTTGATCATTTCAAGCATTTATTAACATAGAAGCAACAACTACCATAAAATCATTAATTTTTCATGGGAGCCACCCTATGAAATGGAATTATGGGATAAATTTGTTCAGTGGAAATATTGAGGAGAAAAAATTAATTGGGCTCAGTCATACACTTCACTGCTCTGGAGCTGATTCCTGTTCAGTTATGAGGTTATGAGGTCATTTCTCAATTTTCGGATGTTTTTCGATCATATTGTATGGGCGTTTTATCAAGCGATGAAGCTAGAGGGTTAATATGTTCAAAGGAAATGTTGACTTGGAAACAATAATGGGCGTGGAACATATATTTTACTGCACTAGAGACGATTTCTCGGCAGTTCTTTTCAGATATCTTAAGGTAATATTGTATGGAAGAGCCTTTTCAAGGGGTGGAAATAGGAGATAAGTACAATTTGTTTGGAGGAAATATTAAGAAGGAAAAATGGATGGGGATCGGTCACATATTTCATCGCTCTAGAAGTGATTACTGTTCAGTTATGGGTTTATTTATCGATTTTCAAAGCTATTTTGAGAGGTGGAGATAGGAAGCAAATATGTTCGGAGGAAATTTTGATGTGGAAAAATTAATGACTCCATTTCAGCTATTTTCAGAAATTGGCCTTAGAGAGCAAACTTTATGACTCATCCCTATTCTATTGCCCTCCTTAACATTTTATCCGAACATACTTACCCCTTACCCCATATAACTACCTCTTAAATGGACTCCCATACAGAATGGACGTAATAAACTATATGGGTAAACTTATATAGCCCCTATATCTATGACCGGTCCCCATTCATTTTTACTGCTCAACATTTTTTTCAAAATATAACTACCCGATATCTGTACTTCTTAGTGGGGCTCCCCTATAAAATTGATGATTTTGTAAAAAAGTGGGCAAGAATTTCTTTATGTTTCCATGGGATGAAATGTTTAAAGTGATCCAAATTTTATGTTCTTCGCTGAACTAGGTTGTCAAAATTGTCGCACCATACCATTTAACCCACCTTAATATATGCTGATAGCAATATATATATTTACGTATAATATATTTCTTTTAATTCAAACTATAAACTAATGCTTCGTTTTGTTTTGTTCTAATTGAATAGTAATTTCTCATGGAATTTTCAATGGGTGTAAGTTTTAGGTCAATGAGTGATCAATTGAACTGAAGTGACCTCCGTAAAGGGTACTCAAATGAAAATAATAAAAGTAACAACAACATTAGCAGCAAGAGTTGCTTATGTGTTTTACAAGGTGTTTGCTTATATGAGCATATGCGCTCATTAGTGTTGCCGATCCCAGAATCCTTGAATCCCACCTTTAGTGGTTATTTGTCGATTTTAGGGTGATTTTGGATTAATTTTGTATAGCATGTAGAGGTAGACGATAAATATATTAGAGAAGAATTTAGTTAGAGGTGATTTCTAGAGAGCTAGGAGGTTATTTGTCAGTTTTTAGATCTTTTTTGTTAATTTCGAATTCCAAGAGAATTTTCCTTTAGGTGTTGAGTTACGAGGTAAGTAGGTTTTGGAAAAATTTTGAGGAGAGAATATTAATAGAAATTGGTCATACATTTGATTGCAATAGTTTTGGTTATATGTATTGTATAATAAGACAAATAAGGGAATTCCACTTTAGACTTTAGACTATGAAAACTGAAATTAGTGGCCACCTTAATGCAATAATTCAAAATATATATTTATAATTAAAATGATAATTAGGTTACACATATTAAATGATGGACTTAAGCTAATTTTGGTAGTACCTGAGCTTAAAAATTGTGAGCAAAGTCGGAGAACATAAGTTCGAAAATGTACTTTTCTATTGACATTAGTTGTATTCTTCATATAATTACGTACATATAATAAAAATCATCATATATACCGATTATCAGCTCTATAACTCAATATTTCTGTGCGTAAGATTAAAAACCATAAGTTCGAAAATGGGAGATAGGTTTAGATTTCATACTATCACTCACATTTTCAAACATTTTCTTGGTTGTTTAAAATAATCATATGTAATAATCATATGTGGCATTTAAAGTCTCAATAGCCTTATATTTCTGAC
Source organism: Megamerina dolium (assembly GCA_963854835.1). Taxonomy (NCBI): domain Eukaryota; kingdom Metazoa; phylum Arthropoda; class Insecta; order Diptera; family Megamerinidae; genus Megamerina; species Megamerina dolium. The sequence goes on from OY978526.1 coordinate 77,453,550, forward strand.
TATATAAACAAAAAGCATAAGTTCGAAAGCATGCTCTTGTAAGTGAGGTAGGTGTACTTTTTATTGGATTACCCTGAATTTTTAACTTTATCATTTGTTAATCAAAATAATCATATACAACTAATTTTTAGCCCAATAACTTTATATTTCTGTAAGTAAGATCAGAAAAAGTATATTCGAAACCATATTTTTATATGGGAGGCAGTCGTAATTTTCATCAGATTACCTTTATTCTTGAATACATCCATATATTATTCAAAATATCAATACAGATTAAGTTTCAGTCTAATAACTTTATATATAGGTAGAGAAATCATAAAAATACAAGTTCGAAAATAAACTTTTGTATGGCAAGTAGATGTAGTATTTATTGAATTATATTCATTCTACAATTTATCTATTTCTCAATAAAATATAATATTAAATACAACGTTTCGATTGGATATCTTTAAATTTTTGGCTCGAAAAATTTAAAAATTTATGTTCGAAAACATATATTTGTATGGAGAGTAGGACTGGTTTTGACCGAACTATGCCATTTCTCAAAGTTATCTACTTATTGTTTAAAAATATTCATGAGTGTTGACTTTCAGAACAATATCTTTATATCTAACAGTGCAAAGTGTTGAAATATTCGTTCGAAGACATTCGTTCGTATGGAAAGAAGGCATAATTATCATTGAATTACGGCCGGTTTGTTATCAGGAATGATTAGCATAGCGATATATATATATATATATATATATATATATATATATATATATATATATATATATATATATATATATATATATATATATATATATATATATATATATATATATATATATATATATATATATATATATATATATATATATATATATATATATATACAAATGTTGTACGATTTTATAAATACTTCTATTTAATAATATATATTGTATATAAATACACAACACATGCATAAATACTTAAATTGAAATTAATATGAAAACAAAACATGTACATGTCATTAAATGCTCATATTATCACAATGGCATTCGTATAAAATTATGTCACATTTATAAGTAAATATCTATGTACACAATCTATATTTAGAGGTACATTTTAAAAGTATAACGTAAACGTCCATAAAGTCAACCAATAATCAAAAAATAAACAATAAATAGAAAATAAAATAAAAAAAAACGCTCTGTAAGCTATATAAAGCAAGAATTTCTTATCGTTCAAGTTATACATATTCACATTCATGAATGGTATGTTATTTTATTCTCAGTTTTATTCTTATTTATTTATTTATTTATATGTATTTTTGCTTTTTGGAGCTTAAAATACGTACAATTCCAAAAGAAAAAATGTAAACGAGACACATTAGACATTAGAATTTATGTATGTATTGTTTTTTTTACTTTTTTTTTAATATAATGTTCGAAAAAGTATCATTTGACTAAATGCAGAACAGAAACACACGCGCGCATATTTAATCATAATGCATTCATCCCACCCAGAAAACACTCAAATATGTATATACGCATACACACAAATTCACTGCATGAATAATTAAATAATATATAATTTGTAGTGATAAAAATATATTTGAAAATATATATATATTTATCTTAGTGGAATTGATAAAATTCAAAAACACCAATATGCATTAATTTTATTCGAAATTCTTATCAACCCAACTCGAAAGTAAAGTAGTAAATAATATAATTACAAATATGTCTTATGTTTGATAAGTGATATTTTAATCAATTACAAGATTATATATTTAAAATTTAATAAGAAAACTATGAAATTTATGGAAAATGTATTAAAATAGAAATAATTATCTAAAATTTAAGGGGCATTAACACTTGTTTACCAACAAGTAGCAGATAAAATATATACGATTCAAGGTTATCGCAAAATTTCATTACATTCACAACACGAACAACACCCACATGTGCTATTATGTTCCAATCCCATTTATATGTACGTACGTAAGTATTTCATAAAAAATATTCTTTATTACCTCATATTTGTATGTTGTATTTTTTCTTCTTCGTCTCATGGCCTTTTAATCAATCGTTGAAATCTCAATGGTTTTGATCATAATGGCAGTTCGAAAAATCATTCACTTTCACCTTGTTACATATATATGACGTACGTACGTACATAACCATATATTATCAAGAGTGACCATCACACTAGAGTGTGTCAATATGTACGATTGTAGGCATAAATGCATTAAAATTATTAAAGCAATGACATATGCATGCACAGAATATTCATATCTTCATTAACATCAAGAATATACTGAAATATGCATAATAAAGAGTATGTATAAAAAGTCAATAAATTTTGTTTTAATCATAGTCTTCTTACTTATTCTCTCATTCCATTAGCATGCATAATAATCGAGTGTACATAAATGTACATTGAAATATATCCCACATATGTATTGATCTTGACCTTTATCTAAACTATAGCAATTATATTCATTCTTGATTACATTTCATTTCAATTGCGATTAATTAAAAAGAGAATTTATAGTTTATTACTCCAATATATTCTTTTTCTTATAGTATATTTATTAAAAACTATACTGGCTTGAAGATGTACAATTATTTCTGCAGAGTAGAGGGTGTACAATATGAACAATTTTTTAAATATGTATTACGTCTAACGTAATAAATTTTCAATTGTTCTCTCCACCCAATGTTTTGTTACTTTTTTATATTTATTATACATATTCGTATTGTCTTAGCGTATTTACGATTCTGGATTTTAATTGTAATCATAGAGATAGACATACATAAATTAAAAATTAATTGATCTAAATTGAAAATTTTTAATTCCGTATTTGTGTTGTTTTCTGTTTTTTCTATAATATATAGTATGCAAGAAGAAAATTAGACGTAAATTCCAAATGAAAAAAATTCACAATAGACAATATGTCTATTGTACTTGTCTATTTGCATTTATTTTAAATTCCCGCTAATGAGTTCATGACATTGTAAAGGTGGTGACACAATCCTCAACAATGTTAAGTCGCATCGAATATATGCAAAGCAAAAAAAAAAAAATAACTTAGCAAAGCAGAACAAGAAAAGAAAGGAAAATATCAATACATTGAAATACTTTACCTTGTATTTTAAGGTAAATCACAAGGATTTAATAAAAAAATATACAAATCTCAATTATATGCTTTTATTTTAGTACAAAACAAATGAAATGATAGTAAATTAGGTTTCTTTATTAAAGTATAAGCACGTAAGTAGTCTGAAACGTTTCTGAACTAAACAAGAAGGCGGTAAAACAGGTCAACAAAAACTAGGGAATGTGTTTGAGTATCTTTTGAAACGTAATTTCAGCCCTTTTGGACTCAATTTTTTGTTGAATGACAATCATTTGAGTATTTGTGTGACAATACAAAGAAATCTAACAACGAGGTGTCACTAGGTATTTGTATTCGAAAGACAATACTAAAGTAAAAATGAGTTGAGCATTGTGTACGCTCGTAATCTGCACTATCATTTACCATCGTGAAATTTCAGGCATCGTGATTTTAAAGGTGGCTGTGCCATCCTGGGGGGCATTGAACTTTGGAGACGTCCAAAAAATGTAACAATTGACGATAACATCGCTCAAAATTACCAAATGACGCAAAACAAACGTCGAATTAAAATAAGGAAGGCCATGAATATGTTAAGAAAACGTTTTTCTCACATCTTGAATCAACATTTCGGCATGAGAAAATTATCAACGTATCGGATGCTCACATTAGACCAAAATCTTGTTCGCATAAATATTTCCAACGCTCTATTAACGAAATTTAGGCGCAATAAATCAAAGTTATGTCGCTGATAAATTGCTGTAGATGAAACTTGTATATACCATTATACTCCAGAAACAAAAAATCTAGTCGAAATAATGGATCTCGAATAGGTAACCGGCTCCAGAAAGGCAACAAATATTTGTTCAGCTGGAGAAGTAATGACGACTGAAATAGTCATAGAGCTATATTTAAAAGGAGCTTATTTTTCATCATTGCTTGATAAACAGAAGGCAGAAATTGTGGAAAACTTGCCACATTTGCAAGAAAAAATGTTTGTTTCACCAAGATAATGGCACTGTCTTACACCATGAATCACGGTTTGAATGACTTGACCAGATTTAGCCATAGGTGACTCTTTTTGTTCCACAATCTAAAATGTACGTTCAGATGATAGAAATTTTCGTCAAATAAGAAGGCCATGACTTTTGTAAACAATTATTTTACAGATAGAGACGACGAGTACTATTTGCACGGGTTTGAGAGATGGGATCATCGTCGGTTAAAGTGTGTAGACTTGAAATTCACTATTGTAAAATGGTATTATATTCAAACAACTTCTGTTGATTCTTCTATCGCTGACAACTCTGTCAGTTTGTCATATGTGTATGAATGAATTTTAAATTGGGTTAAAGTAAAACAAATCAACAACAACTATTAGCAATACATAATTATAATAAAATATAAATGCGTTGAAATTTATCGAAGGACTTCAATTGGAGGATATTATGACTGACACATACATATTTATGTACATTTTGAATCCATGTAAAATACTTTTTTCTTTTTTTGCTGATTTATGAATGAATACAGGTAAATTTTGTCAAAACAAATGCTATGAGGGATTGGCAAAGAAAAATAAAATATTAAATTTTTCTGTTGTAATTATATTAAATAATTTGATAAAAATCTCACGCTTGGTCACTTGATACCTCGTAAATCGTATTTAACATTCTCACCCTCTCCACAAGACTTTCAGCACGTCGCGCAAAACAAGCGCGTTTTAAATCAGCTGGCGTCGTCATTGCTATTGTTTGCTTTTACGCCACTCTTGTTTGGTTGCTAGGTGATCCGTTGAGAATTCTATGGAAATTTTCATAATGTCATAATATGTATTTATTGAATTATTTAGATTCTATTATTTATTTTGTTCATATATGTAGATTTTCTTGTTAGCATTATTATTTATTTGGTACAATGTTCAATTTGATGGCAACAAGTGTTTTCATTTTATTTGATATTTGTTCTTTTACATATTTATTTCATACTTGTACTTTTGTTGATTTTAGATTCGGTAAATTTGAAAATTAAACAAAAAAAAATATTTTTTTGAAATACATATCTATATAGGTGAATTTTATTTATTTACATACAAACATATGCATGTCATTAATTTAATCAGTTGTATTTTTTCTTGCTTGTTTGGTTATATTTAGAAAATGCGCGCAATTATTACATTTGCATATATTTATTTATATCCAACAAATACTGTTACCTTTCTACATCGCTGAACAATACACATTCATATGCACAAACATGCATGAACGTAAGTTTTTATCAATATCAATTAAGGACCAAACACACCAGGTAGATAGTTTGCGCAAACCGGCACACGAAGTGTAGATACAATTTACACGAATTTGTTTTTTTTTTTAGTTTGTTTTTAGCAAAAAAATATTTCTCTTTCATTGTCACTTTTTCACAAACTTTACCAATTTTGTCATAAAAATCGATACAAGACCAAAATAATTGGATTCTTATATTTCCAAACGGTTGCGCACGCACTATGACGTTACACAGACAACGTTTTGCTCAGATTGTCTTTATGTTTTGCTTATATTTAATCCTGAAGCCCGAATTTATTCTTTCCATGAAAAGTGAAATTAATGACAGCTCTGTCATTTTCATCACTTATACACACATTTTTAAAAAAGAAAAATACAAAATAAAAATATCTAATAATAAATAAATAAAACATGTTGAACATTGAAAAATATTATTGTACAAGGTTACATACATAACCATACGTATGTATAAGCAACCCACCTTCAAGAGCATTTAAGACATTAACAGACGTTACACTTTCGTATTTGCTGTTAACAAAATATATTACATAAATATGTTTAATAAATTCCATAAATAAAAAATAAATGAAGGACATTTTTGATATTAGTTAAAGCAAAAGTTTTATTTTTGACGCATATTTCTTTTAATAAACCATTTTCTTATAATAAAGGCTTCGGAAATTAATTGTAACTAAAATTTTGCAGAGTTGCTTCCTCATTCATATTGTGTTGTATTAAATTCGTGCAGGACTAAAATATATCATATTATAATTTGACCTGTGATTTCGAACTATAACACTGAGCTCCTTCCGAAGCTATTAACTTAAAATATGCAATTTTTTAATCATTTACAAATAGTAAATTTGTACGAGTGCAATTAAAATTTCCCGAGTAGTGACTGCTTCTGTCGACTATCATCTGTTAATACGCAATCGTCGAATTTTGAGCAATCTACGTCATTTAGTTTGTGTTTGACACTTACTGTAAATAGAGAACTTTGTGAATACCAATGAACCAACGAACAATTGGACCATCGGAGTATGAAAGTGCGTGAGGCGTCTGAGCCTGTAGGCATCTCATCTGAGTGGGTGAATCGCATATTACATGAATATTTAGACATTAAAAAAACAAAGTGGCAACCGCATTTGCACACAATTGACCACGAACGCAATAGTGTGACCACTTCAAAGGAGTAATTGGTGATGTTCCAATACAATCCGAACGAGTTTTTGCGCCGCTTCGTAATTTCGTTCCATCACTTCGATCCATCACAGCACACTAGAGACCGAGGAACAGTAAAATTAGTGAACTTCTCTATGTGAACGTGCACCAACGAAAGCAAAAATGGGTCTGTCTTCCAATAAGGACATGGTGACAGTTTGGGATACTTGCAATATCATTAACATCGATTGAAAAGGGTAAAACGATCACCGGCGAATATTATTCACAACCATTGGACAGATTCGATATTGATTTGAAGCACAAATGACCAAATGACATTTTGTTTCCTCACCGGGGTGGTTCTATTCTCTATTCTTCTATTCTATTCTCATTTTGTACTGTGAATTATCAACCTTATATTAAATTACATGTGTGCGGGGGGATCGCTTATATTTTAGATACATTTGATAACAATGTTTCTCATGATATTTCACATTTTCAAAATCACGACCTATATATACTTTACCAAAGGTGTACATCTATTGTACGTACGCAGTTTGTACGTGCAATTTTGTACTCCCGCACAGGATGTTCAATATTTTTAAGTAGACGTCAATTCATTTAAATACATAGTCCAGTATTTTCTTTTATTTATATTTATGCATACCAACTTGCATAACTAGTAGTGTTATTGCTTAATTCATTATGTTATTGAACAAAACAAAACAAAACGAAAATAAACAAAAGAATTTTTTAATAATTTGTTTACATTTTCTTAATTACATACGAGTGAGTAAAATCTAAATTGGTTTAATTGCATTTCTTCTATAAATACAAAATCTAATTTGAATATTTTTGTATGTAGTTATCGTCACGTACCATATACGAGTATTTTGCTTATTAAAAGTAAACAACTGAGTTCTAAAAAAAAACAAGTTTGTGTATTTGGATTTTTGATTTTTTTCTTTTTCTACTTGAATGCGTTGTTGAAATTATAGCACAAAGAATGAAATGAAAGAGGATTAGACATCACGAAACAAGACATTCACTGATGCAATCGCCTTTAATTTCTCGAGATAATTTTACCAATCTATATTTTAAATAAATTTACATAAGTCAAGTTCGAGCAGAGCATTTTGGTCGCCCACTTCAAGTGACTACAAATGAAATGCGCATTCAAATCCATGCTATTCTTTATCCAGACTGACGCGGGTGTCGTAAGATTGTTTAAATCGTGTACAGGCATATTATTTGATGAAGAATAAGCAGAGATAATAAAGAAAATAGATAACAAAATCAACATTTCAAATCATCAAAGTCAGTAATTATCAGTATTAATTATTTTTCCTATTAGTTACCGTGATACTCACAGTGCATTCAATTAAATTTCGGCATTATAACAAATAAAAATATTTTTTTTTTATATTTATGATTAGCTACTATATGATCTCAATATAATTCCAACTTTTGTGGATACGTCAATTTCGCTATCACTTTGTTTATTATACCCTTCGCAGAACTATCGGAATGGTGCGAACTCGTTTTGCCTGCAGTCCCTTATAAATTGGGATAGAGTTTGGAATGGAATTGTGATTCAAATAGTTGCTACAACCATTGTGCAAATATTTTCTGTTTTAAAACCAGTAAAAATTGTTCGATGTATCAGCGGATATTATACCGAAAATAAAAATAAAAATTTGTAAGTAAACCAAGTGCATTTAGCTAAAAATGCACAATGTTGGAAAAAATAATAAAAATTTTGAAGTAAATAACTTGTTTTGTCTTATACTGCTTCTTATCAATCAATCGTTGTAGTCCTGCAATGAATTTAACCAACACAACTTGAATAGAAGAGATGGGGGTGTTCTTTTTTCTGAAATTGATGTAAGAATGAAATCCCCTATTAATCAGTAACAACTCAATGGAGACGTTGTAAAGGCGTTGATTGCCTCCTCTAAAGTGAGTGCAATAACTCCAATGTTTGTTTATATTTTCGTAGCATTAGTGTTGGAATGAGAGCAAACCAATATAATATTATTGTATAAGAATCTTATGATTTTATAATAAGCCATTTTTTTCACAACACTACATTACAAAATCTTGTTTTGTAATTATTTTCTTATTTAAAAAAATCGTTTCTTTCATTTCAATTTATATTTTTAATTTTTCTTTCTTTTTTTTTTCTTTTATGTATAATTTCTGCTGCACCATTGCCATCAAATTAATCATTTGTTTATTCGTTTTTATTTTATTATTTTGATGTCTCAAATGGACCGCCACATTATTTACCTTATTTTTATATCCCGAAATACGATTTACGTAGTTCTTTGATATTTTCAAATATTATCTTTTAATTTTCGATGAATTCGAATATAGAATTTGAATTAGATTGACTTCCATAAAAAATGTTAAAAGAAAAGAGTCGTTTTTCTTCTTCTTGATCCACCAATGAAAATATATTCAACACTCACGATTACGATTTAACAAATAACAAGCGATATGTAATAGAATTTCCTCTTGTTTATTATGCTTTTAAAATGAAAACAGAACAAACAGTGTGTACAACGTATTGAATCGAACTGAAAAGCATAAAGGCAATTTTGTATATTTTTGTAGTTCACATATGAACCTAAATACGTTAAAGGCACACAAATATGTGACAATATACCATCTATGTTTATTTGTGCTTGTCCATGTGTGTGTTTATAATAAAAAAAGAGAAAATATTCTTTTTTTTTTGTTTTTTGTTTTTTTAATTCCTTCTTATTTATATTTCGAATATAATTATTCTCGTTGTGTTATTGCTGTGTATTTTTACAGTGAAACCTGTGAAAGTAAAGCAGCCAGATAAACCTTTGTCAAAAATGCATTTCCGTTCGTTGTAGAAATGTAGATAAGTGACATCTTTAACTTACAGGGTTGCCGTATTTACTCGTTATTCGTAATGTGTTCATTTCGCTATATACGTAGATGTCAACCAACCTACTCTATTGACATTATTAATATTTCACTTGTTATATTTTTTACGAGTTCGCTTGACGTTTCAGCTATGCAATTTTTTTTCGAAAAAAATAATCTCGTTTTGGATATAATTAAAGCCAATTTTGGACTGACATTTCTCTTGTTAGTTGTTTGTGAAAAACTTAGTATAAAGCATTTTTAGTTTCTGAGCTCGCTTGGAATTTTATCCACAACACTTTAAATTGTTTTATAATATTTAATTGTCACAACATTTTTTATTAAAATCTTAGAAATTCTGTTTTTTAGGGAAAATTTAGGTCACTTGTATTTATTCCTAAGCGTTTTTCTCAGAAAATGAATACACTTGCGAAATTTCGTTGACATATCTACTTTTGGAGAACTTGACAATAGCAATCCCCGACACTTTGAGATACTTGACTCTATAACACATCATGTTTTCAGCTTATAGATTTTGAAGGCAAAAACGAATTCTAAGCCGAAAATTAATAATTTCTGTCAACCATATGAGAAATGAATCAAGTGAATCCGAAAACATGATCCATATAGTATTGTGTATTCTATGTCCTCATATATCAAATACCAAAGGTAAAAGTCTGAATTTTTGTTAAAAATGATGATGAACGGAGGAGAGAAGAAGAATTTAGGAACAAAAAAGGACAAATCTCCATAATTTTAAGCCGTCCACAGTAAGAAAGAACAAGACACCTGGCAACATCGATTTCTGCAATCATCCTCATTATCATCATCATAATATATTGATACGTTGAATGTAGTGTATACAGTTGCCAGAGGTGTTTGGAATAAATGTTGGAAAAAAAAAATTCCTCTGGGGATGATTTCTGTGCAGCTGTAGGGTTATTTTGCGATTTTCACGGGTTTTGGTGTTCATTTCGTATGGCATCCGCCTTAAGGAGTCAAGGTAACACTAATGGTGGTTAGATATACATTTTATTCTCCTAGTGGCGATTTCTGGCCAATTATGGAATTATTTGTAAATTTTCAGGGGTGTTTCGTTCATTTTGTGTGGCAGCGCACTTAAGAGGTGAGGTAGGGTTAATTATGCTCGATAAAAATATTGGGAAGTTAAAAGCAATGAGATCAGAGTTTCATTGTGACAAATTTATTTTTATAAATGTAATTGCGTTTATAAATTTGACATAATCTAATTTATTTTCTTAAACTCTCTCATTCTTTTATACGTACACATATAAAATGAACGCTCTGTTTGTCATACTATAATTATTATTATTATTATTATTATTATTATTATTATTATTATTATTATTGCTCTTAAATGCATCTACAAATATTTTATTGTTATTGGGTGTGATGTGTGTCAAGTGTCATTCACATTTATGCGCCTCTTTAAATAAATGCACTCCTTATACATTTACTCATTATTTCTCTCGCAAACATGTTGTTGTCATTGTACTCGTATACTTGTTGCATTCAGATAACTTTTACTATATACAAATGAAAATCCATAGTATCGTACGTCAGATATTTGAGTTGTTGCTTCTTCTTCTACTTCTTCTTTCTTCTATTCGTATGCACTTAAACCAAAAAAAACTTAAACTAAGCAAATGATCTTATAAAATAAAATTATAGATATCAAGAATAACACTCTGCCACAAAGCTTGTGTCATAATCTCGAAAATTGAACAATCCTGCATCTGATAAATACATGTTTAATGATGTTTAAATACCGATTTATATTATGGTATCGTGAAATTCAGATATTTTTGCTCAAAATTAGGTGAAATAAATAAAAAAAAAAATTTTAAAAAAAGAAGAACTTCTTTCGTGAATTTTATTTAGTTAGTCATCAGTCATTCTTTTTTTATATAATGTCAAACAAGTCCATTAACACGCCTGTGTAAATATTTTTCAGTAAAGAAGTGGAAAAAATGAAGAAGCCAACTTCTCTTATAGCATTATTTTGGTGCATCACAGAGAATTGCCCGTTGAGTAATTTTCATAATCAAAATTAAGTTTCAACTTAAATTTAGTATCGGCTTTTTTGACAGATTTTGGTATGGGAAATTCGTAAGAAAAGACGATACTACACCACACCTACTATTGGAACACATTGTATTTTTAAGTTAGAACTGAATTTTAACTGTAACTGTGACTAATGTAAAGTCAAATTTTTTTCTACAGTGTAATCAAACAGTTGAATAGCTACTTTTTTAACAGACACATAATGATCAACTACTTATACTAAAATACATAATAATATTAAAGCAAATATCTCTCCAAAAGTAAATGCTATAAATGATGAGTGGCTCAAGTTTAGATAAGATTTTGTCGAGTCATTCAATATAATTGCACATACAGTGGGTCAAATTTTTCATGTCAATTTTGATTAAGTTAAAATTTTATGCAAATATATGCTATGAAGAACATCGACGATGCTTTTCTTCTAGTATTGTTGTGCTTGATCATTTATACGTAATACTAAGGCAGTTTTTAAAGAGGAGTGTAAAACACCATCAATATGACATTAATGGAAATGAATATTTCTTTAAAAACGACTTTAATTTCTTCATTGTCAACAATATTTTATGTATCGAAAACAAATCGGTACAATTAGTGGAAGATTTATTAATCACTTCTGATTAATATAATTTTTCCAAATCTGCAAAATAATAATTTTTTTTATAAAAATTCAATTACAGAATTTTCCCTTCGTTATAGGCTGAGTTGTAATAACATTTCCAGTATTATATTGGTAAGGATTATGCATCTTAAACAACTGGAGCCACTGGCCGTTCAAATTTCTTTGATTTTGAAATAACGTAGGTTCGTGATAGCAAGAATATTACTCTTTTGTCTTTTGACTATAGTTTAAAGTCGTTTATGAAGGAACGTTGAATCATACTTTGAACAAGCATTTTTTTTTTATTTCAAGTATTTAAAGCTGTTTCGTAGTATTCGCTCATAACAGTTTTTAACTTTCAATGGACCCCTTAATATAATTTTTACCAAACCATTTGATCACAAATTGGAGGCACTGTATGTAATTTTAACAAAGCTTATCAGTTTGCTGCTATTAAGAAAGCATATGTAAGTCTGCTTTTTGTTTATTTACAAATATACATATTTATAATCATGATGATTATACAAATAAATAATTCTCCCAATCAGAAAGTGAGCGAGAGAGTACTAATTATTTCACGGTAGCTTTAGATAACTATAAAGAGGCTCCGTCGTTTAATCGTTGACATTCTAATGTTATTACTTATTCTTGAACTGTACTTATAAGAGGTGTTCGAATAAAAGCGCATATAAATCATAATGGCAACCTCCTGGTGTGGTCGTGGTTTTAAACCGCGTGCCTTTGCAAAACATCCACCAACTCTGTGTTATAATAAACCGGCTGCAGCACAAGTATCTCACAGTGAATACGATGATAAACGTCATCAGGCGATAATGGGTTATCTAGTGGAGACGATAATTGTACCAAAACGTTCTGCACGAACATGGACAATGCAAACGGGAGACCTTTGTCGCATCACCGTACACGAGGGCTCACAAGTGGGTGATGTGAATTTCTGGAATTTGGAGAATACCAAAGAACACTTCTATTCGGGCAAAACACGACAATTGCATAGCACCCATTTGAAAGTGTACGATCGTCTTTGGAGTTGTTTGCCATATTTGCGTCCAATGGCGACATTCGTTTTTGATTCACTCTCTAAATATGGTATCGATGAAGATGGCGGCTCACTGCATGATGTCGTTGGAACACGTTGTGATGATTACACATACAAATTAATAACTGGTCAAGATCGTGTTGGTAGTTGTCATAGTTCATTGACAAAAGCTGTGGTAGAAGAGCGTGGCATGACAGAAGATGATGTACATGATGTTTGGAATATTTTCATGTGCACTGGCTTTACACGAGTAAGTAACAACAACAACATATAACAAATATTATTAAAATTTTGTTTTTTTTTTTAATATTTTATTATTTTCAGGATACTCAACAATACTTTTGTAAACCATGTCCAGCGCAGAAAGGTGATTTTATTGAATTTATTGCCGATATAAATTTGTTGGTTGCTTTAAGCGCTTGTCCACAAGGTGATGTTTCTATATCAGTTGGCGAAGTAGTACCTGATGAAAAATGCTATCCATTAAAAGTTGAAATATTTCGTAAAAGATAAATTTAATGTGTAAAAAAATGCATGTAATAATTTTGTTTTATTACAAAAGGAAAACAAGACGAAAAAAAATTCGCCCACCTGACGACCGTGACAGGACTCGAACCTGCAATCTTCGGATTCGAAGTCCGACGCCTTATCCATTAGGCCACACGGTCCTTGTTCAATCAACTTAATTTGTAGTCATATTAATTACAAATATCCTTCGTCCTTGAACAAAATGGGGGTTGTAAAATGTATATATGCTAGTAACTTTGTACTTTCATATATTGCAATAACAAAACATAATACAGTTCCCATGTCATTCTACTTGCTTATCAATAAAATTAATTAATTAACTAGTAATTAATTAATATAACTCTAATAATTATCATTTATAAATAAATCAAATCATTTATCTTTCAAGAGCTTTCACATTGGTGCAAATTCCAGCAAACAAAGTATGATTGGCAACACAAGTAATGAGCCGCTGTAAAGTGAGGGTATATGTATTTAAAGAAATAAACTAAAAATAATTAATTTTATAAAAGAGCGTGCATAAATTAATGTAATATATTATTATATAAATTGCATTTAGTTAAAAGAATCAATAAAATTTTAATGGAAAAGGTGAGAATATGAAATGCAACACTGAGGTTGAATATATGGCTGTCACTTGTGTGTGCCTTGCTGGCTGTCAACGTCGATAGAATTTTTTCAATAGACGAACGGTGATACTTCTTTACTGCACTGAATTCAGTGTAGCAAATACCACCGATATTTTTTATTTTTGACAAATAGTTTTTAATTTTCAAAATTCATTTTCTACGTTATCGTTGTTGTTTAAGTGAAATGTTTAACAATTTGAAACAATCGAAAATCATCAAGCAGTAAATAAGAAGAATTAATAAAAAATGGCATCGCGCGGAGGACCAATGGTTACTGGGACCGACGGCAATGATTTCGAATACAGACAGAGAGTTGCAGCACCACATCAAATTAGGTTAATATCATTCGATATTACTACATTACCATTAATCAATATTTTTGATCGGTTTCGTGGCTTGGCATACAAACTACTGATAATACGTCAGCAGATAATACACAACTACATATCTGCTTAAATGTGTGGTGCTTCATAGGGCAACTAAATACCTTCGATTAGTGTGACATATATGACTAGTGACTAGTGTTATTTACGTGTGCATAAATGTAATGGGCTTCATAGGGCAGCAAGCAACTTTGACTACTGTCTGCTAATGCTGCTTCTGCTGATGTTTGCCATACAAAATGGCACATTGCCAAAATTTGTTTACATTTTCTATTTGCAGTGGTTTTTTGGATATATTGTATGTCTTATGGACATACGTATGCAAACAAAACATGCTATTTGCTAACAATAGACATATCTGGTGCGTTGACTTCAGCGTTCCTGGTCTTTATTGCCTTGTGTGAGTGCATGTGGAGTTAGTTTAAATTTTAGTTAGTTCGTATAAACGTTGCGCAAGCATGATGCACAATGGAAACAATAACACAGGAGACATTTAAAGTGTTTGTGTGCCATCGAAGAATTTTATTTATAAATATATATTTACGTTAAAATATTTTATTAATTCTAATCTCATGAAAAACAATTTCATTGCAGTTTGCTGAATAAATCCCGTCTCCGTTATGCCATTTTCTTTCATGCGTTACTCTTTTTCGTTATGCTGGCAAAATTAATGTCAGACATTTTAGATCGTTTAGATATATTTGTACTGGAGATTGAAGAGCTCGAAGTGCCGGCACCTCTTTGGTGGGAGTACATTTGGTTAGCATCGTTACTCACCTCTTTTATTGGACTAACTGCTGCACGTGGCAATAAAATACGTGAAATGCAAAAATATATGCTTGCAATTGTGGTATTTTCTGTACTGCCATTACTCTATTGTTTCATCTACTATTTCGCTGATGTGTGGGAATATTTAACATTGGCTGATGATGTTGATATTGAAGAGACAGATATTTTCCTATGGCGGGTATGTTGTATATATTGATTCATCTTCTTATGACGATGATGATTCACATAATTTAGTTTCTATTGTCGCATTTTTATTTACAAAGTTATACACATGTATTTTTATTTATATTTACAGGGTCTACCTTATGGTTTGTTATGGCATGCTTTCTGTTTTGTTGGCTTTCAAATTCATGGTTTCACATTGTATTTTGCATACAATCTCATTAAAGCATGGAAGGCTAGAAGTGCTGCTCGAAAATATCAATAAATTTGTGTATTGAATATATAATTACAACAGCAATTGTAAAGCCAAATTTGTATAAACAAAAAATATGATGCGTATTGCATACTGCGACTACTACAAAGTAACTATTTTCTAAAAAAGTTGAAAAACACAAAGAAATTAAATACTCTCTTAATGTACTTGAAAGCAATTTATTGAAAATCAAAACACAAAATAATTTATTCATATGTAATGTTGTTAAAAAAAAAAACAAAATACAAAACAAATGTAGAAAATTCACTTAAATATACACACATACATATATATACATACATACATATATTTACATAGAGGGAGAGAAAAAGTTTAATTATAAAAAGAAAGAAATTGTAAATATATACAAATGAAGGGGATTTTTTAATATATATTTTTTTTCTTTCTTATTAAAAAATAACGTTCGTATTAAATGAGATTATGATTTTTTTTTTTTTGTTTTTCATGCGAATATTGTAATACAAACGATCACAAATCGATGATCCAACAGTTGCAAAACTAGGATAAATCTATAAAAATAAAAATGTTTCCTAATTAACGAAGATGATATACACAAAGAGCTACACGAAGAACTATAGCTAGGATATTTTTTTTTTTTTTTTTTGGTTTATTACATACATCCACACATACATGCATACATATATAATGGAAAAAATATTTATTTTTTCATAAACCAAGTCCTAAAATAATAAAATGATATTACAAACAAACAAAAATGTTTTAAATCACAAACATTAATGGTTGTATATATTTATATTACACAGTTTTCTGTTATTTTTTATCCTTTTGCTTACCTTTTTTCTATGCTCTTTAAAGTAACTCAATGTGAATGTATAAGAATTAAAAAAAAAACAATAAATATTTTGTTCTTCTGAGTGGGTTCGAAAAAATCTTACTTTTTCCTATTGTTTTATTTTAAAATGAAGAAAGAAAAACAGCAAAAGTACATCAGAAGTGAACAATATTTACATTCCATTTATCGTAGCATACATTTGGGCTACATTTTATATGGTGTTGCAAATGAATAGGAAATAACGGAAATAGTAGACATCATTCACATGCGAAACAAAAATGGAGTACATCCGTACATTAATGCATTCCTCTGAGTTGGAAGTGGATGGACGGTGGTGCTCAGAGCACAAAAAAGACGTTCAAATAAGATTATGGTATGATAACCAAGGAGCAAAAATAAATGAAAAAGTAGAGTTAAAATAGAAGAGAATGATGTTAGAACAAGGCGTTTTTAACAACGAAAATATCTGTTTAGCTTGGGTTTGTTATAGATCTAGTTAATCTATGAAAAATGGCATAATACAATTTGCGAGTTCAGGTCCCAAAAACATTGACTAAATAATTAACTTTCGGAAAGATGAAGCTTAACCTCTATAAATATCATTTTTGTATTTTGTATAGAAATATCCATCATTATAAATTTATATAAAAAATATTTAAGGAAATTAAGAGAATCAAATGGAGTCTACCAATATGTCAAATCCTATTGACTCTGTTCACGGTAGCGTTATCGCACTTCAAGCGGTAGTCTCAAGTTCATACTAACATATTGTCTGCAAAATACTTCTATTCCCATTTTATTTTGTGTATATTTGATCTTTAATATTTGGATATTTCCACGACCGAATACAATTTACGCAACTAGTAGAATTTTTCCATGAAAAAATATCATATCAATAAATGTTATATCAACAAATGTCAAAATAAGTGCGTAAATTTGAAAAATAATAAAAAAACTAATTCTGGCGTAACTTTTCCCCTCCCCACTACGGCTTTTGCCTGAGGATATCAAACTCGTTACACTGACTCATTTTGAAGTGGTTCCACTTCATTATATTCATACTAAAACATGGCTGAACACCGCGCTAACAATTTTCACGTTTATCATTTATCAGAGTACTTTAATTTTCTCTCTTCGTTTGCATTTTGTCTATGGACCGAATAGATAGATTTTTTAATAAAGAATATAAAATCAACAAATGTCAAAATGACCGTATCAATTCAACAAATACAATTTATATTGCCTCATGAAAATTTCTCCCTCTCCTCTTCTCCCTTTTAGGTGTCAAAATGAGTGTCGGTGCACTGCGGGTAATGCAAATAAGCAATTAACCTAAGTTTTCATAAATGAATACGCAACTTAACTGAACAATGTTCTTTTGTCATCAAAATTTCCCTGATGATTTAAAAAAAACAACAAAGAATTTCTCAAAATAATTTTGAAATTGTATCAATTTCGTTTTATTCTCCTAGAAATATCCATTAATATAAAAAATAAAATGATAAATATGTGACATTTTTGAAATTGTATCAATTTCCTTCAATTCTCCTAGATATATCCATTAATATAAAAAATAAAATAATAAATATGTGACACTTAAAAGCCCCGAAGGTCCCTTTGGTGAAGTTTCTCTTTCAGTACTGTTGTGTGTGTTTTTTTATTTTTTTAATTTTTTTTTTTTTTTTTGACAGTATTAGAAGAGACCTACCAATATTAACCGGTTCCGAACGTCAGAACCCTTATGACAACACTTATTCTGAGCTTTGTAACAGAGTTCTTTAGAAGTTTTTTCATGGCAAATGGTTACTGCCGAAAGGATTGCCAATTGTTAGCCTACAGGGGGGTGCCGTGCGAAAGAAAACTTAAAAAATATTTGTACTAATAAGAAATATGATTCGTATTGGGTTAAAATGAATTCATTTAAATAAAAAGACCATTAAAAATAACAACAACAAAATAGTCGATTTATGTTCAACCGAATTTTTTGCTTTCTTTGTATATATTTTTTCTACTACTATGTATAAGGGAATTTTGGTCAGCAAAACTACACCTCACCACACCACACCAACTTGTTGCCTGTATTACACCACTTGCATTCAATTTATTTCGCGACAAATGAAACTACACCATTATTATGCATACAAATGTTACTATATATACGATAAACACATATTTTGGTCATAGCACATTTTTTTTTTTCATTGTCGTCAAATACATTTTGTATGCCTCTACGTAATATTTACCTTCAATTCAACTATGCCTTATATGTATGTTATCTTACATAATATGTATTGTATGTACTACATATAGTATAGAAATGACCACTAGCACCACCCTAATGCAATGGTCAATAATAAGTACATATATAATAGAAAATAACATTTCTTGCATTTATGTTTGAAAGTCTAAATAACATTACCCAATAGCAATGCAGTTACAGCACGACAGTTGTGAATATACACTATGTAGATAAAGTAGTTGCGGGTACACATCTAACCTAATAATATTGAAAATTTTATTTCGAAGGAAGAAAACATTATAAAAATTAAAAACGAAAAAAAAAAAATGGTTTAAATAATTTATATAAAATCATGCGCATTAGTAAATCCTTTCAAATACAAGAAGTAAAGCAAAATGTCAAAATTTTTTTTTTTTGATACACCACACACAGCATCCATAGTGGCGATGCATATGCGAGTACTTGCTCATAGATAAGAGTATACATAAGTGTACGTAAAAGTATAATTGTATGAGCGTTTTCATAGGAAAATAAGTAACAAGAAGCCACAACGACATCTTCGTTATAAGTGCTTAGACATAATACGTAGCATAAATATATCTGAATGATGTTGTCACAAGTGAAAAGTGTGGTAACGAATTGTAATTAAATATTTGTGTTTGATAAAAACACCATTATAGAGCAATATAATATAATAAAACAACAACAACAACAACAACAGCAAGACTAAACAATTAAATTCACAATCACAATGCGTGGCGAAGAAACATATCGTCGTATAACACGCGAAAAATTCGTGGTTCGCGGCAATACAACCATACGTACATTAGATTCGACCACCTCCTATTTGCCAGTGTTGAATAGTACCAGCACAACAACAACAAAAACAACAACAACCAGAACAACGGGGTAAGTTACTGCAGTGGAAGCACACAAAAAAAAAAAACGACCACTCCTTACCGCCATCACACTGCCAAATTGATTTACATAGTGTATGAACGTTCGCTAATGCTTGTGTGTGTATGCAGAAAAATCGATTTTCATCTTAGAATTTTCATATGTTCATGGATTCATATAAAAAACGAACAGCCTACATAGTTATGCATTCCCAAGGACTCGTGACCGCTCTCAAGGTTTTTGAGAAACATCCCTGCAATCTATTCGTACCTACAAAATCAACAGCTAGTAGTATGCTACAAAAAATATTAAATAATTTAAGAATTAGGTTGCTTGGACTGATCGGCTTTGTTGATTACTTTTCTTTTGAGGAAGTATTTTTCATAATTACCCCGAAAAAAAACACAAATTCATTCTAATTGTTATTCATATTTAGAGCATAGACTGAGTACATATTTATTGTATATTCCAAAACATGCAAAGCAGAAATCCCTAACGCATAAATGTACAAAAATGTACATATTGTAGCAATATTTATATACAAGTTGATATACAAAATACATAAACATAATGCTTACCGGTCACAATTGTAAATCACAATATAATGGTAAATCATAAAAATAATATTTATAAACAATTGCAATGATGTTACTTGTATGTATGTAGGGTATGTGTATGTATATAATGTATGGTATATATGTACATAATATAAAAAGGTAAAACTAAATAGAATTTAACATCCGGTTTGAGCAGTTTTGTTCTACAATATGTACATTAATGTGGTTCAAATATGAAGAAAATATTAAAGTTCCGCGAACAAAAAGCTTTTTTTCGTCTAAATCAACATCATGCCAAATTTGAAGCATTCACATGCATTGAATCTGTAAATTGTTTTTCTGTAACTTTTTTCCATTGCTCTTAATTTCGCTTTTTAAGTAAGTACCCTCAAGGTTTGGAGAAAATCCGAATGGGAATTGGTCATAAATTTTACCTCTCTAAGGACATTTTCTGGGCGGAAATGTGGTTACATATTTGTCGATTGTCAGATATTTTGAAAATCTCTAAATTTCACCAAGAATAGCCCTTACAGTGGGAAAATGTATAACTAAATCCCATTCATTTTTTCTCCTCAGCATTTTCACTGAACACGTTCACTTATTGCCTATCTTCACCCCTTAAAGGTATTACCATACAAAATGACCGAAAAGTATCTAAAAAAATATAGTGAATCTCATTAATTCTTCATCCTCAACATTTCTTCTGAACATAGTTCCCTAGTGTCTCCAACCATTAAGGGGGGCTCCCGTACAAAATGAGCGCAAAAACGCCTGAATATCCAAATAAACCCCATAAGGAAACAGAAATCACCTCATCACTTCATCTTAGCCTACTTACCCCATATCTCCACCGTTTAGATGGGCTTCCATACAAAATGAACGTGAACGCACTTGAAAATCGACAGTAATTGCTAGAGCGGTGAAATTTATGACCAACACCATTCATTTTCCTCTTCAGCATTTCCTTCGAACATGCCTTGAGGGGTCTCCCATACAGAATTAATGTATTGTTGCCCACAAATCGCCCCTACAGCTGTAAAATGTACGATTGACCCACCCCATTAATTTTTCAGCTTTAACATTTCCTCTTAACTTACTTACCTCAGCTCTTAAGAATGCTCCCATACAAAATGAATGTAAATACATTTGAAAATCATCAATATTTGCTCAGGAATCCGCCCTGGAAAGGTCAAATTTATGGCCAAGGCCATTTAATCAAATCAAACTTATGTGGGAATTAAATCGAAACAAAATTTATTATAATTTTTTTTTTGTACGACTAGCAATACTTTTCCACTGGGATGCCGTTAGTAAAAATTGATTTCAGACCCATGGTTTCTTGGTTTTGCTATACGATTTGTTGGCAAACAAATACTTACCACATATCTCCCATACAGAATTAACGCATTGCTATATACAAATCGCCCCTACAGCTGTAAAATGTATGACCCCATTAGTTTTTCATTCTTAAAACATCCTCTGAACTTACTTATCTCATTTATCCACCCCTTAAGGGGGCTCCCATACAAAACGAACATAAAACCATCTGAAAAGCATCAATAGTTGCTCAGGAAACGGTCGTTGAACGGTGAAATTTATTACCGACCCCTTTTAATTTTTTCCGCTTAAAATATACTACATAAATTAGGGCACATCTAATTTATATAGAAATTAAATCGAAACAAATTGTTAGAATTTATAATTTTTTTTTTGTATTGTTCGAATAACAATACTTTTCCACCAGGATGTCGTTAGTAAAAATTGATCTTAGACCCATGGTGTCTTGATTTTGCTATTATTGGCAAACAAATTTATGCCACCCTAATCTACATGTTGAAACAATTACTCGTTTCTATTATGTGTAAATGGAAAGCAAATCGCTGTATGTTACAACCACAATGATCTTTAAAATTTATTTCTTTTGGACCACCTTAATTTGGAGCACATGTTGTCCCCATATTCTCAATAATAACTAGAAAATTGTATTGCAATTTGCCCGCTACAATTGTTTCTAAATAACTATAATTTTGAATCACCCTAATGCATCAATTATAATATCCGTAAATTAAATTAATTGTTTGAACTACCTTAATGAGTCATTTTATACGCCAACAAAACAATAGAAACTCCAATGAATTTTATTTTATGTGATTTTAAAAAGAATTCGCATTTGACCACCACCATTAGTGCTTACGAGTATATGTACGAGTGCGAGCGACGAAATCAGTATGGCGTGCATTGACCATTGTTGCCAATCACGATAACTAAGAATGTTGTTAAAAAAAAAAAAAAATAAAACAAAAATACTTACTGAACTAGGCATAGCCAGACATTGCATAGAACAACACCATCATTAACGGCATCGACTAGCATACGAGTGCGGGCACATTACAGTACATTAATACATTGAATTTTTCATTACATACATATATTTAACCCCATTTATACTCGCAATTCATCATCATCAATAACAGCATAAAAACAAACAAACAAGTGGCCGGTACCATCATACTATAGCATTTGTTATTTCTTCTACACGTATTGATTGCGTAGACGACCATCCTTCAGACGTTCAAATGGCAAAGGAATGAGTGCAAGATTCAAATTTCAACGGCCAGTGGACAAATTGTTTGCAGGAAAGGAAATATATCGTAAAAATTGTTTGTTGTGGCACATTGGTAAACACGACGACGACGACGACTACAACTACGACAACGAGGACGGCAACGATCAACAGCTACGTATGACAGTGGGCACTGTTTGTATGACCACTACGTTAGTGGTCAGTTGTAAAATAACTTTTGACCAAAGCGGCGGTATTTTCACAAAAATGTGTATTGAATGTTTATTTTTTATTCCTTTTTTTATTTTGTGTGTAAAATATAGTTGGAATTATTTATCCACATCGGTGCATAATTAATATTTCGTTTGTAATAATTCGCACTAAAAGTAAATAGAATATTTGAACAAAATAAATAAAAAGCAGAACAAATCATGTTCAGTGCAAATACACAAAATTGGCTTGGCATGAATCCGCAACATCATCATCAATACCAACAATACGATAACATGAATACCACCCCATTAATACAGCATAATAATAATCATCATAATCATAATAATAATTATGCTGCGACTAATGGCATTCTACCAAGCACAACAAATATTTATTTACGCAAACGTTCCAGTGTCTCCAATTCGAATCCATCACTTGAACGTTCGGCCAGTATCGCTGGCGCTATTGCACCTCTTCCATTACAACAACAACAACAACATCAACAACCATCTGATATTCATGTGGAATATGAAGTCGCTGTACCGATTGTGTCAACATTTCGCCATACACCATATCATTCACTCTGGGATTTACATCAGTGGTAATTATTAGGCTTAGGAATAAATACCTACATTCCATGTTTCATATTTTCTGCACTCAATTCTAAGGAATTGCTTTGGGCGTTACTCTAATGCTCAATTCCTTCAAATTCGTAATTTTTATTACATGTGAAATCGTATGGTTTGTAATTTTGATTGTTGAATTTTTTTCCCCTCTCATTGACGTGGCGTGGTTAATTATGCAGTATAAAGGTAAAGGCACAATGCCGTATGTCCTTTATATGGTACATTAAAGTTGTACGTAGTAGTTTTCGCTGTCATTATAAAAGAATCAATTTTGTATGGAAGCCTCCTTAATGGAATGAAATAGGAGATCAGAACGTTTGGAGAAAATTCTGGGAAGACAAAAATTAATGGTGCTCGTTCATACATTTCAGCGCTAAAGATTTGATTCTTGTGCAGCTAAGGTGATATTTTTTCATACGTTTCTTTTGCGTTAATTTTGTATGCTTGCCCTTTAAGGGGTTGAATATGTTTAGGGGATATGTTCAGGAGAAAAATTAATAGTGTCGTTCATACATTTCACCTCTATAGTCACATTCGTGAGCAGCTAAAGTGATATTTGCCGATTTCGATGAGTTTCAATGTTCATTTTGTATGGGAAGCCCCTTTGGGGGTTCAGATAGGGGTTAATTGTGATTGAAGGAATTGATGGGGATGCAAAATTAATGGAAGTCGTTCATATATTTCATCCCTCTAGGCGCGATTCCTCTGCAGTTAATGGTTTATTTTTCAATTTTCATGAGTTTTTTGCCTCTTTATTTTGTACGTGAGGCTCCTTAAGGAAGGATATAAATATTATGGATTAACTCATGCTAATAGGTATTACTACGGGTTCAGTAAGCAAATGACGAGTAGAGCCATCTCTCGCCCGACAAAACTGACACTCTACACTAGCTCTATAAACTTAACAGAATTATTATCAGAAAAGCAAAATTTTGTTTTTGTGGTGCCACATTTTATTAGGTTCCGCTGATCAGTGGTTTGTGCGTTGGCCTGCTGATCCATAGGTCATCGGTTCAATTCCCTCGACTGTGACAACTTTAATATCTTTTTTCGAACGATGCCCAACTGTTAGCACGCAATTGGTAATTCTTCTGATAGTAACAATATGCATTGAAAAAGCTTCTAAAAGAGCTCTGTGACAAAGGTCAGAAAAAGTGATGTCACTTATCGGAACTGGAACCATTCGGAACCGGCTAACATAAGTAGGTCCCTTTTAATACCGACCAATTTTAATAAGTACTGGAAGAGAAGCTCGGTGGTATCACATAGAGCTAACCTAACCTAATTGTACCTAGATATTGGGAAGACATTAAAAAGCAAATTGTCTGATCGACCTGAAGAAAGTGTAACTAACTAACTAGGAAACTAATAAATTATTAAATTATTCCTCACTTTCATACACATTTTATATAGATTAGAAATAAATTTTAAAATTTCACTAAAACTCACACAATCATACATATTTTTCAAAAACGGCCCTGCTTTCATTTTCTACCTTTTCTTTGAGGTTAGGTTTTATGATAGTCGATCCTGAATAGCAGAAAACTGAAAATTGTTGATGTTTCATGCGCGAGAATAAATCTGAAAAGAGGCATCAAAGGCACACACATAGCAATCTATTCAGCTGGTCAAGCTGCATTAATAGCACTAGCGTCTTATTCTTTGGAGTCGAAGCTAGTGGAGGAATGCTTTAATAACATCCAATTCGTAAGTACAACGAATAAGATTGTACTCTGTTGGGTCCCGGGCCATCTGTGATGTAGGGAAATAAAATTGCTGATGAGCTGGCTAGGGCCGGTTCCGCAGCAAACCTTAGAGGTCCAGAGCCATACTGTGGTATAAACTGGGCGCAGGCTAAAACGAAGGTGAATAAATGGGAGCATAGCCTCAGAGTATCCCACTGGAAAGGGATACAAAAATTTCGCCAAGCCAAAAGGTTGGTTAAGCCATACACCTGCAATAGGGAACTGCGCAATATGTGCAAGACAAATATCAGGAAATAGTAGGTTTCCTTTCAGGACATTACTACTTGAAATATCATCTCACTAAAATCCACATTCTTGACGATACGGAATATGGGTTCAACTGCACTTGGACACAATGATAGATTCGATTCCTCAGCCAGGGATCTTCAAAGGTCGCAATTGTTGAGTTTCCCAGAAAAATTGGTCTGCTGTTAGTCTTCTGTTTGAGAAACTTTTGCAACAATCTTAAATATATAAGAGCCCACCTGGAAGCCTGTTTAAAAGGGAATACTACTCCTCAGCAATAGAGAATTAATCCATTTAAATTTCAAAATTTCACATAATTAAACGTATTGAGCAAGTAAAGCATTGGACCTTCAACTTAAATTTCTAAGGTAATAACAATTAACATAAATAAATCCTATGAAGCGACACGAATATTAAATGTCCTTTATCGGTATGGTCAACTAAGAAATTTTATATTTGTTGCCAGCTTTGTGTTTGAATGGTGTTTATGTGTTTTAGTACGCGGTTATAAATCAATACATACTTACAATGGCAATTTAATGGAGGAATTTAGTGCACAATTATTTGCCGTCATAAAGCAGGTCGCAATAAATGTTTGTGACACACATAAATCTGAAATGCTTTAAAATCTTATTTCCAATTCAAAATGTAATAATTGGACAAATTGTTGTTTATTATTTCTTTGACAAGGTGCTAATCTGTCAGTAACAATTTGACACAAATGTTTATGAAAGAACGTTGTTATAAAAAACTCAAAAGGTACTGAGTTAGGTAGGTAGGAATGAGGCACACTTAGGCCATCATAGGCCCATTGTGTTACCACTTGGTCTCTATCCCTAACGCGCCAACTCAAACCATTTTGAGCTTAAACAAATACGGAGTTTGTATTCGAGAAACTCCCTAATATTTGTCCACAACGATACAACGATAATAATCTTTGGTTTTTCCTATTTGCATTAGCTTATTATTTACTCATTTTAGTGGTCAATAAAACTAAATCGATAAATTCATTAATTTCCAAAAAGGCATATAAATATTTGATTCGAGAAAGCAATATAATTTTATTTTGTGCAAAGTCATTTATAAACACACTGTAATGTCATCAACCCTCAGAGTTGGGTGCAGATATTGGGTTGTATTAACAAAAGTTCATTACGAAATTAATGCCCCTATTGCGGTTCACAACTTTTGTAACAGTTTGGTCGCCGTCGAGAAATTCATATTGCCGTTCTCAACTCGACTGGCGGCTGATTTTTTTGATTGTGTTCATTATTTTTGTGGTATTGCCGTTTGCAACTCTGTTTCAGTTTGGTCGACAAGCACGTTAAATATACACCACTGCTCATAAGCAGTTGTGTTTGCATCAGTTGCAGTTTACTTTAAACTAATAAAGCCAAAAATAATGGAGAGATCGTAAGTAATAATTAGCTTGGCTTCATATTGTAATTTCTCAACATTTTATACATTTTCAGAAGTTTAAAAATTACAACCAAAGCCAATTTGAGAGGCTTGTTCAACTAATGGACCAGAATCCAAGCTAACAAAGTAGACGTGAATCTAAGAAAATAAGATTTTTTTTAAAAATAATTTAAGTTATCTTCCATTTACCAAAAAAAGACTGAAATGAATTTAAAAAATAAATAAGAGATAAATTTATTGAGCTTGGAAAGAACGCATTATATTATTTCTGATACTCCTTGCAGCGTCTGTTTCGTCTCCAATACATCTAATACTTCTTTTAAAACAAGTGACATTGTAGATTGAGCCACTCCTATATTGAAGTCATTGCCGCTGCTCTTCTGGTAGCTTCCATCAGCGAAAAATCTAAGAGCAGCACACAATTTCAATATTGGTGGTATAGATACGACACGCACAGATTTCTTGAAATGGTCTTTTATGTCATCCAGCAAAAAGCAAAATGCCTCTTTGCTCAGTCGAAAATAGCTAATAAATCTATAAAAAAATTTATTATTTGCTTTTATTTATTTTGAACAATATTTATACTTTTCGCTAGGTAGTTCAAGAGGGTTAGAGTCATCACGAATTTTTCTCCGTAAGCGTAGCAAATCAATTTTCGCGTCTTCGTTTTCATCTTCATAAAACAAATCTACACTAATATCCATTTTAAATAATTTTCACAGCAAAACACAATTGTATATTTCCTTAATTTTTACTTTTAATCGACCACTTTTCTGTCATAAGTGATATTTTAAGCTGGTAACGCCATAACAATTTCAACCGAAAACAGTGGTGTACCACAATACCAAAAAATAGTTTGGTCTTGTTGAAGTCGGGTCGACTCTAAGACGACCAAACTGGGTTGAGTGGTGAACCGCAATAGGGGCATAAATTGAAACTCATTCTACTTTATGGTGGTTTTTACCTCCATAGAATATTGTTTCGAACTACAAATCTCTGGATCTACGATTTTAACTATTTGGCTCTGCATTTTTTCCCAAGGAAGAAAAAGAAATTAAAGAAAATAAATTTGGGACCCGATTACTTCTTCTCTTTCAGTACTGTTGTGCTTCTTAAATTTTCGACAGTACATGAAGGGACCTACTTATATTAGCCGGTTCCGAACGGCAAAACCCTTGTGGCATCACATTTTCTGACCTCTGTCACAGAGCTCTTTTAGAAGTTTTTTCATGGCAGATTGTTACTACAGGAAGAATTGCCAATTGCTTGCCTACAGGCGGGTTCCGTTCGAAAGAAAAGCCAATTTCGATATTAGAGTTGTCCTTCAGCCGTGGATTGAATCAACGACCTACAGATCAGAAGGCCAACGCATTAACCACTGAGCTGCGACACCCATAAGCTCACTATATATTCACTATAGATGTATCAATTTTCTAGAGAAACTCTTCTAGATGGTTAATATGTTCGATGAAAACGGGGGCAAATAAAAATTAATAGGAGTCGATTACACATTTCACCACTAATTTCATGAGATTTTGCATTGATTTTGTTTGGAATCCACTTTTGGGGCTAGAGGGAGGTAGTAAGTATATTAGGAAGAACTTTTAGAGAGAAATATTTCTCTACTTTTGAGGCGATTCCTGAATAATTATGGACTTATTTGTAAATTTTCACCCATGTTTTTTATTCAATTTGTATTTTTTCACCTCCTTTTTTACTCCTAAATGGAGCATAGGGCATCCACAAGGTTTTCTCCATCGCAAACGGTTCTGGGCTGTTGTTCTAGCGCCATCCCATGTGATGTTGACATCTGCTAGTTCCCGCAGGGTTGACCTTCTCCAAGTGTTTTTTCGCCGTCCGCGGATTCTGCTCCCTTGCGGGTTCCATTCGAGAGACATTCTCGTGATGCTTTCTGACTGCTTTCTTAGCGTTTGGCCAATCCAGCGCCACTTCCTACGCTTAATCTGGTTCGTTCATTAGACGCTATAGAGCCTCGTTGGAAATAGTGTTAGGCCAGAATATTCTACATATGATCCTCAAACACTTGTTGACGAAAGCTTGAAGTCTCTGCGTGATGGAGTTCGAGATCAGCCATGTTTCGCTTCAGTACAGTAGCGTCGATTTCACGCATGCGGAGAATATTCGCAATTTCGTGCATCTGGAGATTTGGGAATTTGCCCATACTGATTTTAGCCGGCCAAATGCTGCTCTTGCTCTTGCTCAACCTGCAGTTAGCATCCGCTTCAGCTCCTCTCCTCTGTTAATATTGTGCAACCGAGATAGCAGAAGCTTGCAACGAAATCAATCGCACAGCCGTCAATCATTATATGGCTTATATTGGAGTGAATGATTCTCATGGCTTTGCAATGTTTATCTCTAGTCCGACGGTGTGTGCCAGCGCGACTAAGTTTTTCGCCTTCGCTTGCATATCGAAGAATTTGTGCGAGAGGAGACAAATGTCATTGGCAAAGTCCAAGTCCTCAAGTTGCCGTGTGAGATTCCACGTGATGCCAGTTCTCCTGTGACGGGTGAGGTTGTTCATGAAGTCATCCAACACAATGGCAAAGAGGAGCGGGGAGCGAGAGCAGCACATAAGGACTCAAGATATGTAGTAAGCATATTCAGACAGATAAGATGCTTCCATAAATTTCGCTATCACCGCTCCCAAGGCTCTCCAGGTCTAAAACTTGAATTCTATGATAAAAAAAAATTATTTCAAATAGTCCAAATTTTATATTTTTCACTGAGCCCGACCTTAATAGATACTCATACGATACCTGGGTATTCCCTTTAACTCCCACTAAATACATTGCGGAAAATTTGGAGATAAAGTAACACTGACTCATTATCTTTGTGACCTAACAAACTTCAAGAACAAGACGTTGGTTTTTAGCACATTTCCTCGATTACTCGTCTCGGAATGGACTTGGAATTGATATTAAATCGGCGCTGTAGCATTATTTTCGTTCACAGTAGATATTTTCTTAATACGCTAACATATCAAACTGACCAACAAGACAATCCATGTGCGATGACTGCTAAATTGATTGGATATTTGCCCCACAGATCCTGCATACTGTGAGTTATTGCCCTAAGGTATGTATATTCTTCCTTTCAATCATTCAAAACGTAGAAAGTATCCAGCAACATTTTTATTCAAATTTCTTATAAAATATTTTGCGGATTTGTAGCTTTCAGAATTATTCAAATGGATTTTCTGAATTTTATTCACTTTTCTACTAGAGAAAAAGGCTCCGGGCTCATTGGAATCTTAGCTGAGCTAAGGTTTGTCAGTTCGTCAATAATTTCGTTTGCCAATTGACCTAACCAGCTTGATTTGTACTCTTGCTCACTTCTCCATACATCACAAATGTCAAACACTATTATAACTTGAAGTGTCAAATTGATAAAATATCAAACATTTCAAAAACAGGTTGGACTTTTACATCATTGTAAATTATTCTCTATATATACCGACTATGCATATTAGATAAGATTGAAAGCTCAATGGAAAAAATCAAAAGGCTATTGAAATCTATTTTTAAATTATAAATACAATACTCATGGAAATACATAGAATAATAACAAACATACTATGTTACATATTGTGTATTGTAAAAAAAGAAAATCGAAGGTAAAAAGAACCATATACGAGTACTTATGTAGACGAGTTAAATGTCCCACTTTATTTGAAAAAAAAAATATACAATATTGTATAAAAATCAAAACAAAAACACTTGATTGGTTAGTTAGTTAGTTTACTAGTTAGTTTTTACTTGACAGCACCATACAATTGTATGTATGTCAGTTCAATAATAACGTCATTGTGACAGTTTTAACATAGAAATTAAAATGTTGGATGGCGTAGAGGTTTTAGTTTTCCGTACAACTGTAATTGCATGCAGTATGAGGGATTAATGTTCTTTTCGTTTCTGTTAACAATCAAATAACTATAAGTCGTTGTGAAGAAATTTTATTCTAGGCTCAACATAATCCTTAGCCGCTCGAGAATTGATCATAGAACATATAAAACACTCTGCGATAAAAGAAGCAGATATAATTAGGTCATGTTCCCCCTATTGTCCTTCCTTATCCTTCATCCTTATGTGGCCATAACAACCGAATATCGATTTAGGCCGAATATAACATGTTCTTCACTAGCTGGCGCCAGTTAGAAATTCCAAGCGCCGTCAGGTTCACCAGTACTTGGTCTTTCCACCGGAGGTTAAGTCTTTCTCTTCTGCGTCATCCTCCAGCGGGTTCCGAATATAACACCTTCTTAGCTGGAGCGTGGTCTTCCATTCGCTCGACATGACCTAGCCAGCGCAGCCGCTGGATTTTTATGCGCTTTACCATGTCAATATCGGCATACAGCTCGTACAGCTCATGGTTGTACCTTATTCGGTACTCGCCACCAACGCAAAGATCTTGGTTAAGACTTTTCTCTCGAAAACCCTAAGCATTCGCTCATCCGAGATGGAAATTGTTCAAGCTTCAGCGCCATATGTAAGGACAGGCATGATGAGAGACTTGTAGAGTGTAGTTTTCGTTCTTCGAGAAAGGGCTCGACTTCTTAACTGCTTACTTAGCCCAAAGAAAATCATTCAGAAAATTTTTCTGGATGATGACGAACAGACTCTAGCCTTTCGCAGAAAATATGAAATGTCAAGATATTCTAAGTAGTAAGAGACGGCGTTTGCTGGCAATCTGAAACTGAAACTCTGGAGAGTACCAGAGTTCTTCTGAAATTTTCTAGGAATGCAAAACAAGATTTAATACAGTTTCAAAACTTAATAAGGTGCGTCTTGTCTGGCTCTGTTGATATCAGGGGGAGAAGCTGTATGAAATTCTGTATGAATTGATAACGATTCATCTCATCTGGTGTTAATTAGAATTTTGTAATGAACTGGATAAACTGTTATGTAAACTTCTGAGTTATCTTATAGAAAGAAAGTTAGTTTAGGCAATTCTGGCTCCCTTTCCACCTTCTCTCCAGCTTTTCAAAGATCC
The DNA here is from genome assembly GCA_963854835.1 of Megamerina dolium. Classification (NCBI taxonomy): domain Eukaryota; kingdom Metazoa; phylum Arthropoda; class Insecta; order Diptera; family Megamerinidae; genus Megamerina; species Megamerina dolium. Next base: position 77,485,789 of record OY978526.1, read on the forward strand.
ATCCAAGCTTCTGGCTTCCATCTTCTAACTTTCGCTTTATCCGAGCATGGCACAATTGGCAAATTGTCTAAATTCTGATGTAAATTTTGGTTATCTCACGTTGATTAATAAAAGAGCTTAGATGACAGCTCTAATTGCTCTTCCAATAATATTGCAAATGTTAGATTTAAACAAATTTGGATGGATGGGCCTACTTATATGATCCAGTTCCGAACTAGATAACTATTGTGACTTCATGCTTTATAGGAGATCCTTCAGTACATTTCTCATAACAACTTTTTAATGTCGCTCGAATTGCCAATTGAAATGTAATCTACTCAATAAAATGTGAACAAAACAAGTACATAAATATTATATGGCACATTTGCAACTCTACTCGTACCTTCATTAGTCATTTAGAAATTCTTACATTCCAGGGAAAAACATGAACATATACTACTTATATATGTACATTAAGGTGCTTCAAGCTCCAAACAAACAAAAAAAAAAAGATATCCTCTTTACTTTGTTTCACCAACGAAATATGAAATTTGATTTATTTTTATGGCTCTATATAAATATATTCATGAGCTAAATATTCTAGAAAAAATAATTTTTTAAAATTCAATTTTTTACGAAATAAATGTTGTTTTTCTGGCAAGAGGTTCAAAACATAGCATTCTTTGTTTTTTTATGTGGCACTTAAAGCCCCGAAGGGCTCTGTTATGCGTGTTAAATTTTGCACAGTATTAGAAGGGACCAACATATTTTAGGCGGTTCCGAACGGCAGAAGCCTTGTGACATCACTTTTTCTGAGCTTTGTCACCGAGTTTTTTCAGAAGTTTTTTCATGGCAAATTGTTAGGCGGCTACCGTTCGAAAGAAAAATCTTTTCAATACTAAATTTGTTATGCTTCAGCCGGGGATTGAACTCACGACCTACAGATCAGAAGACCAACGCACTAACCACGGAGCTACGGTACCCAGCATAGCATTCTACTGAACTAAAATTAGGTGCCCATAAGTAATCAATTATTTGGAAAGAAGCACATATTTTTTCAGTAGCTCGTGTTCTAAATATCTCAAGAAGTGGACATTTTTGTACTGTCTGTAATAAAATGAAGCCTCGAATTGGGCGAATGTGATAGGTAGGTTGCTAAAGATGGTTGGCCAGAGGGGCACATTTAGATCAAAATAGATCCATTGTAATATCACAAAACAAAGCGCTGCTCTTCTTCTTCGTCCTTGCAACTTCTGCAGAAGTCTTGCGTTAAATGGCCTAATCTCATTCTTCTAGCATGCGTGCCGAGAACGCAGTGATCCGTAAGAACTCCTATCCAGACTCTGACCAAACATCTATCTAAACGCAACAGACTTTTTATGCGGTTCCAGTCTAGCTTTACTCAGACCTATTGCGCGATTTTAGCCGTGATAGTGCATATCGGCAGCTCATTTGGCTTGTCTATAGCTCTTCCCCAAATTACTAGCTTACAGGTGTTCAATGGAGTACCCAAGCTTACAAATTCAGGAAGAATGTTTAAAGTGGTGACATTTCTGGCTAGTTCGTCCGCCTTACAATTTTTCGAAACGTCAGTTTGACCAGGCACACCCACATTAAGTACAGATTATTCTGCTCATCCATCTTATCAAAAGAACAGCGGTAGTGAATCGTGGTCTTTGATGTTAGAATGTGCGATCCTGATGTTTTTAGAGCAACCAGGTTATCAGAGAGGATCCTAATATTTCTCGTCGATTTATTGTTTTTTTCTGATTTTGGAGAGGGCCTTGAAAAACACTGCAGTTACTAAGCTACCTAAAGGAGTGGGAATTATTAATAAATCTAAGTATACTCTTTCATCCACCACCCCATTTAATTTGGAGCCATCAGTGAATATCAGACTTAACTCATGTAAAAGTTCAGAAGATCCCTCACTCCATTCCATTCTATCAGGTATATAAGTGATGTATCTTTGATTTAACTTGAATGTTGGGATAGTATAATCTACTTCCCCCGTATCTACATTTGAGTGGATATCTAGGAATGGCCAATATAATGTTGTAGTGAAAAATGTGCTGTTCTTAATCTGAGGCTTGTTATGGCCAAAGATTGTATGCAGAAATCGGTCCAAGGTTATAACGTTATTTCTAATTCGTTCGTTGGGATGTGGTGCTTATTTTGCAAAGTAGATTTCAGTGTGATGATTTCTGAAAATCAATCCAAAAAATTAGAATCCCATACATCAGGATTGATCTGACTACAGCTGAGTAGATCCAGTGCATTCCATTTGGTTAAAGACCTTATGTCTTGCAAAATGTTCTCTTAAAAGCACATAGCAGTACTGATGCCTTTGGGACTCTGTTTCTAACGTTCGGTTGCCAGTTTAGTTTCTTATAGATGACTAGTCCCATAAGCTTGGCCTCTTCTTTAAGCTCGTTGAGGATCAGAGGTGAGCAAGTTTCTGGTATATCACTTCTATTGTTATCGGATTTACATCTTCTTCTTCTTCTTCTTCTTCTTCTTCTTCTTATGTGACCATAACAACCGATGATCGATTTAGACCGAACATATAATGTGGCGCCAGTCTTCTCTGTTCTTCGTTTGCTGGCGCCAATTGGATATTCCAAGCGCCGCCATGTAACCCCACACTTGGTCCTTCCAACGGAGGTTTGGTCTTCCTCTTCTTCTGCATCCTCCAGCGGGCGCCGAATCAGCTACCCTTTTCACTGGAGCATCTTCTTCCATTCGCTCGACATGACCCAACCAGCGCAGCCACTGGATTTTGATTCGTCTGACTATTTAAATGTCAGCGTACAGCTGATATAGTTTATCGTTGTACTTCATACGGTACTCGACATCAACGCAAATAGGCTCGAAGATCCTCCGCAAAACTTTTCTCTCGAAAACTCCAAGCATCCTCTCACCCGTGGAGGAAATTGTCCAGGCTTCTGTGCCATATGTTAGGACAGGAATAATGAGGGGCTTGTAGGGTGTGATTTTCGATGTTCGAGAGAGGACTCGACTACTCAATTGCATACTCAGCCCAAACACACCTACATCTTCTAGTGTTATCAATTACCAAATTCTACCTCCGGTGTGACAATAAAACCGTAAAGTCTCTAGTGGAATCAGAACCGATACTAAGCATACAGGAGCTATCGCGAAGCTTAGCAGCTCTACATAATTGGAAAGGTAAATAGTCAAGAAATATGGATACCGCATCAATTACACAGTCCCACAAAAAAGAAAATGGATGTCTGACGAAACGGAGAAGTTACATTCTATGGATAACCGGTGACTGACAAGGATACTATTTAAAAAATGTCTTACACCTTTGTTAGGTGGGAAACTAGACCTCCTTTGTATATAACAAAAAATTGATGTTTCATGCATGAACCATCCTAATGTCGATACAAGAACTACATCAATTACAGCAATGATAATCACGAATAAGTAATTTCAATAACTGTAGTTAAGTATACATATGTTGGTATGAAAATGTATGCTCCTCCATATTATGTGTATCGGTTTTGGACTCTCGTGTCAAGTCCAAGTGTTCGTGTCAAGTGCTAATGACGTATTAGTAAAAGTAGAAAAATACAAAAAAAAAAAAAAAGGAAAATACAATAAATAAATAAATGGAAGTATGGAAAACTTTGAAAGTAAAGCTCAATAACCTAATATTACAGCTATTGTCGTGATAGTATACGAGTACCTGTATATGTGTGCATTGTACCCATATAAGTATTGTACAGTTAATAATACAAATGTTTGACAAGTTTATTGAACTCAACTCATAAATGGTCATATACTTATTGTATAATATATGCACTAGCACATGAATATGTTTTCAAAGTACATACTTTTGTAATGGCTTCCTGCATTTTTGTATTAGTATCTGCTACATGTCTACAGGAATAAAATAATGTTCTTATTACTGTATTTACGTATTACTGTTTACTTTATTTTTTTTTTTTTTTTTGTAAACGTTTTTCCAATGCTAATCACATTTAAGCTGCTTATTGTTGTAAGGGTCTTCATGCTTCCGTGTTGGAATGTTACATTACTGTTGTTGATGATTCCATATTTTTTTCCCTTTTTTTTATGTATTAATTAAAATAGTGCTATTATGTTTTTCCCCATAGTGAAATATTGACTTTAAAAATTTCTATGCGATTTATGACATTTTGGCGAGACTTAATAATTACTCATTTTATAATTTTTATATATTGCACTTGTATACAATACTCCAATTTATGTGATACAGTGGTGGAAATTCCTTCGACCCCAACTCTTCATATTTTACTTAATTGAATTTTATTGATTGAGATGCATATCTGGGCTCACGAAACCTTTTAATGTAAATGTGGGCGTTCATCAGGGCTCAGCCCTTAGCCCGCTGCCTTTCAACATAGTGTTGGATCTACTTACTCGCAACATCCAAGACAGCCTACTATGGACGCTTTTATACGAAGACGATGTTATGCTGCTTGCAGAAAATAAAACTGCTCTACAAGGAAAGCTGGACCTATGGAAGGACGCGCTTGAATCAAATTGCTTGAGGGTAAGCCGTAGCAAAACCGAGATGATTGAGTTCCAGTTCGAAGGAGAAGCTGAAAAAACCTGCCTAAAACTTGGCAGCGATTCCATCAAGAGCGTCGAAAGCTTCAAATACCTTTGCTCGCATATTAGTGTAAACGGCACGCTTGACAAAGAAATATCGCAAAGGATCCAATGTGGGTGGCAGAGCTGAATCTACAAATCTATTGTCAGACCAGCAATGCTTTATTGCTCTGAGTGCTGGGCTATACTGCAGAACCTACAACAAAAACTACATGTGACGGAAATGCGTATGCTACGTTGGGCCAGTGGTGTTATCCTGCTCGATAAAGTCCAGGATAGGTACGTCCGTGAAAGCAGCAAGGTGGCGCCTATCACAAATAAGCTGCAAGAAAATCGTCTCCGCTGGTATGGTCATGTAACGAGGAGACCGGAAGATCACGTATTGAGGAGAACATTGGCAATGGAAGAGAATAAAAGAGGCTCAGGAAGACCGCTTCGAACTTGGTGCAACTTAATAAAATCCGATTTGTTTAGCAAAAACATAAACGAGGAGACGTCAGAGGATCGCACGGCTAGGGCAAAGAAGAAGAAGAAGAGATTGAATTGAATTGAATGACTCACTGAATTTTATTGTTAAAGAAATTTTTTATTTAATATTTTTAGAAGAAATAAATTTCAATATTTTCTTTAAAAACATTAAAATAAGTTAACAACTCCTGTAGTTAATTTAGATTATTCGGCCGCCTAACCTAATGATGAAGCTACGCTGTGTCCTCTGACATGTAATTTTGCGAACTATAATATCCATAAAGCAGACACAACCTAGTACAGCATGAGTACGACGTGCCAGGGCGGGCCACCGACAGAGGTATTGACAAGCACTTTCCTCTTCGTTCTCGTTTTAGTAGTTACGACAGAAATCGTTTGGTGATAAACTTAACCTGATAGCATACCTGCCCACGTGCCAATGTCTTTAGACTCATTTGACAGCTGAGAGTGAGCGCTCTAAATGTCAAGAGTCAATGATAAGCTTCTGCTGAATTTTTCTTTGCAATAAAAGAGTGCAATAAACACTTATGCATTTGAAGATATTTTTAGTTTACCATTCATCCAAATGTCTATACAAAATACTATCGAATTCATCGTATCATCGTTTACATAAGTTTACATAAGCGGAATCTCTGCATGATGAGATAAATCGATCTCTGGACAGAAGGGATACTAACCCCAGCTCAACAACTTATCCGCTTCACAGTTCCACGGCATCTTCCGAGCGCTCCGGAATAAATAAAATAGTCAATTCTTACGCTTAGTAGGGGCATAAATTCTGTTACAGCTATTCAATGCTGTAACAGAATTTATGCCCCTACTAAGCTTAAGAATTGACTATTAGACATGCCAATAGAAGAATTAAATATACTCCATTATTACCACACGGCTTATGAAATATAACCTTTAAAGCGTTAGTCTGTACGGGGATTCCAAATTGTTTCAACTCACACCATGGAGTGGACAGAAAACAACAACCGTATCGCTATTATAGCTCTATTTAATTGTGAAATGAAAAAGGTAATATTTTCAAAATCGGTTCATACAACTGTAGATAGAGTCTGGAGATGTTAAAGGCCTCCACCGGCTCCGACCATCCACAGTTCAAACACTGAAAGTCATCAAAGCTCCGAAAATAGAAAAAAAGTCGTATTATTAAAAAAGACTTTTGTCTTGCGGCTTCAGGCATTTGTTGACTGCAGCTTTGAAAAAATATAATGTAGAAAAATGCAAACGTCTTTGTTTGGCGAGGAACAAATTTTTATCGTGCAGGAAAAAATTAACAAGCAAATTAATAGATTGATACACCCTATTCACCAGTCATCTAAGGAATCATCTGAAGTGATTCTACAGGTCGAAAAGGGTGATCTATGCTAAAACGACCATAACTTGATTTCCAAAAAATTTACCGGCATTCATTTCCTCTGCAAGCTGTACCTCTGACAGTCGGAATTTGATTACAAATTGTAGACGGTCTTAGACGATATGGTCTGACACAAAAGATACCCCAACATTGATTTTCTTACGACAGTTTTGATTCGTGCCGTGGCTAATTTTCCAATGGACGAGGTGCATGCGGCTATTGATGATTGGTCAGTCCGACTTAAGGCGTGCGTGAAGGCCAAAGGAGGACGTTTCGAAGGAATATTTACTTTTGCATAAAATATATATCAATCAAAAATAAAAATAACAAAAATAAAAAAAAAATGTGCTCCAAAAACATTAATTATTTTAAATTTTATAGCATAACTTGTGTGTAAAAGTATTTAGGTCCCTACTAAGTAAATTAACCTATCATAAATTACGCCCACAAACCTAAAGCTATTAAATTTATATCGCTAAACAAATAAAAATACTCTTTTTGGCATTATTATTATTATTGTTATTATTAAAAAAGGATGTATCTAAAGTCAAACAACTCAAAGATTGTTTGTTCTAAAATAGACTGAAATAGGCAAACGAGTACCTGCTTTCCTAACCAATCCTTTACTGAAGCTACATAATTCGAAGTCAGACGGCCTGAGAATGGTTGCGTTAAATATTTTCTTCTATGTGAGTTTATGACGGGCAGTGCCAAAGGATATGCGCGAACGTTTCGTAGTCTTCCAAGCAAAGACGACAGATAGATCCATTTTATAGATATAATATCTGGGAACGTGTTGGCCCGATAAGCAGCTTGTGAGCAATCTTAAATTAATTTTATTCTAAACTAAAGGACTATAACCTGTATTTGGCTTGCTAAAACCAGTTATATTATTGCAATATGACATATAAAGATCCTTCGAGCAATCCCAATACAATCGGTGGAATCCAATCCAAAGCATGGTAATAGTACCGAAGTAATGAAATGCAAAGCATGGCTAATTTGTGCTATCTAACATACACATAAAATATGGAAACTGCCGGTAACGTCTAAATTAGCCCCTCTCCTAGAATAAATTCACATCATTGAAGAATTTGATGGCAAAAATATCGTCTTAATGAACACTGATTTTGGAAATAAATTTTCACAATTTGCAAACAATGATCCCGTTTAAGTTTTTACCTGATGAAAGAAAGGAACTAAATGGCACTGTGGCTTTACAAATTAAATGTCATAATGTGAAAGTTTCGCCCAATCGGAAAAGACCTTAAAAACACACTCTACATGAGAAAGTGTAACAAAACTTATGGCGCTTTCAGAAGTTCTTTCATGTGAATTTTTTTAATGCCGGAAGAATTGTCAACTGTTTTAAAAGAAACATTTTGTATTTTCTTACAGCACCTCTGCTTCGCCACCAACCGGTCTCTCGCATATGGCACGCATGATGGACTCATTAATTCTCGATCAATTGCCGCCATTTGCATTCACCAAAATTACCACAACACACAGGCCGTCACGGATTGGTACTGGCACTGGCATTAAGAAGACGGAAACAACACGTACGACAACAACAACAACAACTACATCATTGGGCGGTAGTGCTGGTGGTGGTGGTGGTATTGGTAGTGGCGGCGGTGGTTTACCATCAGGTACAAATGCAACGGCAACATCAACTGCAGCCCCAGGTATGGTCGGCATACGCATGAAGAATCGTATACCAACACAAGGTGTGATACGTTACGAGTGGATTCATTAGTGTCTAATGTTTTATTATGTTTTTATTATTATTTTATTATTCTTTTTTGCAGAAGTGCAGCCCCAACCACGTCATGCCAACAACGCCAATAATACCAATGGTAGTGGTAATGGCACTTCGTTGCCGTCGTCGTGTTTAAATCATCAGAATGGAAATAATAATTCATTGCCATTTCCAAATCATCACGATAATCGTTGGATATCATCGTTGCGTCGACGAGATCCCGAATTACAGCCGACATTGCCGTCGATCAATTTGGCACATCATCATGGTGGCAGTTCACACAATGTCGGCGGCAATCTAAATGGCAACGGTGTAAATGGTGAAAAGATGCGAACATCTCGCAGCCTAAAGGTATCAGCTGTAGGTGCAGTGGCAAATCGCAAGAGTCGCTCAGTGGAACGCGTTCGTGCACGAAAGATAACGGCGCAGATCAAATTAAAGGAGAAGGCAAAAAAGAATTCCATCGATGAGAATTCAAATTCCGATGATCAGGAAGTCACTTCGTTGGAGGAGAATTCAATATCGTTGAGTACGCCGAAGAGTTCACCGAAATTCATCAAAACCAAACTATTCTCACCCATCGGTTATGAAGTGCATTTAGTTGATACACTCGAAAAGGATATTCTACAACGTCATCCCAGCATTAAATGGACCGATGTTGCTGGCCTCAATGAGGCAAAGACTATACTTCAAGAAGCCGTTGTCTTGCCGATAATAATGCCAGATTTCTTTAAAGGCATACGCCGTCCGTGGCGTGGTGTACTTATGGTTGGCCCACCCGGTACTGGTAAGACGATGATGGCCAAAGCGGTGGCCACCGAATGTGGTACAACATTCTTTAATGTCTCCTCATCGACGTTGACATCGAAATATCGTGGTGAGAGTGAGAAATTGGTACGCCTACTCTTTGAAATGGCACGTTTCTATGCGCCCAGTACGATTTTCATTGATGAGATCGATGCATTGTGTGCATCACGTGGCAGTGATTCGGAACATGAGGCTAGTCGGCGTTTCAAAGCGGAACTTCTCATACAAATGGATGGTCTGAATGCCTCCATGCAGGATGATAAGATTATAATGGTTTTGGCGGCAACAAATCATCCCTGGGATATTGATGAAGCATTTCGGCGCCGTTTCGAGAAACGCATTTATATTGCTCTTCCAAATGGTGCGTAGTGTATAGTTCGTAGATACATTTGGGTGCCTCACAAATCAACAAAATTTTATATGGGACGTGAGGCTTCTAAATGTTGTGGCTCAATAGTAGATGTACTGAATTAATACTTTCTTTCTCATCCATTTTTTTTAGAGGAAACTCGTTCTGCTCTATTAAAACTCTGTCTCAAAGATGTGAATCTATCGCCATCGCTCGACACGAACCTCATTGGCGATCAACTAAAAGGCTATTCTGGATCTGATATAAGTAATGTGTGCCGTGATGCTGCCATGATGGCAATGCGTCGTCAAATATCTGGTCTTACACCGGCAGAAATTAAACAAATTCGACGGGAAGATGTCGATCTGCCAATTACCCTGCAAGATTTTCAAGATGCAATGCAGCGTACTAAAAAATCAGTATCACCTGACGATGTGAATCACTTTGAAAAATGGATGGAAGAGTATGGGTCATGTTAGGAATGGAATCATGTATTAAATACATATTGATTGAATGAAATATTTCACAAAAAAAAAAAAACAAACAAAAAAATAGGAAGAAGAAATTGCTCACAATATAAAATTCATTTAAAGACCATTATAAATAGCAGGGCTGTATGATATCACTCTAGCAGGGTGCAGAAAAAAGTTTTTGTTTTCATTGTGCAAAACATTTGATTTGTCAACAAACTTTTGTCAAAGCTTTTAAATTCCATCTAAATAATACGACTTCTTCAAACCCTTAAACTTGGAGTCTGTTTCGCGGAAGGTTTGCTCGTTAGAGTCAAATCTCTTTCCACAAAGTCCATTTAGATTTAGATTCAGAAACAGAAGCTCTTAGGAGGTTATGATATCTAGGAAGGAGTATGGAAGCAGTTCGTACCCTAATTCATAAAAGTATGTCTGTGGCGTCAGTGTTCCTTTCAAAATCATAGTTTATATGATTCAATAAGTTAGAATATTTTTGCCGTAGCTCAGTGATTAGTTTTTTAGCTTTTTTGCATAAAAATGCAGATTTGATTATCGATTTAGAGAGTTCAGCAATATTTTCTCACGAAGATGGGCATTGGATATTTACTAATAAACGTTGGCGCTTCCAGTACTGTCTAAATTTAGCACGAATAACTATACTGGAAGAGAAGCTTGGGCAAAGTTCCTATTAATTTATAATATTTTGAGAACAAATGCGCCACTTCTATTATTTCTTAAATTATGATCTATTGTAATGGATCCATAAATCGGAAACATGTCTCCAAACAATAGTTTAAAGTTGTCACCCAAGTGCACCCTCAACTTATTGAAAGCCTTCTCATGCCGAAATTAACTTTAAAAAATTTTACGCACACATCAACGTAGCTTTCAATCTGAGATCATTTTTCACCATATCATGAATTTCGTCAGTAATTTCCGGTGTAGTGTGTGATCAGGTGGACCACGCCTGGACGTTCTTCATAATAAAATTCTATTCTATTCAAATATTATATTATTACAAGCGAAAGTGAAACAGAGACCAAGCTAAACCTCATTTAAAATATCGTTTTTTTTTCGTCCTTTTGTTCCAAAAATAAAAATTTTATTACTATTAAATTTTTTTGCAAAAAAATTAAGAAAACTATTGGGTTTTAAACCAATGACTATCATACATAAATTGACAGTAGAAAAATGACAATTACGAAAAAGTGAATTGATTTGAGTAATGTCATATTTTACAAAGTCTATCTATAAATATATCATACAGCCCTCATAATTGTTTAAGTGAAACGAAAGGAAGGTGAATCTAATAAATATAACATATACACTAAATATGTACGTAAAACTTCCATAGTTTAGTGAGTGAAAAATATATTTGTATGTACTAAATTTATTTATACGCTTAAATTATGCCTTTATTTATTTTCTTCTTTTCTTATTTCTATGTTGCAAAAACACACAAATATCAGCATTATTACCACCACGTAGCCTAGTACCAAAGAATATTTAAACGTGCATGCATACAAACATAGTACCTTACATTACCTTGATATAATACATAGAATAATAATGACATTTGCATTCATAGTATGTACATATAAAATTCCAATAAGAGCGGGTTTCCATATTGCAATATCCGCTATACATGCAATTTAAACAAGGAAATATTTCTCTCTTTAAAATTCAATTCAAAAAGACAAAGAGAGAGAGAAAGCAAATCATAGAGAGTACAACGGTCTGTGATTCACGTACTGTGCATCGAGGGAAGAAACAAAGAACGGAAACGGATACAAAAACGAGAAAAGCAAATACTAAGAAATTACAAAGGAATATATGCGTATGGAAATTGGAACATAGAATCTTCTTACTATGTATTGTATTTGTATACAAATGTATGCATGTATATCTTCAAATTAACCTCAATCTCACACCAATACCACACACTATATTTATGAATTTATGTATGATTAATATATATGCTACATTATCGTATATACTTACATATGTATTAAATAAGAGAGCATTCTAAAATGAATAAAAAAATATGTTTGTACTAATGCCTAATACATAGAGTTATGATGAAATTACCTTTTGTATGAATATTCAAAATAAATTTTATCAACAGCTCAAAATTTAGAGAAGTTTTATAATTACCACTGGGAAGGGGAGAAAATGGGAATATGGAGAAACAAGAAACTTCATCTGTCAGGCATAATACGATATTAAGTTCAATATATGTACAGTGACAGTTGCAAGGTAATTTTTCTATTACAGAAGTATAATGCAATCATAATCGCAGTATAATATTACAAATTGTTAGTGAAATTGACTTTTTCTCTTGAAAAAAGCCCTTACAAAAATCACTGGATCTTTCTTACACATTTTTTATTGAATTTTCGTAGTTTTCTAACTAGAATTATGGAAATTAATTTAGAAACTATATACTTAGTAAGAATTTACCATTTTGACGTTTCGTATTTCATATTTACTGTTTTTTTTTTTCTCTAAAACCCGTTGAATTATTAAATAAGCCCCCACATTTTCTCCTTGAATCCAAAATTTCAACAAAAGGTATTGTGTACAATTTGTATAAATTAAATTTGACAAAGGTAACCCAGAAAATGTACGAACTATTTAACCTCAACCGATTTCGTTTTTTCGAATTTTTTCAAATTAAATATCCAATTTTAAGTATTTTGATTTTGATAGGAAAAAATGCGGGCAAATAATCGTGCTTAAAATATTTTTTGCTCTAGACTTCACAAAAAGGAAATAGCAAAAACAACACAAAGTACACAGAGTGTAAATCCGTTTTGGCTTATAATTTAATTTTACATTTTTTATTTTCGCTCAAATGAAACTCGAAATTACAAAACAAAATAGACGACCGACATTAATCAAACAATGTGACCATAAATACAATGCATACACTCGTAAATATGTATAAATTAATTTAACTGCTGCGTAATTTATCAATAATATGCTTATAAGCCGTTTCAACTTTTGCATACTCATCTTGCAATTGTTCGATACGTTGTTTTGTCGTTGGTAAACGTGCACGCATCCATTGTGTATCCACATTGTGTGATTCCAATCTCTTAATATCGTTCAAACATTTAAAGTGCGTCGCATTGAGTCGAGCCTTTACCGCCAAACGGTATGCTCTATAATCTTCGGGATCATGGATGTTTGTATGATACAATCGTAAAATTTCATAAACTTTGCGACATTGACGAGGATTTATCTGTGTGTAGTGAAGATGCATGCATACATAAGTTCAAATATATTTCAAGATATAAAAAATATATAATACCTTTAAAATTTCACGTGCTTCACGTATCATTTCTTTGGAAAATCCCTTTTTAAGCTCTTCCCGAGCGAATGATTTCAAATCTTTGCATAAACGTGCATCGATCAAATTACGCATACGTTGAAAATCATCTGATGGATCTTCAACAGTTATATCGACAACATTCTTTTGTACTTGATAGAATCTGTAAATGGTTTCAAGAAATTTCGTGCCAATGCCCAGATTCTGAAATTGTGGCAATACCAGCATTTGACTGATTCGTGGACGTATATTTTGTGGATAGGCATAGTATTCGTATACGGTTGTATATCCAACGGTGGCATATCGAAATTCACCATCGCAATTTTTATATTTCTCATAACTGAAATGTAATCTCATACAATTACATTCATAGAGCATAATCAAAATAAACTTACCATACAAAAAAATTCCATTGTGGATCGTCGACATCAATATATGAGGCAGCATCAACAAACCATAGAATAAATGTTTGAAGTCGGGCGAAAAATTTCAAAAATGCAGTCACTTTACAGTCACATTGATAAATCTCAAAGAGACGTTCATTGCCCTCCTGGTCTGTATGCCGATGTTCTGATAGCTTTTCGCCGAATGGCTGAAATTTATCCGCCTTATCGAGTGTTTTCAGGAATTCATCCATATTCATGAAATAACATCCATCTGGTAGTTTCTCAGCGATTGTGGCAATAACATCGTCCGCCTTGATGACACCACGTGATAGATCATCCACTTTGGACGTATATTCAATGCCGATGTAAATGTGTAGTGGACCTGCGGTATATAATATTCGCACACGTAAATCATTATAGCCAAATATACTCTCAGTGTCTCCGAATATCTGATGGGCCATCGCGGGCCGAAACGTCGAGTCTTCATTGTCCAAATCTGAACGGCTACGAACTGGAAATACAAATTGCAAAAATGCGTTAGAAATTAAATCATCCGATGTGATCTACATACTCAATGCTTACGTACTCAACTGAAATTCCACAACTTCTAATGCATCCAATACAAGATCTTGAAAATCTTGTACTTGTGCCATTTTTTCTTCTTAGGTCGTAATTTTGGCGGGTTACTGGTCTTATATAGCGCGTTAACTTTTATATATTCTTCTACTTGATTTTGACTTGATATTATTGTACGTCTCTAACTTCACTCAATTTTATTTAATATGTGTTTTCGATTGCGCTATTATTATTAAAAAGAAAACCAATTGAACAAATTATGGATTGTTTTGATAATAATTATAATGCTAAAAAACTATTTGGCAGGCGGCAAACCAGTAAAACTAATTTCTCATACACGCTAGTAAGAGTTGCCAACTTACCGGAATTATTATGATAAAGAAATGTTAAATCTTTTAACTGTTATAGCCCCAACCAAATATTATACGCTCTGAAGGTAATTTAATTAAAAATTTAAAATCAAGGAATTTGATTAGCTACAAAATTGGAAAATGTGTATAGTGCTACCAAAATTATAAAGAGAAGGAAATGTAGTTATTCAGTTATTCCGATTTCCCTGCTGCGAGGCAAAATGTAAATTTTCACCCGCAAACCGCTTTGGGTAGGTTCTTAAAAAGTATTTGGTGGGATGAGTTTTGTACGTGAAACTGCCTGACTACCATACTAATTAAAAACGATAAAGATTCCCTTGAAATATATTTTGGTATATGCAATTTCTATTACATTACAATACTTAAAATTCAATTCAGAAATTTTATTCTTTTTTAATTTCTTCACTGGTTGCTATTGAATCTTCATTGACATCACACTCATCCTGAGATTTTTCATTTGCTTGTTGAAACTCTGCAAACCATTCGTGTACATCTGCATCAGATGGAGCATCTTTACCAAAAGCAAATTTCAATTCTTCAATCGTTTTTTCCGGTGTGTATGACAGTTTAAAATTATAATAAACCATTGCACGGTGATGTTCTTTATTTAATTTCATATTTTATTATAAATTTGTGCTGTTATTATTTGTTATTATTTGCTTTCGCAAATATTGAAACCCGTTCAATTTCGGCACTAATTTCTGGCAGGGATATATTTTGTTGAAAATATATATGGTATTAATCTAGGGTTGCCAGTCGTACGGTTCTTTACAAATATTAGTACATTATTCAAATCAAGATGAAGTTAAGGTAAAATGAACTTGCTCCTCTTTCGCCGTGGTTTCAGATCCATTTCTTTATGCTCACTGTTAAAAAGTTTTCAAATATAAAGTAAAAAAATTAAAATTTGCACATCAATGAGTTCCATTGTTATCGCTGCAATTTAAACAACAATCCTCTATAATACCGTAGTTATAAGACCAATAATTTTTATTGCTAAACATGTTATTCGTTTTCTGTTTTATCAATTGAAATTGTTGGATGATTACAATATCATCATTATAAAAGTTCATAATGTAACCACGGCAATACTATCCAAGTACTTAAATTGATGAAAACAAAAACCAGTACTTTTTTCAGCAATTATAAATTGATTACAAAACAGATTTTCTGAAGAAAAGTACTTGAGTAGTATCTAAAGTCGTATGGCCCGTAGTTATAGTCAAAGTTGGAATCATTTTAAAGTTCAAATCGATTTATTAGACATATTTCCCATAGAAAATTTTTTCAAAAAGCCGATTCTAACTTAAGTGAGCCCAGGTTCAACCTGTTTGGAAAGAAGCAATTTGGCAATTGTAATGACAACTTTTCATGAAAATAATTTGCTACACGGCTCAAAAAAAAACCGCAAAGGGTTCAGCTCTTCAGAATCGGGCAAAATAAATAAATTATTTGTAATACTGATCTTACCAAGGATTTCTTCGGATTTTATAAATAACTTCTACATATATGCAAGACTCGTAGTCATTCCAAAATCAAGCTAAAAATGTACGTGCTCCATAGCCGCAGTGTTTCGAGGCATAAACCCGTGTAATACCGAAATACAAATTAAAAGCAAATTAACAGCAACCATAACTATTTCATTTTTGGCCCAATCCCAAATCTCTTTGCATCTAAGTGATTGCTCCAAATACAAATATTATAAAAACGTTGATGATGCTTATAAACAATTTTTTTAACTCCACCTACTTTTGATTTGTTATTATTGCAACACAAGGGAAAAAACTGCTGACCTGGGAACTCTAAGAATTTGCATATGAAAAATAAAGTGTCATAAGTCACTTGACAGCTGTAAATGCAACTAACTTCATAGCATTTGTAAGCAGAATTGTGTGAAGTGGAAAAAAGTCGAGAAGCCGCATTTTTTTTTATAAATATTATTATTATATCTCTATTAATTGTGTAAGTTACAAATAATAATAAGTTACAGTTTACTATATAAGATGCATGAAATATTAATTACAAAAGATTTATGGATTTGGGTTAGATATCTATATAGTATTTGAAAATATTGGGGAAAAACGCCATGTCACTGCGGAGAAATTAATTTTCTTTTTTCAATTTTCAGAACAATAAATCATGGACAACGATAATTATTTGTTCGATGGTGGCCACATCACCAAAATGGAAGTGGATTATTCACCTGCATGCGATGAAAAAATTCCTATGGCTAAAGCATTGGCCAAAAAAAATCCGGATGCTTTTCATGAGGCCATTGAAATATTGCTTCAATTGGAGAAGCAATCTCGTTTGGTAAGTGAGATGAAATTATACGCAAAATTCAAATAATATTTGTTTGAAATGTGAATAGGGTGCAGATATGGTTTCCTGCTCGCGTGTTTTAGTGGCCATTTGCCAGATATGTTTTGAAGCACAAAATTGGAATGCACTCAATGAGTACGTATCATTGTTGGTACGTCGTCGATCACAATTGAAACAAGCTGTCTCCAAAATGGTACAGGAATGTTGTACATATGTCGATAAGACACCTGACAAGGAGACAAAACTGAAATTAATCGATACTCTACGTTCCGTCACGGAGGGTAAAATATATGTGGAAATTGAACGTGCAAGGCTGACAAAAAAACTCGCCGACATTAAGGAGGCTGATGATGATATTGCTGGTGCAGCTGCAGTTATGGAAGAACTACAAGTCGAAACATACGGTTCAATGGATAAACGCGAAAAGGTTAGTCAAACATTCATTTGAATCGCATAGTAATATATATTTGTCTCTATTTACTCATTAGGTTGAACTCATCTTAGAGCAAATGCGTTTGTGTTTGTTGAAGGAGGATTTCGTATCGACACAAATTATTGCTAAGAAAATTAGTATTAAATTTTTCGATGATCCAGCACAGCATGATTTGAAATTAAAATTCTACAATTTAATGATACGTCTGGATCGCGATACATCCTTCCTAAAAACATCGCGTCACTATCAAGCGATTGCTGAACCACCACGCCCTGTCGAGCCAGTTGAAGAAAAGAGCGATGATAAGAAAAAATCCACTGAAGATGACAAGAAGAAGAAGGATGAAGATGAGAAAAAATCTGCACCACAGCCACCAGTTGAACTGACGCCGGAGCAGTTGAAAGAACAAACGGAAAAACTTATATGTGCTGTACTCTATTGTGTTCTAGCACCATACGATAATGAACAGAGCGATATGATGGCGCATTTATCAAAAAATAAAACACTCGAGGATATTCCTGTGTACAAGTACGATTTGTGTGCCCATATTCGTGCTCACTTTTAACCTAGCATTTGCATTTTATATTACAGAGAAATTTTACGCCTATTCATGTCGAAGGAGTTGATCAATTTTGATACGTTTAATGCTGAATTTGGTACAGTATTGGCCGAGAATGAAATGTTCAAAGACTCGACTAAACATGGACGCAAATGTATTGCAGAACTTAAAGATCGTCTAATTGAACATGTAAGTTGTAGTTGATATCAAGAAAGCAACGAAATAATATCCATTTCTTTCCGCATAGAACATACGTATTATTGCCTCTTACTATTCTCGCATTCATTTGCAACGCATGAGTGAGCTTTTGAATCTGCCATCGAATCGTTGCGAAGAATATCTCTCAAAGTTGGCCAACAGCGATACTATACGCGTGAAAATAGATCGTCCCGCTGAAATTGTTTACTTTACCACAAAGAAAAGTGCTTCGGACATTTTAAATAACTGGGCCAACGATGTTAATCAGTTGATGTCATTGGTAAATAAGACATGTCATCTAATTAATAAGGAAGAATGTATTCATTCTGTAATTGGCATTGCTGTTGAAGAATAAAGAAGATACTATCTTTTGCATTCTACCCTTTAGTTTGTTTTTGCAATTTTTCTTTTAAAAATATAAGAATATTTTACTTAACGCGCACCCATACATAAAGAAGCATTAATTGTAAACTAATCAATTCAATTGTATTAATGGAGTAAACCATAAATAAATTTAATAAATATTTCAATAATTCTACAAATCATGTTTGTGATAGTTCTCTAGAATTCTCGCAAAATATTTGCATATATTTAAAAAAATCGAAATCAAGAAACAAAAATTTTTTTAGACGTAATCGCAGTCAAAAATGTGCTAATACTAAATGTTCGAAAAGTAATTTCCAAATGAAATGATGCGATTTTAATTTAGTATTACTTTTATTTTATTAAATTATTAATGCTCCGTATTAGGCCAATCCTCTGCGTGTCCAAGTGCACCAACCAGGTGCTCATAAATGGTCGTTGGCGATATATTTAATGTCTCAGCGACCAATTGTAATGCTGATTGCGGGTTTTCAACCATCGCTCTCATCATTCTGACATGTGCAGCGCTAACTCGCGTTGCAGGTTCAAGATCAAAATCGCCCCTGTTAAATCTTGCATACCAAATATGGCACTGGCGGGTTGAAAATATGTTACTTTTATACACTTGTAATAATTGTTCTCTAGCATGAATAGCAGTTTCACCTTTGCGATAGTAATAAAGTAAAACATGTCGAAAGTGCAGATCTCGACCTCTCATATTTAATAGGGTACCAAACAAAAACTATTGCACAAAATCAAACAATCTTACTCTACAAACAAGCCTCGTTATATTGGCTCGTAAAATACAATATCGAGTCACAAAACGGATGAAGTGTGCTGTGGGCTGCGATGGTATTTAATGAAGTCCTGAGTTTGGAAAAAAACGGACTTATATTCAGATATAACGGTTTTATTCATTTCATAAATGTCGGCGCAACAATACAATTTTTAACAAGTGTTGCAATTCGTCGAAATAAAAGTGAAATCCATTTAGGGTTGCCAATGGCAGTTATAGATATATGAATTTAAGGTAGCAGATAATTATAGAGGTAGAGCAATAATACGGATTTCTCACGGCACTGTGAATTACTTTGTTTGCTCTCCCAAGGCATATCGAACAAGTAACAGCAGGAGAACAAAAACAAAAATACCATGTATTCTGTTGTTGTTTGAAACCTCTAGAATGTCAAACACAAAATGACAAAATGTATACTTCGTGAAACACATAAAAAGTATGCCTCAATCATGAAGAGCATATGTTTATTCACAAGTCAAAATTCATAGCAAAGTTTGAGATAGAACAATAATAATTGAAAAATGGAAACAGAAGAAGATTGAAAATTTACATTTTAATTTCACAATTCAAATAATTTAAATTTACTCAGCCGTTCGGACACATCAATGCTTGAAAAGGTAAGAGCTGAGCTACTTTCGGAATGCATCAAGCAACGAGACATGATGCATACTTTTTATGTGGGCACTTTCATAATGATGCGTATATTTTAACTTTGTTTGACAGATGAATATGCATGAATACTTTTTATGTATTTTGGTCTTTAATTCGATTCGACAGTTCTCTCTCTGTTATTACGTGGTTATATTACCAATCACTTGAACGCCAATCAAGGCGTTCATTTTCCGTTTCACCAATTTAGATTGTTGGGTGGTTACACATGATTGCTGAGACAGAAGTGTAATATTTTGTACCTTCGTATGATGCAGTTGTGGTATGTTTTTATTTTTGTTTTTCCACGCAAACACTTGTGTTTCCACAAACTTGAATTCGTCGATAAGAGAAGAGAAACGAATGCATAGTTTGTATCTTTTGTCTTCGAACTAGAGTTTGCTGAAAGATAGGTTTCCGTGTGGAAAATCAGATGAATTTATCAAATATTAAGAAAACTAGTAAAATAGTAAAATAGTTCGATTTTAAAAATAGTACTGACCTTTTTGACAAAATTTCATTACCAAAATCTGTCAAAAAGGTATTGCTATATTTATGTTGGAACTTAATTTTGACTATGAAACGGTGTCTTTTGTTTTCAAAATTATCAAAATAATTGTGCTGCATTAAATTTCAATTAAGATCATAATGGATACCGCCAGTTGGAAATGCAATACCGCCACATCAACAACTGGCAGTGCTGGTGTCAATAGTTGTCAACACTTTCTATATTGCTTCAAAGGACTGAAATTTTGCCCGCATATCATGTTTTGCTATATCGCTAGCAATTTTAGACATTTGCTGTTGCATAAAAAGTTATTTAAAATCTCCAAGTGGATGTACTTAGTTAGTTACAGCACAAATTTGTTGTTTTTGTCTACAGAACATAACATTGGCATTGGCAAAAATAATTCATTAGAACTCTGTGATAGAGTTTGAAATTTTTAATTACGCACAGACAAATTTATGAAATCTGGTTAAAAAAATTTTTTTTTTTTTAATTTACTCATATGACATTTATGTATGTATAAAGCATTATATCCTCCAAAAGTTCAACTGTGGCTTTTTTTCGTAGTTATATAGGCAAAAATTACTTAGACCACTTTTAGGTGTTGGTCAGCTGTTTATTGGTCTACAACTAAAATAATGAAATTTAACATAACAGAAATAATCGCTGTCAGAGACACGCATTACTAATAATACAAAATGTTCGAAAATAATTTCGTTTTTCTACAAATGAAATTCGATTTTCTTATAATGAATAAGTATTTTATTAAATGTTATTTTTAATCCAACACATTTTGCCGTCTTTCAATTCTTTATGTAAACCATGGCGTTGAATGTGATCATGAATGGTCGAAGGAGCTATATTTAATCTCTCAGAGATTTCACGAACTGTTGTGTAAGGATTTGCAGTAACCAATTCTATTATTGGTTCACCATCAACTTCATATCCCCCTCCAATACGTGGTGCATTTCCAAGTTCTAAATTGCCACTACGAAATTTTCTAAACCAGTTTCGGATCTGGCGTTCTGTCAAAACATAATCTCCATACACTTTCACTATTTGCCTTCTTGTATGAGCAGCACTGCAACCTTTGTGATAGTAATACAGTAAAATATGACGGATATGCATTTTTTCTTGGTCCATATTTCATAGGACACCAAAAAAAAAAAACTATTGCACAGATTCAAACAAACATATGCACATCAAACGTTTCTATGTTAATTAGGTCCTCTGTTTGGGGGGAAAAAACGGAATTATTTTCAATTATAACGGTTTTATTGTTTGCGTTAATAAAGTTGAAACAATGCAACTTCTGCAGTGGTGTAATTTGTTCAAATAAATATGGATTCAATGTGGGGTTGCCAATGCCAATTACTCATATATGTGTTTGTACTGGCCCATAGTTATAAACATCGTTCGCTTACTTTACTAGTAAAATTTCTCTATCAACACAATAGAAGACCGTAAGAAAAATCCTCTCTAAAAATAAGAAAAAAGTACGTCACCTACGCCATATTCGTAGCTACGGTTCGTAGCACTTGGTGTTATGTCCATTCACTTTGTGGAAAATTTTAGGTAAGCATCTTGGTTTAGGTCACTATAAGATGCAGCTTGTGCAGCCTGAAGTCGCAAGATCATCAATTTTGTCGTTTATTTGGCCGATGAGCTGAAAATGAAGTGGAAGTTGACCCAAAAGTTTTATAGCAAAATTTTATTCAGTAATGAGGCTCATTTTTGGTTCAATGGGTATGAGAACAAGGAAAATTGTCGGATTTGGATTGAAGGCAATCCACAAGAAATTCATCAAACACCATTATATCGACAAAATCATTGGTCCATACTTCTTTAAAAACGCGGCAGGCAACAACATAATTGTGATCTTGCGGATCCAGCAAGACGACGCAGCATGCCATACATCGAACGTAACAATCGATTTATTGAAGAAAACATTTGGCGACAACATAATCTCTCGAATTGGACCTGTCTGGATATTGCAAAATCTTGCGATTTAACGCCTCTGGACTATTTTTTGTGGGGATATGTGAAAGGGCTAGTTTATAGTGATAAACCTGAATTGCAAGCCAACATTGAGCGAGCTACTGTCGAGGTTAGGGTCGAATTGCTTGAAATTAACCGAAAATTGGGTTTCCAGATTACGCCACGATTAAGGCAGTCGCTTCGACCATATGTCAGAAATTATGTACATATATGCAAACATTAATTGCATAAAATTAAACTTATTCCGATAATTTCGGTCTAAATATTAGGAATGAGAGAAGAATTCTGTTACACAAGATATTTTGTTACGAAGATATTCTGCACTTGAGTAAGAGGGATTAAGTGGAATAGAGCAAAATAAAAGGCATTTGGGTATATATATGCATATTGAAACTCACTGCTTTAAAAACACTTAAGTTCGAGCGCCAAATCTTCCCTAAATATTTTAATTTCGAATGGCTGCCGCCGCTGTATACAACCACCAATATTTCAAAGTGCATATGGTGTTGCCATATGTCCAACCTTATGAAATGACATTTACATCAGACGATTTTAACCGTTAAATCTTTGGTCAAACGGCAGAAACTTAAGGCCAAAGAATGGTGGTTGTAAAATTTCTTCAACCAGGCTTTTAAAAAAAATTCAGTAGTACTCTTCAAACTCGCTAATGCCGTGGTTATACGGCCAATTCTTTAGTTGGCAAGGTGTTATTTGAGCTTAAGGTGTTGAGAGCTTAATATGATACATAAACATTTTATTGAAATTTAGCTTAGTATCTACCCGGACATGGTAACATACATCAAGTGGATCATATCGTGATACGAAATTTTACACCTCTATAATATCAATCACTTCTAACCACCCTACAGTATAAGTTGGTGAAATGAAAATGAATTTGTAATTTTTAATTAAAATCACACAAATTTATCGAATCTTATCTAAATCTTTTTTAATCAGTTTTCTTTAGTTTTCTCATTTGACACTTATATAAGTACGTATGAAGCATTATATTCTCTAAACGTCCATCATCTCATATCTTAAACAATCGTTGTCATAGACCCCAATTACCACTAATACAAAATGTTCGGAAAGTAATTTCGTTTTAGTGCAAATGAAATGCGACTTTCTTAGAGTGAATAAATATTTTATTGAATTATGTATCCTATTTTTTGATCCAACCCTCTACCTTGTCTTTAACATAACCAAGATGGCTGAGGTGAATCTGAACGGTCGAATACGGTATATGTAATCTCGCAGATATTGTACGAATTGATGTGCGCGGATTTGCATTGACATATTCGATTAATGGTTTATCATCAACTTCAACTCGCCTTCCAGTACGTCGTCTATCTCGAAGATCTATATAGCCTATACTAAATTTCGAATACCAGTTATAGCACTGGCGTTCTGTCAATACATCTTCTCCATACACATCCAGCACTCGCCTTCTTGCACTAGCAGCATTGACACCTTTGTGAAAGTAATACAGTAAAATATGGCGGAAATGAATTTTTCGTTTATCCATATCTTATAGGGCACCAAACTAAAACTATTCCACAGCATAAAACATTTAGACAAACAAACGATTCTAGTCACCCTGCAAAATATTTATATAGTTCAATTAAGTCCTCGGTTTGGAAAGAAACGGAATTACTTTCAACTATAACGGTTATATTGTTTTCGTTCTACAACTTTAACAGTGATGTAATTTATTGAAATAAATGTGAAATTAATGTAGGGTTGCCAATGCCAACACATCGTCGAGTACGATACGTGTGAATACTATGTAATAACTGTAAATTTGGCGTCGTCTTATCATAAATCGTAAATATGGAACGTGTAAAAACGAGTAAGGTCGTTTGGTACTTGGTCTGTCCTCTTTTCCTTGCGAAAATGTGTGTGTGTGTCGACACATTCAAGTTGGTCGTATAACATTCGCATACGACGCATAACAGTCCTGGCAATTATTGCTCGTGACGTAGCACGTATTAGTTACGATTCAACGTTAATTAAATAGGCGTGATAGGTAAATAAATAGGCAGTCAGAAAAAGATGATAGTTTAGCGCCGAAAGTCCAATCCAAAATTAAAAATCGGCGCAACATGCTATGTTCTATGTTCACAGTGTTTCGATTTTGATAAAAATGCTCACAAATTTTAAGATGTTGAAGCATCATCATCTACATCAGTAAGAAGCGCTCTATATTAGGATTGTGTGTTTGATTAATAAAATTATGCGACTCATTAATTCGTTTAATCATTAATTGAAATTATTTGATTAAAATATTTTTTTGTATGTTTTTGACATTTTCTTTGGAAATAAAGATTTTAAACGCATTTTCATATTCATAGTTTTGGAAAGCTTACTATCTAATTTGTATTGGAAAAAATATCATAAATATTTTTAACATTTTATTCGAATAATTTTATTCTGATTAATCGAATAAATTCAATTTTTAAATATTCAAAACCATTGAATAATTTTATATTTGATTAATCGCATATTTTGATTAATCAAAGGATTAATTGCAATTACAAATACAACTTCGTAATTGGAAAAATATATATAACTTAAAATATGACTGACTTTGTTTTAGCTTCTTCCTAAAATAATATTATACAAACGGCGTTTAGATTTACAGTAAATTTTTCTGATGGGTATGCTGTATTTGAATAGATATTTTCCATACTTTGTGATAAAAAAAATAGACAAATATTAGAGCGTTAAATTAACTAAAATGTATCTGACAGCTAAACTAGACATTGTGAAAACGTTTTTTGTTATATTCCGAATAACTTCAGATTAATCGGTAATACAGTATTGACAACACTGTTTTGCCATAATTGACAGCTTGCAAGACTGACAACACTGTGCAAGCGTCATGATGACTCGTGACAATTGGAACATTTCCTGACATTCAAAACAATTGCAGAAGGGACAACTGTTATATTTTGTATTCGCAATCGTAATAGTAAATACATTATTTTTTAAATACAAACCAAATGAGCTGCCTACTGAATTTTGGTGAAGTGGATATACCATCGTCACGTGCATTTTGGGATGATGGCGATGAGGACGGCGCAATCCCACAAGATGTCGAAAAGTGAGTATATACTTGTCCTGAAACTTGTCTGGATAAATAATAAACAAATTTTGAAATGCTACACTTCCATAACTAGATTAAAACTAACATTTGAACCAAATCAATCGGAGGAGCCCATAACTGCTGATTTGATGTTTGTTATTGAAGGAGCGCATATTCTTGAATTTGTAGAACAGACCCTCTTGAGGGATACTACGAAAGTATGTAAAATACCATCAGCGAAGAATTCAGCACTGTATCATGCGAAAGATAGAAATTTTTTATTGGCAATCATAGAGAAGGATCTGACACATAGTGGTGAAGTTACCGAATTGCTCTTACCGTATGCTCGTTTAGCTAAAAATGTAATTACATTGATCGTTAGACCTAAAGTGGAGTATAAAAGTGAAAATATTGCAAAAGTACGTGATGAGATCACTTTTTTGCGTGGCATAAATAGCAAAGTGGAATATGTTAAAGAACTAGAAGTACCCAATTTTATAGCTGGCGTAGCAGCAGGCGGTAATTTTGAAGAATGCAATTACCAAGCGAAATTATTCAATTTCAATTTCATTTCGTAATTTTAGTTGCTTCTTGGCGTCATCATGAAAAACTGTCAACCTCAGCATACGTTGCTTACACAGATAAAGTTGCACTGGACACACTGGCTGCCCAACCAATATTGAAGTTATTGAAAGATTTAGGCATTGATTGTGCCACAACATTTACTGCCAAGCTCAGGGATGATTCGCATTTATATACGTAATTTGTCGATGTTGATATTATGTTCTTATAATTAAATTTTATGCATATGCATATGTATACACTTTATACGGTTTTGGTTAATAAGTAAATTAAATTTGCAGAGGATGGAAAAAAAACACATATTCTGTTCAATTCATTGTGCATGTTTTATTTTTATTACTTCTTATCCAATTCAAATATGCTTAGGTTTAAGTCACGCTTACGTCTTTCCATGTGTGCCTTGGAGATAGCAATGTACTGCGGTCGCTGCAACAATGTGTATGCCGGCACCAATAAGGACTGCACCAGCATATGCAATTCCACGCGGCCGCTACAAAACAGATCGATACCCAGCTCCAATGATGTGCCAAAGTCGCATTCGTCCAATGCAATACTTGCTGCATTAGCAACGGGTTGTAATTTCTCCATGACTGCCGTCTTTACACTATCGTCCTTATCGTCTGCACCGGCAACATCGAATAAATTTAAAATTTTCTTCAATTCAACATCGCTTACAATCAATGGTCGATAGCCCAGCTGTGATTTGCCTTGATATGGTACAACAATGCCGGCTTGATGAAAAGTCTTTGCAACGACACGATGGCTGCGCGCCTTTTTCAATGCATCCAATTTCTCAAGCTGCACCTCATTGGTTTCGCGAAATTTTTGCATTGCTCTCTTTGTGCTGACTACTGCGGCGGCCGTAAATGGAGTGGCTTTGAAATCCTTATCGAGATAGTGGCAAAAGGCATCAAAAGCATTGCCAGCGACAAATTCAAATTCACAAGATTTGCTAGCATCGTTACGTGCTATTAGCAATCCATCTTTATCTTGTGGCGTATCACGCCAATATCCATAGTGGATGCCAGTGCCACGTTGTACGAAAATTGTTTGGAATTCCGGTGGATCATAGAAGAAACGCCAGTGACGCAAATAATCGCCGGGCTCACGTATTGTGGCATTGTGAAAGCGACCAGCCAAAAATTCAAATGCTCCCACCAGCTGTATTTGGAATTGTTTTTCCAATTCCTGAAGCACATGCTCACCATCCCCAGCTTTGTCTTTTAGCTGGCATAAAAATTTCCAGAATGCATAAAAATCTGGGGGCATTTCAACAAGAAATTTATGTCGTATAAACTCATTGCTACGCAATAGGTCATCATATTCAGATTGTACTGCCAATTTGATACGTTTCTTCAGTATATCCATATAGTTTTTACCAGCTATATTACCCAGAGCCTCTTGTCGCAAATCGGCTGTATCAATTTCAGGGCGCTCTGATGTACTTGCTGCACCCGTATTTTTCTCTTCCTCCCCACCATTTCCACTTGCACTACTGACAGTAGCTGTTACTGCATTTTTCTCTGCAAGATCATTGTCACTGCTTCTTCTGCGTTTTTTCACAGCAGTAGAATCGTTTTTCTTTGTAACTTCTTTATCATTTGTCTCCTCATCGATTTTTATTTGTGCCGCAGCTGCCTCATTTATGGCTTTTCCATCAACCCTTTCATCGCTCTTTTTCTCCACCTTCGTATTAGCTTTTGGCGGATGATTGTACTTTTGCAGGTGATTCTCATTTTTCTGATAACATTTATCCCAATATTTGCAATCTTCTTTTGGCATTTTGTTGGATTTTTGCAAAAAAATATTTGTATATATATATATATATATATAACAATTGGTTCCAATTTAACACATACACACTGCAAACAGTATTTCACAAATGTTTTGAGTCGAATTGTTGTTGGATGGCTTTGTACACTATTGTTGTTGTGTGGTGAGCAGTGATGTAATTATGTACCTTTGTAGGTAGTACTGTGTGAAATAAATAAAAGTAACGAGTACAAGAAACAAGCACTAATTATAAAGGCCTTCACACAGTCGCATCAAAGGTCGCATTCGATTTAAAAGCGCCGATATCACATCAACTGCTATTGTGTTGATGACACACTGCAGTTAAGTCTCGATTTAAACACAAAGTCATTTCAATTTATTGGCAGTCAAATATTGGTTTGCAATGTTATTGTTGTCTATAGTGAATATGCGTAGCAGAACAGAATGCAATCCAAATATAACTAATGGTGTAATGTGTAATAACTATGGAATGAACTCGCGTACAAGTATTTGAATGAATGATAGTTTACTTTTTCTACTTTCACGCATAAAATGACAATTGCCATATGTATAAAATAATGGAAACGCGTGTAAAACTCGATTTTCTGCATCAATATTTTTTAGAAATCTCACAACTCCTCATAATTAAGCATCATTGTCTTTTAAAGTTAAATATGTTTTCGATGTTGTAGCCAAAAAATCAAATCAGCAGCATTTTGTAAATGATACAAATTTGATATTTGAAATATTTGAATAATCTTGTATTGTTAATTTATAAGCTGTTTGCAAATAGCTACTATGTTAAAATGGATGTAAACCATTAGTGCCACATTATATGCCGGCTCATAAAAGATAAATGCAAATATAAACTCATGCAAATCTGTTATGACAGAATAACAAGGGGAAAATGTAAAAAAAAAACCTATTATCTGTAAATATTGTTGCATTGCAAACGATGCGATATCGCTGCAACATCTCAAGTATACAAAGGCCATTATCTGTCACTATTTATCATACTTCGAATTTCGAACATTCTATCAAACCGCTTTGCAATTCTACACCAAATATAATTGTGGTGTTGTTTAATATTATTTTATTAATTTGATTTGTAAAGAAAATGGGTATAACTAATACTGATGATGAAAGTGGTGTGTGTAAAATTAATTGTGCCATTTTACTATTCTATATTAATTATTTTTTACTTGGAAAATCTTAAACTTAGGCACTGACTCGGATACCAGTGGTAGTCGTAGCCGTAGTCGTAGTCCAACTCCACAAACGGCGCCGACACCTGGTTACACTTTGGAAAATCATGATCAACGGTAAATATAGTGTTTTTGTGTAATTGTTGTGCACGTACAAGTGTTGAATTTTAATATGATACTTAGCAGCTCACCTGATAGTCGCAAATCGGCAGCAAGTGTCAGCGAAAGATCACATTCTGGTACGCCGACCAGTCGAAAATCACGTTCAAGAACACGTTCCCACTCTGGTTCACGTTCTCGATCTGGAGGATCAAATTCGGCCCGTTCGCGTTCCGGTAGTGCACATAGTCTACGATCGGGATCGGTGCAAAGTAAACATTCCGGTACGCAGTCCCCACGTTCTCGTTCACATTCTGCTGATAGCCATCAATCTCGTACATCGAATCGTTCTAGAACACCAGCGAGTCCTCACACAGCTGGTAATAATTCGCCGAAAATTGTAAGCGATACCATAGCGGTTGCCAACGTTGAATCGACAATGAATGACGAAGAATCGCGTTCACAATCACCAAATTTACAAATAGATGATCGACCTGGTTCTCGTTCACGCAGTCGTTCGGGCAGTGGTAGTCATCGTTCTCGTTCCGGTTCACGTTCTAAATCCGGTACACCTGCACTCAAACATAATCGCAAATCACGTTCTCGTAGCGGTTCTGTATCGCGTAGTCATAGTCGTTCACGTTCCCGTTCACATTCTGGTTCGAGGTCTGGATCAGCGGCGCATTCACATAAATCACACAGTGGCTCGGAATCTGGCAGTGATGTCGGCAAAGCGAAACAGAATAAGAAACGTAAAGCGGTGACAAGTGGTTCGGAGGAAGACGAAGGCGCGGGCGATGATAATGCAGCTGCAAGCAAGGTTAAGAAATCACGTATTGTCGACTCGGATAGTGAGGATGAAGAGGTGAGCTTTTCACTACTCAGGTTTTGTTTTTATTTGCTTTTTGATATTGATTTCTTCAATAGCAACCGAAACAACTTGAAGCCAGCGATATTTTTGGTGATGCAGACGATATAAGTTTGTCTGACGATGATAATGATCATCGTAATGATGTTGACGGTGATGAGGAGAAAAAACGCAATGCTATCGAATCAGCGGATGAGGACAATATTCGATCACGACGACAAAGTCGATCACAATCCAAATCGAAATCACGTTCTCCATCTAGATCGGGCAGATCACGTTCTGGTACACGATCACGCTCACGATCACATTCACATTCGCGTTCACGTTCCCGGTCGCGTTCTCGCGATGCTGACGCAGCACCACCACCGAAAGAAGATGAACCCGAACCGATACCAGAGACGCGTATTGATGTCGAAATACCAAGAATCGTTACAGATTTGGGCAAAGAGATACATTTTGTAAAATTGCCAAATTTCTTGTCGGTCGATACACGACCATTCGACACCGAAACATACGAAGATGAAATCGATGAAGAGGAAACTATGGATGAGGAGGGTAGACAACGTATCAAGCTGAAGGTGAGCAATACGATACGTTGGCGCGAGTATATGAACAATCAAGGAGACATGGTGAAAGAGTCAAATGCACGTTTTGTACGCTGGTCCGATGGCAGTATTACATTGCATTTGGGCAATGAAACTTTCGACGTGTATAAACAGCCACTACATGGTGATCATAATCATATGTTCATACGACAGGTATGTTTGTTTACTTGTGCGTTCAGGCGAATAGCTGTAATGATTCCTTTCAAATTGTCTGTCCACAGGGTACTGGTCTTCAAGGTCAAGCAGTTTTTCGTACTAAGCTAACTTTCCGTCCACACTCTACGGAATCGTTTACACACAAAAAGATGACCATGTCGTTGGCTGATCGTTCGCAAAAGACAAGTGGTATTAAAATACTCACACAAGTGGGTAAGGATCCCACCACCGATCGTTTGTATAATCTTAAAAAAGAGGAGGAGAAATTACGCCAAGCTATGCGTAATCAACATAAGCCACAACCGAAAAAGAAGAAAGCTGGCGGCGCCCATGATGCGCATGGTGGAGCCGGCTCTGCATATCATCATGACGATGGCAGTGACGATGAGAATGCCATATCGTTGAGTGCTATTAAGAATAAATATAAAAAGGGTGGCAGTGCATCGGGTGCTTCGTCCAGTGAGCAGAAAGCATCGGCTATATATTCGTCAGACGATGATGAAGGTTCCGATTTTGAGGGACGTCGTAGTAAGAAATTGGATAAAACCAAAGTCGTCAAAGCATTGCGTGATTCTGACAGTGAATCAGATGCGGATGGTGCTGGCGATGATGGTGGCGATGATAGTGCCAGTGGTAGTGGTAGTGATAAGGCTCACAGTGATGCTTCGAATGATGAGAGTGATAATGAGGGTGGTGGTGCTGGTGGTGGTGGTCGTGGTGTTGGTGGTGATGCTGCCAGCACTGGTGGTGGCGCTGCTGGTAGTGAGACTAACAATTCTAGTGAAGAAGAATAAATTGCAAAAGTGCAGCCACTGTGGAATTAGTTGTAATTTATATTTCAATAAAAATGTCTCTAACGGTAACATAAACAGCGTTTATTTTATTCTTCTTGTAAATTGGAATGAATTTACAAAATTCGATTATTAATTAGAATTTATATTGAAATTAAGATTTTCAAACACAATCGGCCTTATGCCGATTATTATCGTCATCCATCGTCTAAGAAAATTATGTCATGGCAGCTGTACGATATATTGTTCATCGTCAGATGAGGACGATATCACACCAGCAACATATTAACAATCTCGGGCCGTCCGTCTCTCTATCACCTGGCTGGTTCACATGATATTTTGATCAAATATTGAGCTATTTTGATGAAATTCGGCATGAGTAACTTTCGGTACAAGTGTACGGTCAACGATATTTAGTATATTTAATATATCGAGGAATCGAAACAGCTCCTTCGGGGCAGCATTTGAAGGTCTTCATCATCTAGTAGGTATGAACCTAGGATTTTATGCCTCCTGTGGCCTAGTGCATCACAGGTTGTGATTAGGTATTCCATAAACTCTTCCTCATTACAGCAGAATCTGCAAGTACTTGTGCTGGATACTTCTATTTTGTATAAGTGTTTACTGCATACGAAGTGGTCCGTTAGGGCTCCGGAGAGTAATATAAATTTCTTTTTGTTTAAGGAGAGAGCAGTGTTTGCTCTTTTGGCGTCAAAGCTAAGGAATTTTTTTGAAGTGGTTGAGACCGCCAGTGTTATTCCAATATTCTCTGGTTTTATGTTGGATCCATTTCTAGGTATCCTGTTTTATGTTGTTTTTATTGAAGCCAAAAAACGGAGTTGGACCGATAAATAGTCCTTCAGCCCCTTTCTTGGCATAAAGGTCCACCTTTTCATTACCTTCGTGTCCTTCATGTCCTGGCACCCAGATCAGAGAGACCTGATTGTGGATGGCCAGTTTGTTGAGTACATTGTTACACTCTGTGAGGACTTTTGATGTGAATGTGTAGCTTTTAAGAGCTTTGAGGACTGATTGACTGTCTGAGAGTATTTTTATTTTCACACTTAGTGTTATTGATTTGTGTGTTCTAGGTACCACTATTCCTGCTCCTACACCCTGATGCGTTTTCCATCCATCTGCATACCATTTTTGCGAATCGTCGTGTATCCATGTTGGGCAAGCGTTCTACTCCTCCCTTGATGGGAAAATGACTTTATATCTCTTGGTAAAATTGAGTACTTGGTTTGTGTGGTCACTTGTCTGGGTCATATGTGTAACATTTCCGACCTTGTTTAAGATCTCTAGGTGTCCAGTCAGATTACCTGGTTTGAATTTTTCTTTCATATGAATTGAGAGTGCTTGCATTGCAGCAGCCTCTTGTATTGCTATATGTAGCGGTGGTAAATTTAACAACAACAAAAAGAAAAAGTAGTTCCCATACAAAATGACTGACTCTTTTAAATTGAAACCGCTGTAATTTTGTAATTTTTTTGCCTAGAGCAACCGTAATTGACGCTTAGATTAAAATTGTAGAACTTTTCGTTTATAAAAAAAATGGTATCGGGTGAGATTAGAAAGAGTAATGGCAATAGGATCGAAAATTCGTATTATAGCCTAGACAGACGGCAGCCTAATTCCGGATTACCGAGTTAATTCGAATTAACTCGGACATTAACTGCAGCTAATCAGAATGTCAATTTACAAGTTTCTGATAGTTTTCAGTTCACGTACTTCTTGTAGATTTTCTCATATCGAGAGTGATAGATGACAGAAATTGATGGTGATAGTAATGTAAGTGGACAGACCTAATAAAACAGCAATCAGCCGTTTAGTTAATCCGCAATACTGCCGTCTGTCAGGTTATTATTTTATTCGGATTAAGTGCGCCGGTAATCCGGAATTAGGCTGCCGTCTGTCTAGGCTATAATGGTTTCAATATGATAGTACACCCGATCGTCTTTTAAATGGCCGTGGGTGAGGGTGTGCATAAGGCCGAATTAGAATTATTATTATTTATTGTTTAATTTAGAGCCGTTTTCAAGGTTTCATTAGTTAACTAATAGATTAATGTTAATCAATGTGACTAATGATTGATTCATAGTTAATCAATGTACTGGGTAATTTTTCAAGAGCCTTCGGATTTGATTTAAAAAAAAAAACACATAAGATTTAGTGAAATGTATGAAATCTTTATTTAAGTCGATAGAACGATTTATATAATTCAATATTTAAAGATGATTTCATTTAAATGTTGACCGCGGTTGCGCCCCAAATGGGTCATACGCTGGGTCCAATTTTGGCATAATCTCTCCAACATATCGACCGTATTTCACGAATAAATTCTTCAATATTGGCTACCAGTGCGTCAATCGTTGCGGGCTTCTTGCTATAGACATGAGCCTTAACATAGCCCCACAAAAAATAGTCTAAAGGCGTTAAATCGTACGATCTAGGCGGTCAAATGACCGGCCCCAAACGTGAAATAAACTGTTCACCGAACATGCCTCTCAATTGTCATTGTTTCGCTTGCTGTGTGGTATGTGGCACCGTATTCTTGAAACCACATGTCAGCCAAGTGCAGCTCTTCCATTTTGGGCAAAAAGGAAATTCACAATAACGTTCATGCCTTCGTCGTCTTTGAAAAAATACGGTAATCCACACCAAACAGTGCATTTTTCGGGATGCATTGGCAGTTCTTGTAATGCTTCTGGCTGCTCTTCACATCAATTACGGCAATTTTGATTGTTCAAGTATCCATTCAACCAGAAATGAGCTGCGTCACTGAACACCAGATAGTGCACGATGTACTTTTTTAACCGGGCATGAATTTTGATAATAAAATTTGGTTAAATTATAGACCAAACTGAACGTGTTTAACTGTAACATGTTATACGAAAACATCTGAGCTGCCAAAAAATCACCTTGTACATCCATTAGTTAACTAATAGTTAAGAACAGCTATTTTTACTAATGAAATTAATTCTGTGGAAATGTTCGCTTATTGTTTCCCACTCTTTGTTCTTCATTAATGTGCACACTGTATCACTTTTCTGTGCATTTCCACAATGCCAATTTTGATAAAATAATTATTTTCATTTGGTGTTGTCATAATTATCATCATATACCATTAGTTAGAAAAAGCAAGGTGAAATATAACCTTAGTTAACTAATGGTTTACTATAACTATTTGTTAAAGTTAACTAAAGACTACCTAATGAATGTGAAAATGGCGCTTGTAGTATGATAATCTGGTAATGTCATATGTTTTAGGTTCAGTAATATAAGTCTGGCAATGTCATTCTGAGAAGAATTTAAAAGGATTTAAAATATTTAATATTTTAAAATTTAAAATATAGAATTTCAAGTGAAAAATATGCATATATCCCATTAACACAAAATTTAAGAAATAAATATTCAAGTTAAAAAATCTTATTTTTATTTAATTTTTTAAAACTTTTCATTTGAAGTTTTATTTATTTATTATCATTACAAGGTTTATGTACTCATATGTATTCATACAATTGTTTATATTGCTATTTCTTTTTGCATTATTCAATTGAGATAGGTACAAAATGGCTGTTGGAATTTTTGTAAGGCGCTATTTTATTTGTTTCTCGTTTTTGTTTTTTTTTTTTTTTTGTAGACGGATCTGTGTGTGTGGGGATGTGAGGGACAGAGGTATATGATAAGAAATTGATTTATGAAAAACAAATAAAATGAAAATAAATTCTTTCGCCTTTGGAAACCTTAATCATAAGCCAATATTATTCATGTTTATATTTTATGTTGACATAATTCATCATCTTTATAAGTATATAGTAAAAAAAAAATGTACGTATATTCTGTAGAAAATATTATAATATATTTATATAGTACCTACATATACTTACATATACATTTACAAAAAATAACAATTTAAAAAAGAAAAAAATCATCTACAACTAAGCTATATGCTAAGGATTAATTATAATTTTTTATGTTGATTTTTTTTTTTATATTATTACATATTGGATATAAAATATTTTATATTATAGGTAGTACATTTGATTAGATTCATCGTTCATGAAATGATTGTGTGCGCATATGTAAATGCAACAAGAAAAAAAAAAAAAACAATGTTAATTGCTAAATGAATTTTTCCAATAAAACAATAAGGCAGTTAGTTGGGCATTTTGTTGTAAATTATATTCATATTAAATATGTATACTTCCTCTATTATTTCATTCCATATTTCTTTTATTGCTAAAATCTATTGAAAATAATAATAATAATAATTAAGTACATAAATATATGATAATAGTAAAGATTCAAGTCACAATTTATATTGCAAAGTCCTCTACAATTTATTCAGACGTTAATATTCAGCTGTCAATGTCTCTTTGCTTCTCTATCTACCTTCATGTAGTGTTGGATATGTATTAGTGTTGCCACTTTTGCATTTTCAAGGATAGATTTCGAATAATTAGAAAATACATGTCCCTCAAATAGATTACCGACAAAGTACCCTGTTCCTCTTGATTTTTTTTGTGATTTCTATTAGAACTGTGTGCTTAGTCGTTGAACCAGAGTCTGATTAATAAAAATACAAAATAATTCGAATACTCATAATTTTAAATAATCAAACTTGAGATCATTCAATCAATCAGAATTAATTAAAATTAAATTATTTTATCCAAATATAAATATTGTTGTCAATGAAACAAAAGATAGCTAGCTTTAAATGGCAAAGGAAGCCAAAAAGTAATAAATTTGTGTCTTTTATTTGAATTAAATTTGGAATGATTGATTGATTAGACAGTGATTAATGATTAATCACACTGCCCTACAATTGACTTTATGTATTTTGTTATGGCAACACTATCTATCACATGTATGAAATGACAGAGAGAGAGAGAGAGAGAGAGAAAGAGAGACATGATAACGAAATTGCAAAGCGACATTTTTTACATTTAATTTCAAGTAAATATGAAAATAAAAAATACAAAATTATTAACGAGTAAACAAATAAATTTCATACACTTTTTGAAAATGTAACTTACTTTTTATATAATTTAAAAATGTTTATTCTTGTTAGGGCACAATAGGAAATGTTTATATAAAAAGTCATACTTAATTTTATGTATGTATTACGTTACGTTATGTTCATTTGTAGTGTTACATACGGCATATAAGGTGTAGTCAGCTCTGAAGGTTATATTACAAATATTTGATAAAAAATAATGGAATTTGTAAAACAAAAAATTTTTAAAATAAAAAATAAAAAGAAGTAAAATAGTGACGTAAATAAATGTTAACTATTTTTAGTTAATACGTGTTTAAAAATTAATGTGTTTAGTAAGTTTTAATTTTGAATAATTTATTTTTCAATACCCTTTGTAAAAAAAAAAAAAACAGAAAAAATGAGTCAGTCAATATGTTGTCTACATAAAAGTAATTTTCGACCATTTTCGCTATACAAAATTTCGTCCAATTCGCCATACACAACTTATCGTATGTCAATTGACAGCAATAACATGTTGTGTATATTGTTGCTCGATACATGTTGCGGAGATTTCAAGCAACAAACGGAATACTCTTTCACAGTGACAACTTCATTTATTTGTTCTACGCTTCAATTACTTCAATTTTCATCCTAAAATATCCAAAAATTGCTTGGTGCATACAAGATATTAATAAAAAATAAATTGAAATAACCATGGTGTAATAATACAGCTTCGAATATTTCCATTTCATAATGATACTCCTCTGAGAATGGAAAAATTAGTAGAAGAGAGACATTTTATGGGTAACGGACGTGACATTCGTATGCAGAAAAACGAACTAAGCAA
Source organism: Megamerina dolium (assembly GCA_963854835.1). NCBI lineage: Eukaryota > Metazoa > Arthropoda > Insecta > Diptera > Megamerinidae > Megamerina > Megamerina dolium. Next base: position 77,523,106 of record OY978526.1, read on the forward strand.
CGGAAGCAATACAAGTTTAGATTTATTTTTATAGAATTACTAATATTAAGGCGAACAATTGTATCCAATCAAATGCTTGATTTCCAGATATAAAGCGACACGGACAATGGAACCACTTTCTCATATCTTGAAATTAAGAATTTGACATAAAAAAATTTTGCCGAAATGTATTACTCATTTGGTCATCATCAAATATGGATTACGTTAATCCATATTTTTATCACATTCTACCATTTGTCTTTGTTTTTTTTTTCCCATATTTTATGGCTATGAATGTTACGTCGCTAACCGAGGAAATCTTCATATATATTTAATTTTCCGAGTGAGACAAAGAATGAGTGTGAGCGAGTTAATGCGAGAGAGTATGTGTGAGAAAGGGAGATAGTGTCTGTAAGAGAGAGAGAACACGAGAGTGAAATAGCGAGCGCGGGAGAGAAAAATAAATAGTGAGAGAGAGAGGCAAGATAAATATGAAGTTAGGTAGGAAAAACTACACCTTATAAATGATTCCGTTATGAAAATTTCACATTTGACATTGTATATTGTATTACAAAATTTTATTAAACACTGTGCTACAAATTGAGGGGAACAAAAAGTGATCGATATGTAACAATGATTTTTCTCCGATAATGAAATCCGTTGAAATGCGTTGCTCTTCTGTGAGTTCGTCTTCTGACAGAGGCAACTTTAATAAAATAGTATGTTTCTTCTTACACACAGCTTCCCAAAGGCTTTAAAATGAGATTTCCTTTGAAAAAGACAAAGGGATCGATCAATCGAGGAAGGGAATCATATTCTGATACCGATGACTTTTTGTGTGCCTGTTTCTAATTTTATTTATTTTTTTTTTTGCATTAGAAAAATGTTTTTTTTTATTAAAATTCAACGCTTACATACATTCATACGTATATTTGTATGTAAGTATGAATAAGAGTTCACAATTTAAAGTAAAAATATCGTTTATATAAAAATGTTATATTTGATAAGTATACAAAATCCATACATATACATATATATATATTACATATATGTATTGCAACAATTATTAAAAATGCAATAGATGTACAGACGTTGCGGAAGCGCCTTATTAAATTGCACCAGCTCTAAATGCTTCAATTTACCATAGAATGATTATGCTATAGACAAAAAAAAAAAAACCATCTAAAATACATACTCGTACTAAAAATAGTCGATTATAGTAAAAATTATTCAAATGAGAGAAAAGCTTGAATAGAAAAAAAAAAGATATATAAAATTAATACTCGGTACTTTTCCTGTTCTATCATATTACGTTCTGTTTTCTTCAATTTCAGGAAAAAACACAAAAAAAAAGAAACGCAATTCGATTCAACGTGATGTAATATGTGCATAGAAATACGTAATAAATATGATGAGGATGGCAACACTTTTTTCCTATTTTTACTCCTTGTGATGAGAAGTAGGTACATACATAAGGTCGTGTATGTGTGTGTTTGCATGTGCATAATTATTATTGTTGGACGGATGAATGCTTTCATCAGCAGGCCTAAAAACGAAAGAAAAGAACTTTAATTGGAAAAGAAATCTTTTAAAAAAATTTGTGAAAACTCATATATCATACCTGTAATCGTATTGAATTCATTTCATATCCACCTTTACTTTGCATCTGAGTTTGAATTGCATTTAAATGATTTGTTGACAGTTCAACATCATTTGAACCAATATGTGAACAATGTACAAAATTTGTTGGATTACCAATCATTGAACGATCAATACGTAAACGTTGACGTTGTTGTTGCTGCTGCTGCTGCTGTTGTTGTTGGTGTCGCCTTCGTCGTGGCGATTGTGATTGTTGATGAAAACAGCATGAAAACCACTGTAACCATATATCACCGGTTGTCGCCATTTTGTGTTTTTTTGTTGACTTCGTCTTCGTGGTTGTCGCCGTTGTTGCTGTTGCTGCTGTACTAATGGAGCTGTCAATATTGTTGTTGGCACTCGGCAGAGAATAAAAACGATGCCGTTTAGTGCTAATGTCCGCCACGTTGATATTGGTGTTGTTATTGTAAAGATATTGAATTTAATTTATTTTTTTGATTTACAAATTTTATTGCACTCAAAAAGGACACTTAATTATTAAATGCATAAATTATTATTTTTTTATTTTGGCATTTATTTATTATTTTTTTTTATTTAATTTGTGCTTTCTTTTATTGCCGTTGTTATAAAAATTCTGCAACGATACAAATTGCGAAAAATTTTAATTAGCTTCATGTATAGATAATAAGTACATAATTAAATATTATTTCACCTTAAAGGGGATTTGTAGAATCATAAGTCATAATTACATGAGTGGTGTATCAAAATGGCGGCTATTGTGCTAATTGAGCCTGGGTTTTTGTCTCCCAGGCTGAACCCAAACCAACTAACCAAGAATCATAACGGTTTTTTTTTAGGTAAACTGTTTTTTATGCACCAATTGCCTATGATGGCCTGAGAAATAAATTTTTACGGTGTGCCCTAATGTTCCGGAGTCCAAAAAATAGTAATATACTTAAAAAAGACCACAAATGTCTCTAAAATATTGCTAAATATATCCGTTAATCTGGCGCAGCTGTTCTAAAAGCGCCTTTTTCAGAAAGATCAACATTTGGTCTTTAAAACGGTGCTCATTGTTTGGTGGCAATTCTTCCAGCAACAAAAAATTTGCATTGAAAATGCTCTGCAACAAAGCTTCAAAGGTCTAGATCCGCTACCCCCAGCCGTTTTTTTACAGAGCAGTTCGTATTGGTACTGTTATCTGTCACCGATCCGTGTGTTTAGACGGATGAGCGGGTACGTGGAGTTGCTGGCATAAAAAAAATATATATGTGGCACTTATAAGCCCCAAAGGGCTCTTTGACGGAGCTTCTCTTACATTACTTTTGTCCGTGTTAAATTTTGGACAGTATTAGAATGGACCTACTTATTTTAGCCGGTTCCGAACGGCAGAACTCTTGCAACATCACTTTTTCAGAGGGTTCTTTTAGACGCTTTTCCATGGCAAATTGTTACTGTCGGAAGAATTGCCAATTGCTTGTCGACAGGTGGGTACCGTTCGAAAGAAAAATCTTCTCGATATCAAATTTCTAGTGCTTCAGCCGGGGATTGAACCCACGACCTATAGATCAGAAGACCAACACACTAACCACTGAGATGTGACACCAAGAGTTGCTGGGATCTTTCAAACAAAAATAAAGTCATGGCGCAAAAGCGTTACAATTCTTTTTCCCCTAGTACTGTCAAAATTTAATAGGCTCATCAATGCTGTAATAATATGTTTTCGGACCCTTTAGTCAATTATTTTTTTTTCCCCCAAATTTTGCATAATTTTGGAAACAGTAATACATTGCTAGATAAGTTGTAGAACTCATTTCAGGTTTGAAAACATATGAATGATGCTTGAAGAAAAATGTGGTGAAAACGGGGGATCTTTCAATGATTCGTAATTTATTTCCGATGGTTTCTTGACTATTGTTAGCTGGTGCGCTGTCTTGATGGAACATGATTTTTCCTTCTTTAAACCAGGCGTTCTTTCACTAATGTATACATACAGCTGATACGAATGAAAAATGAAAAAAATTTCTTGTGGTAAATTGAAACAAATTGTTACCACAACTTGCTTGTGGCTTCCCAAGAATTGACGGGTCTACGTCGTGGAAGCACTCGACCACGTGGTCGATCAAGGTCCATTCAAGTGGGTAATGCTTTGTACGGGAACAAAACAAAGCATATCCCTATTCTTGCTGCTACAACAACAACAACTTTGCGGGGTGAGATTGAACAAAGCAGTGGCCTATGACCACCCCACGATCAATCGAAATGTCGTGTTTATTTAGTTAAGTAAACTTTCCTATCCGCTTGTTGCTGAGCGCAGGTCGCATCATTTTCGCTGTCCTACAAATGGCTGAGTTGGTACAGCTTTTTTTTGGAAAACGTTGGAAGTGATTACCTCAAATTTAAACTTGCTCGTGACAATAGGGAACTGTTAAAGGTAATTTTCTGGGCTACATTGGACTACAGTTTCCGTTACTTGTAAAGTGAAGCATGATTTTCGATTTCACGTAGGAAGAGTCCAGGGCTTTTATAGTAGCTTGGCTGTCACTGGCTCTCTTAGAGGCACTGTTCTGCTTGATCCAAGTGTACGCGGTTTAAATTGCTTTTACCCCTGCCTGGAACATACTGCAGTGTTCAGGCTGCCAGGATGAAATCTTCAGGTTAAAATTCCCCGAATTTTCATCGAGCTTAGAATCGTCAGTAGAGGTATGCATGTGATTCAACAGGAATCCTTCTGAAGCCGTATATATTTCAAATTTCGCTGCTCTTAGCAAGACAAAGAGCATATCAAACAGCTTAAAATAATATATTTTTTTCTCTCTTAAAGTAATAATAGCTAGCATAATAATTCTCATTCAGTTTACAACTATTTTAAACTGCATTAAGGATGCAAATTTATTTCAATATTTCTGTGGTATTTAGCTTACAGCAAAGTCTCCATCATCCCTGCCACAACTCGCTACTGGGAACAATCGTTGTGTTTATGGCATTGTATTATTCATTTTTTTTTTTTCAAATAAAATAAATATTGTAATTGTAATCCTATCACCTTGTTCTACTCTGATTTATAGACATAGTTATTGTAACATCCTTGATTGTTTGTCTCATACAGTAATTGTGGTGTGCAGTCTGGTATAGATACAACCTAGTAGATATGTAGGTATTGTATATACTGTAGCAATAATAACAATAATGTTTGCAATTCGAGTAAATTCGAGATGACAATAAGAACCACTAATGTAGGCATGCATGAACGCTTTAATCGAAATGCTAGCTCATTGCTCAGACATGTGTTTGAAGCCACAATTAAAATTTTATGGTTTATTTAATGTGGTTAAAGCGGTAAGCACTTACTAACTAGTATTCGTACAAGTATGCTCCAATTTTTGAAGCATTAAATGACATACATATTAATTGTCAACGCTAATTTCATGTAATTTATGAATACATGACGGTTAATGTTGATGTTAGTGATTGTAGCGAAATGTTTACCGAAAATAAACAAATTTTTTATTACAACAAAATAGTTTATGCACACGAAATAGCATAGCAAGAGGCTTAGCACACACAAATACCCCAGAGACATGTTCTAAGTCTGAAAGCCATTAAGTGCTGATGTAAATATAAAATTTCTTCTTTAACATACGGCTTTATCAAACAATATTACTATTTTCTTTTGTTTTGTTTTTCTCCCCAATTCAAAAATCGATTTAAATGTGGTTTTTGCGTGCAAAATATGGCTTAATGCGTTGTCGCTGCATATACACACGCACACTTATACAAATGCTAATTGGAAATGAGACTGACATATAGCAATGACATGATTTAATTGTTCACTGAGTTTTCGCTAATTGTGTGTGTTTATATTAGATCTATCCATAAGTTTTTAGAATCATTGTATTTATGCGCAAAAAATTTCAAGTAAATCGAATAACAAGTTTTCGATATATGATGCAATTACTAAAGAACTCTCTGACAATAGTTTGGGCGTTGAAAAGTTTTAGACCTCAGCATGACGGTGGCAGCATTCGTCAACCAAAGTCCGGGAATGTACTTGTCCATCTTTTTAGAGGTGCTCATTCAAATTTTAACCAGATTGGATGGGTAATAATTGTTTGACAATCGTCTGAGTGAATCGATCTAGGCTTTTTTGTGAATATGAGAAAACCCGGGTATCGAGTTGTCATTAAATATTTATTTTGAAAGGAAATATGTCAAATCAAAGACGAGCTGGACGCTGATTTTTGGCAGCTCAATTAAAACATGGTCGTATCAGCTTAGAAAATGATGAAGGCGCGGAATGTCCAAAAATAAACCGTTAACCAACAGCAAAAATAGTCAAAAGAGTGGACAACGAGGGGGGAATCGGTTCGAAAAAGAGGGAAAAACTGTTTCTTCGACTGGAAAAGTGTTGAAAGTTCTTTAGGGATAGTCAAGGGGTTATCATAATCGAAACCATTTCAGCATCATAATTAGCAATATGCCTTCTCATACCAGTAGTTGTAGCGAAAATCCACGAACTACCCTACTTACTTACTAGATTTACGTCCAAGAGGGTACTTTTTTTTTTTTGTTCAGCTAAGCTAAAAGTGAGTGAAATGCGGGGGCCTCCTCATCTTTGTAAGCAAAAATTTTGCAGAGAAAGATGCAGAGTACTATTTGAACGAGTTATAGAGCTGGGAGCATCGCTGGGAGAATTATTATTAAATGAAAAATTAATTGGAATCGGAAATACAATTTACCCTTCTATAGGTTATGCCTTGGGAGCCATGGAGGTATTTGTAAAGTTTCAAGTTCAAGTGTTAGTCGTTAATTTTTTTATGGCAGACCACTTAAGGGGTTCAGATAAAGGGTAAGTAAGCTCCGAAGAAATATCGTGAAGGTAAAACTAATGGGTATCGGAGTTATATTTACCCTTCTACGAGGCAATTATTGGGCATCTACGGAGTTATTTGTCGGTTTTCAGACGTATTTGGTTCCTTTTTGCTTGACAGCCCCCCTAAAGCACAGCAATAGGGGATAAGTATGTTTGGAGAAAATAAATATGATCAACACAAATGAATGCGGATCGATCATATATTATTCCTTTTGGGAGCAAACTCGGAGCGCTGGAAGCATATTTGATAAATACGCTTCCAGCGTTTCAATTTTGTAAGATAATCCCCTTAAGAAGTGAAAATACGTAGGTAGTGTATCGAAAAAATGTTGTGGAGAGAAAATCAATGGGGGTAGAATACTGATTCTGAAGGGACGGGAAGGAGTTTTACAAAATCATCAACATTTCTGGAGATTTTCTTGAGCGATTACAATCATCTGATCAAAATTAATATATCTAATATTCAAAATTGCCATGTCAATTCTGCAAGACATGGTTTCAATCCACCTTTCAAGGCATTCCATCAAAGATAAAATGACATTTTGTCCCATTTGACCTTTAGACGACTCGTTCTCAATTGAATCTGTACTGGATAGATGTCAATTGTGGGTATTCAAGCCGCTTGCCTTGCTTCTTGCTTGTGAAAAGTCTGCGTCTTTATGTGGATGTGAGTCTATAAGCTCTACTAAATGCGAATATAGGCTTTTTGGATCTTTTTTTTAGTATTTATTTTTTTTTTTAGTTTCTTTTTAATAGGTTGAATCATCCATGGGCATTTCTTTTAAGTAATTATTATTATTATTATTACATATTACTAATTTGTGGCCCTTTTTTTTTTTCTCTTCACAGTCTCTTTCAACGTGAAACTTATGTCCAGGGTTATAAGTACAAATGTACATACATACATATGATAAAAGCCATTTAAAATAATGAAAGTACATGAATGATAATTATAAACAGCCATATGTGATCTCTCTTACTACACACATACATTTATTATTCCACGTATAAATGTGAACAAAATGGTAATGGTAACAAAAAAAAAGTATAGCATGACTGCGACTTCAAAGCCACATTAGCACATTGAGGAGCACAACAATTTTATAGTCTTGTCAAAGGGTGTCAAAATGTATGCCTGTGTGTATATAGGTCGCACGATATGTGTTGTAAAATGTGAACAACCTTAGTGTTTTCATCTTAGAGTTTGCAAAGTTGCTACATATTTGAAAGAAAAACACTGACCCATTGTGTCAAATTGACACAGACAGTGCTTGAAGTTGAATTAGCAAGGCCACGAAATATATTTTAAATAATATATGATCGAAAAATATTTAATAGAGCTAAATGTGACAGAGAGTACAGAAACAATGACATTTTGAAAAATTTCAACCACTAAAGGGCGCATATAAATCCGACTAAAATACAAAAGTGTGGTCTAAATATTTTTGGAAGAAGGATAGACAAATACATTGAATTATATATATATTTTTTTTCAATTATTAGCCGAAATCAATTTTTCACACGTTTTAATTTCTGAAGCAACAAAAATTGTTTATTTATTTCGTGTGAATATTGAAGTATTCCTTAAAATACCCAAAGAAAACAGTGGTGCTCTGAGCCAAAGCAGGTAAAACGACCTGATTTTCTAACAACTCATAATGGTGGCGTTCTTTTTTTTTAGGGATTGCACAGCGATCACATTTTGAGAAGCGGAAAAGAGTCACCGGGCAATAAAACTCCAAATTATTTAATGTTCCTTAAGATCGACGTAGATGTAGTTCGACTTCAGGTCAAAATTCACTGAATTTAAATATGTTTTACGCGATCGTATTCTATAACCAGAATCGCCTCTAGGGGGATGAAATTTATCCCCCAAACATTTTTCTCGAACTCAACAGAGTAGTAAATTATATGACCCAACTCTATTCATTTACGCTATACAACATTTTTACTGAACATTCTTGGTTCATTGCATCGGCTGATCCACATTAGCATTAAATGCAATTTTGACACGATAGTCCTTGTAAAAAAACCTACTAAAATAGAAGACAGAGGATCTAACTAGATCCACTCTATCGAATTAATATAGCGCAATAGGTGCTTCGAACTAATTTCTGTAAGTACTTACTCCTTCCGATTTCTAAAGCCGGGCAAATACATAGGAAATATGTAAGTGCCTTCCTCCCATCAAAGCTTCCACAACTTCTATATATATGTGTGGCACTTATAGGCTCCGAAGGGCCCTTTGGCAAAGTTTCTCTTCTTCTACCGGCTTCGAACGGTAGAACCCTTGTGACATTACTTTTTCTGAGCTTTGCCGCAGAGCTCTTTTAGAAGCGTTTTGATGGCAAATTGGTACTGCCAGAAGAAATAAAAATATTTTCGATATTAAAATTGGGCTTCAGTCGGTGATTGAGCTACGGCAATCCATATATTCTACAATGAGTATTAAAAAGTACTCGTGGTTTCTCTGCTTGAGCCCCTATGCACATGTGACTCGAGAAAAAAAATTCAGGGGAAGGTAAATTGGTACCGCTAGTCATGTCCAGAGTCATATCTTTACTTTTTAGGAAAGCTTCCGTACAAAGTGAACTGAAATTAACCTAAAAATCGACAAATAACCCCAAGATTGCCGATGAATCGCCACCAGGGAGGTAAAATGCGTGATCGAACCGCATCACTTCATCTGCCTTAATATTTACTTTAAATATATTTATCTTTATCCCCATCCCTTAAAGGGTATATTCAAGAGACGGGTCCAAAACAGGAATTTCTGTAGGTTTCCTTGAGAAGAAATGCTTTAAATTATAAAAATTTTATATTTTCGCTGAGTCAAGCCATCATCAACAGTGCTTTCATGATAAATATTTTACTAACGGAATTTGGGCATAGCTTCAAAGAACGAAATATCGCCTCTTTTTTTTTAAATTCTGTTGAATTCGACAAAGCGAGAATCGAGTAAAGCTCTTTTTTGACGTAGAAGAGAGCAACAATGAGCTGTTGTGCGATACTAGGCCCATAAATAAAAGGCACGCATTTTTGTAGGTACCCAGTTAATAGACGTATGGATATATTACATCATTATTATAATGTCGATATAATTGACGTAGTGGGTGTAAATTTTGCATGACCAGGCTACTAAATAAACTTCCGAATACATAAGTAACAAGTATACAAATGCATATTTATATTCCCAGTAGGGAAATGAAGCAGTTTACATGTTAGCATAGAAGAGTGCTGAGCTCAGTGAAACTTGAGGGAAAAATATATGTAGATATTAACAGTTGTTATACCTAGTCAAGTTATAAATATTGTTACCCAGAAAAATCGACGCCAAATGAAAACGAATTAATATTTCTAAATTTTTTTTTTCTTTTTATTGGGTTATTCAATGGCGATCTGGTGAAATCTTAGAACAACTTATTCGAAATAACTTCCATTTGCCTTCCAGCACGACTTGAGACGATCTGGCTACTCATCGATTGCGAGACGATATATGCATGGGAAAATTGTCGACTGCACGGACAAGGGCTCGCTTCAATGACTCAATATTTGGGTGTCGAGTAGAGCAAGCCATCTAATAAGGACCATAACTTGTAATCCAATGGGTTGAGGTCTGCCCTACCAGCAACGGCCAATCATTCGTTGATGTTGTTTTTTAGCCACAGTTGAGTCGTTTTTGCCTTGTAAGCTGGAGCAGAGGCCTCTTTGGATCCTCGCGATGAGTTGGTATGCTTCTCTGGATGTTCTGTTTATTGAACGATTCTTCTACGGTGAAAATTTTCTTGTCAGTAAACAGAAGTTGTCTGTGACCGTACCGGCTGCGTAACGCTTTCGTTTTTCGCTTGCGTTTTCCCTCCAATGCGGTCGTGAGCAGGTGTCCGGTATGTCGCTTGTACGCGCTGAGTCCCAAATCTTCATGGACATGAAATTTGCATTTCTCGCAACAAGATTTTCTGTTTGCGCAGGGGTTTGCGGTCGATTCGTTTCTTCACGGCTTTGATCTCGGCCGGATCTTTGACGGTCTTGTACTCCACCGGTATCTTCGAACAACTCCACAGCACGATATACAAATTTGCGAGCGATTTCAAGCGGTCGCAACGTCCGAAAGATATGTTGCATGTTGCATTTTAGTAGGTCAAGTACAACAATACGAGTTTCGATGTCGCCACATTTCATTTTTATAAACAATTGATGCCAAAAACTTTTTACGTGGCAATGAAGCATAAATGTCAACTGTCAAATCGTAGTCAAGATGAAATGGATGCGCCCAATATTGCATTCGTAATGAATTCGTCTAGTTGTGTACCAATATTTATGACTTGACTAGGCATATAAACTGACATGACGAAAAACTGGCATTTAGGGGGCGTGTCTAGGGCACAAATTAATTACGGTCTTTGTCGAAGTACTACTTGTCTTTGTGGAGTACTACTTCACTCATTGTGCAGACGATTAATTACATGAGCATTTCCCTCACGGCTGCATCTCACATGTAATATATATATAAATCTCAATATATAAAAGTACACACACACATGCATAATAATTAGCAAATATAAATTAAATTGTATGGCAATGCAACGTACGCAAACACTCTAAAGTGATAGTTGAAGAAAAAAAAAATAGAAATACTTAAGCAAAATGATCACGTTTACATTTAAAATCATTGGATGGTCTTACTTATTTTTGTTGTTGTTTCATTTTGTTATACTTTTTTGTTTAAATATAATTTTATTATATGTACTTCTTTATAAGCCATTACTTTTGTCATACATATTAGCATATACACAGCTACGTTCATATGTAGAAGCAAAGAAAAGAAAGAATCATGAGACAAATAGACGGGCAGACAATTGGTCAACTACTATATACGAGTTGATATAATCATGAAACCATGAGTAATATTTTTTGCAGCAGTAGTAAAAAAAGAAAAAAGAAAAAGAAAATAATAATTACCAAAGAAAATAGCAATAACATTTTTTGTTTCAAACCGGAAGTTCAATAGAAAGCCGACGACAAGAAAACAATAAAATCGCTGTCATTCTGAAAAATTATACTTTTTGGGCATTTTTTTCGTCTCAAAATGAATACCAAAACATCATGTTAAAATGTCAAATTCTGCATCAATGAGAATTGTACAATGTCTCCTTAGCATTGGGAAAATATGGTGTTGCTAATATTAAATAGTTTTTGCCTTCGGTTTCTTTACGAAACATTTTGCTACACACATCAACTTTCCCATTTGAAGAGATCAAGAGGTAGAGAGACTGTAGAGTTTTTCGTGTGGACGTGGAAGAGTGAGATAAGCCGAACTAGGGGCGATGTAGTTATTTGCCGTTTTTCAGGCCAGTCAGATTAGTGACTTCGAGACCCATTGGTTTACCTGTTAAGCCTTTATTGGCTAATTCATTAAAGATTTCGGCCACTTTAACATCTTAACGCCCAGCGACCTAAACAGAAAAGCTTATTCAGGTTATCACAAGAACCAGAGAAATACGAATGGCTGTAACAGCACTTAATGGTTTATCGGCTGGTCTTCGTTTGCTGATTCATTGATGGTTTTGTATCTCTTAATTTCTGATATCTAGGGAGCAACAAATAGGACCAGTAATAGCATCGTCCAGGAGATCACATACCAATTTTGAACCATCTGCATAAAGCTGGATTCAAAATTGACTCAGAAACATGATGGATAGAATTTTTATCTGCGAAATAGAATGAAATCGACATATTTCTTAAACAGATAATAACCGGATCATAATCAAAGCATAGTAAAATGGCTTAAACGGTGACCCAACCACGAAGGTTTTACTGTGCATTTAGTGGGACTGAATAGGAATCATATACTATGAACTCTTTACATATGACCAAACATTAAATTAGGACTCATACTGTCAACAATTGGACCATTTGAAACTAGCAATTGAACTAGTAGCGGCCAGAATTGGCCAAAAGTAGAGGTGTTGTGTTTTATTAGGACAATGCCAGTTAAAATATACCTCCGTAATGGCTCGCCAGAAACTCTTGAAGCTTTATTAATGATAAGAAATAAGCACGTAGAGATTATGACCATCGTTAAGTCGTGTTTTCCACCGATAGGGACGATGGCTTCTATGAGGAAATATAATGAGACATGCAAAATAGGGCGAAATAGGACAACATGATAAATTCTTTTGTAACTCCTTCGGCATTTTTAAGTCGCCATAGTATACATTTGACTTTCTACTCTATTGGCAACAATAAGTCTATATAGTAAATTCCGTTGGTATCTAAAGGTCGACAAAATAACCGTGCTTTATGCGACAACTCGCTGTCTTTGTGCCAATAAAACGACATAGATGCTAAGTTTCCTAGACAGGGTTGATTTGGTTTTTATCTTAATATAAATTTGAAATAGAACAATTGTGATTATTCTATTGATTAAATGTATCAAAAATAGTGAAATAATTTTGTTGTAACATTCTTCTTCATTTTCTTCTTAATTATAGCATTTTTGAAGTTTTAATAAATAGATATCGGTAAGTGACATCTCTGTACAGTAGAAAAAATTAAAGTAGTTGGCAGCAGTGAACTACGCGAATATGCTGAGATTTCTATCGTCTAATAGGCTAGACAGACGGCAGCCTAATTCCGTATTACCGGCGCACTTAACCCGAATAAAATATTAATCTGACAGACGGCAGTATTGCGGATTAACTAAACGGCTGATTGCTGTTTTATTAGGTCTACTCAATTACATTACTATCACTATCAATTTCTGTCATCTATCACTCTCGATATGAGAAAATCTACAAGTATGTGAACTGAAAACTATCAGAAACTTGTAAATTGACATTCACAGTTCGTAATTGACAGCTGAATTTATTGGTTCGCCAACGCTTTTCATGTTGAAAACTGTTAACAATTGCTGAAAGGTTTTTGTAAGCGAACACACCTAATATTTTGTAAAATGGATCGAGAAAAATTCACAATAGACAATTTTCAGCAGTGTTGCCATCGCAAATTGCTCTAATCCTCTTTTATTTTGAGAATTAACTCATAGAGTTAATGCCGATTAGCTACAGTTAATGACCGAGTTAATTCGAATTAACTCGGTAATCCGGAATTAGGCTGCCGTCTGTCTAGGCTATAAAGGTTTACTCGTTAAAGTTAGCACATTACATGAAAAAGATGTTTATAGTACAAAATATCACGAAAAACTGCCAAAGTTGTGATTCGTTCGGAATAAATTATACAATTTTACCGAATTACGAATTATTTGTGGTAAAGTGGGAATTAATAATTACAATTTCTTTATGTTACTTCGTTGGCATACCCATCGTAAATAATGGTCGATACCTTTGAGTAAATTTTTGCTCGTTATTTCAAAAAAAAGGCATTTAAAACAAAGAATTAAGCTAAATTGTGGATTTCGTAATTAATGATATACAAATAAATTGAACTGCTATTGATTTCAGATAATATCTACAACTTTTTATTTTTAAATTCCTTTACAAAACGCACTTTTAGTTTTTTTTTTTATTGTCAATTAATTCTATATATAGCAATATACACATGTACTTTATACACTTTTATTATAAGCAGACACTCATTGCTATGTATTTCTTTGATGAGTTGCAGTTGTTTACTCTAGGTTGGTGTCATTTTTTCTGTATTTGCGGTTTCAACAATAATAAAATCACTAAAGAACATTCACTGCATTCAACCATTACTTCGCCGTCATCGTCGCCATCATCATTGTCTCCTTTGAATAACTCATCGTCTGCTGACTCATCAACAATATATTGACCGCCACAACGACAATTGTATGTATATATCGCATGTGATGTGTTGCTTACTTTCTGATCATTACAATCGTCATCATCATTTGTTGTGGTTGCTGCAATATGGCATTGTTCCATATCTGCTAATCGAAGTCTTGCATAGATGTTGCTGTGCATTTGAAATTTGTCCAGCAATAATTGAGCATCGTAGAGTTTACGTTTAGCGGGATCTTTGAGTGTATTCCATGCTTCATTGATTAAAACAAATTTACTAACGTCCGAAGTGCCAAATGATGTAGCAACATTTGGGTCAATATTGTCATCATTCCCACAATTATTAATATCAGCAGCAATTTGATTGCATGTATTTTCGCTTGCCGTTTCTATTGTGACTGTAGCAGCAGTTTGATTGCAATCATGTTGCTGCTGGTCTTGCCGTTGTTCTTGTTGTTGTTGCAATTTATCTGGATGACATTGTAGTATTAATTGTTTATAATTACGTTTCAGCTCATCGAAAGTTGCCGTCGATTGTGCATTTAAAATCTCATAATAATTCACTTCTTTACATGACGATGTCATTTTGTTCGATTAAACGTCAGCGGCACTTTCTAAGTAAATTTTTTTTTATTTTCTATTAAACTCCCTGTGTATTGCTGTATTTCAATTTAATTTCAATTTCAATTTGTTGATCCTAAAACGAAAGAGAGAGAAAAGAGAAAATATCGTAAATTGTAATTTATTTTATTAAATTTTAATACTTACTTCAAGCTTTATTTTGTTTGTATGATGATTTATTTGCTTTTTTTTTTTTTTTTGAATGAAGATGAATGATATTAATTGAATTGTATTAATTTAATGTGCGTGGGTTTTTTAGTACTCTACATTCAAAAGTGAGGGTATATTCACTTTTGGTTTTTTGTTTGTAATCACTTGAAGGAATCATCGAAAATATAAAAAATGTAAACATTCTTGCTCAGTATCACTATCTGAGTTGATTTAACCCATTCCTTCATGGGTGTTAGAACTCGTGCGCTAAATGTTCAACTTTTCATTTATTTGATATTGAGTTCGAGTTTAAAGTGGCGAAAAGGTAATTTTTTAAGTTGAAATTTTGATTTGAACATATTGAAAATAAAATTTATAGTACAAAATGTCATTTAAACCCCCAAAACCGTGAATTTACGATCTTAAAAGATGGGAAATTTAAGGCATTTAAATGTTTTTTCAACGAAAATAAAAATTTTGAGCATATTAAACACAAAAGTAGTAGAATAAAATGTCTTTGTACTAAAAAGTTATTTTATAAAAATTAAAAAAAAAAGCGATATATTCCTAATTTTGAATGTTTCGCAATATTAAAATTCAATATGCTTTATAATATTACACAGCATTTTCGGATTTTACTTTTACGAAAGGGCTCTGCAAGTTTTTTTTTTAATATTTCAGTTGATTATAAAAAAAAAGTAATTTCTCAGTTTTCCAAGATTAGCAATTTTAAGTGTTCCTCTTTTATTTGAAGCTTCTGATTTAATTTGCGATCGAGGAGGAGTAAAACAAAAATAAATATGTGGCACTCATAAGCCCTTTGCTTTTTAGCGGAGCTTCTCTTCCATTACTGTTGTGCTTGTTAAATTTTGGACAGTATTAGAAGGGACCTCTTGCGACATCACTTTTTCTGAGATCAATCACAGAGTTGGTTTTAGAAGCTTTATTATCTATTTAAATTGAAAGGTTCCAAAATGCAGTTTTGAACACAGCGATTACTAGATTCGGAAAATTTAGAATTTTTTTAAAATTGATTAAAAATCGGATGATGACTTGAACAAATGTAAAAATATTCGAACCAATTTGTTTGACTGAAGGATAAACCTGTTCAAACGATGTTAAAAAATCACAAAAGTTAATTTCGGGATTTACCAAAATTTCAACATAATCACAATTTAATTATTTTACCAAGTTCAATCGTATAACGTAAACGTTCGCACCTTTACGGTAATAGTTTTGCAAGAAGAGAATCATTTTAAATAACTCTCACATAAAATGACAGCTGTGGTCTGTTAAGTAATGTCATTGTACATTTCTCAAAAAAATATCCCAAATAGTGTACAGCGTATAATCAAGTCAGTGTTGACCGATAGAAAGCATTTTTAGTTGATTTTCCTTCTTCTTTCGTTTGAATTTGTCGTTTATGTCCTGCTGTGTGATTGTTGTCTCAAGAGTAATATTGTTTTTGTAGTGGAATTTGCAGAGTTAACACTAAACACACCTTCACACTTTATCATATGTACGAGTATATAAAACGCCCGTTGATGATGTGCTTTTAAACACATAAATTCAATTATTATCTACCAAACCCACAATTTCTTTTGCATTCATATTGAAGCGTTTTTCTTTTATTTTGTAAATAAAAATGTGCTTATAATGTGAAAAAGTTGAAAGAAAAATGAATATTCATTAATGTGATTGACCTTAAGTTAGCTTATATGGTCAACATTTGTACACAAATATACGTTGTAGATAAAGAAAATGTCAACGGTAGGAAAATTTGAATAGTAATGCATTTGCTAAAATGAGCAAATAACGTATTTTCACAACGTAAGCGATTTTGTAAATCTTTTTGAAGATTAGCAAGCGTGAGCGGTATTTTTTCGTGGGATCAACTTTAGATCATACCCATACAAGACATAACCAATAACAAATTATTAGTTTTCATTCCCGAAATGTATAAAGAAAATGCAATGACTTTTTTGCATGCACGACTCAGAGATGAGAGAAATGTCAATTTCATTATCACTTTGTTCAATACACAACGGGGGTTTGACATGTACATATACTGTCCTTAGTCGAATATTAATATTCGAATTCTTTTTTATCCTGGAAGTTATATGATTAATCAAAACACATGAGCCTAAAATGTGGACGTGGTTTCTAATATAAAAATAAATCACTTAGTAGCACGCATGGAGATAATGGCTATAATTAAATCCACACATAAATATTGATGTGATAGATATGATGAGTATGTTTGTTACTTGCACCCCCTCTCACAGAGGTACATCATAAAAAAATCATATGTCATATAAAGTTTATAAAATTAATGCTGATTAATTTAATTTAATTTAGATCGACTTGACTTAACTGAAAACAGATTTTAAAACAACACACAATGCCAGTTCATTATAAAGACACATACGTACTATATCTATGTATTGATTGTGTTACAAAAAAATTAATTTTTTTAAGTTTCGCTTATTTTGGATATTTTAAATTGATTGCTTCATATAAGTATGAATGTATGTAGATATGTACATATATAAAACGGGTTGTGTTTACAACAGAACACACATACAATATGTAGCACGTTACAAATCGTTAAAACGTAACATAGAATCAACAAAAACTCAAGAAACAATGACACACAAATTAAAGAAAATTAATTGTATGACCCAATTTTTCCGGTACAGCGGAAAAGGAAAGAGAGTGAATGTGAACAAATATGCATATGGATGTTTGTATGTATTCATACGTACATATCTATAATCATATATGCCATGTGTACCAGAAAAATCATCGCCATAATACATGTGCTGGTTATGGTGGTGTTATTAAAATTCATTGTTCATTGATATTCTATAAAAATTTTAGAATTACAATTTCAACTTTTTACCATCTATATAAAAATGTATGTATGTTGTATATAGAAATCATCTATGTTGATATTTCTTATTGTTACAACATATTGTAAGATTTTTTGTTCATTAATTCTTTATCTAAAATGAATGGGCTACAGATGTATTACAAAATACTTATGTGATATGTTTACTACTTGCCTTTTAAGGAATATTAAGAGTTATATTTCTTTCTTCTTTGTATTTGCTCCCTCTGTTGGAACTTTGCTTTTATCCAATTTCTTTTATTTTTTACAACAGGATATCCAAATAAAATCTGCTAAACATTATCTTCCTCTTATTCGCTTTATTTTCGGTGTTTCCTGCTTCAATTATTTTTTGTTCTACCTTTTTTTTCCTTCGTCTTCGAATACAATTTCCTTTGTTTTACACTTTCTTCTTAAATTTGTCAAATTTTTACTTTCATTTACACATATAATATAAAACATTCACTATTTATGCGTTTGCAAATATATATTTTTT
The DNA here is from genome assembly GCA_963854835.1 of Megamerina dolium. NCBI lineage: Eukaryota > Metazoa > Arthropoda > Insecta > Diptera > Megamerinidae > Megamerina > Megamerina dolium. The sequence goes on from OY978526.1 coordinate 77,541,474, forward strand.
TGATTTATTTAAAACTATTTATTATTCGTTTGAAAAACGTTGGAGCATAGAAAAAAAAAAGCACCGCCGTATTAAAATTATACAGAGCGAACAAGCGGACACAGCTCGTAGAAAATCATGACTTTTATGACAGACAAAAGACCAACAAAACCATTAGCAACAGCAACAATGACGAACGAATGGAGGAATGAAAAGATGAACTGAAAAAAACAACAACAAAAACAGCATCTACGAATATATTTCGAAATTCGAAGTAACTGCTGAGTTGGGTAATGGTACGTTTACATGGTCTCAATATTAGAGGTCACGCAATAATAATTATAGAAAAAACAAAATATTCCTTAGTCCTGGTTTAGACACAAAGCCATTTGCATAAATAACATTTTCAATTCTCTTTTGACGTTTCGTTCGCGTTTACATGAGCAAAAATGTTTCTGGTTTGTATTATTTCTTAATATTTCACATCACGAATGATAACCACAAAACGTGTCTCATGTATGAGAAAAAAAAAACTCTCGCTTACACACAGTGTTGCCATATTTACAGTTTTAACTGTAAATTACAGTTTTTTAGACAAGCTCACAGTTTTTTAAAAATACGTCGTAGTACAAATTACAGTTTTTTATTTCAAATTTAAAAAGAGAAATAAAAAACATTTATATTTTTTTAATTTTAATAAAAGTATATTATATATTTGTCTACAGGGAACAGCACTGTAGATAAATAAATAAATGAAAGCTCACGGGGACCCTGTGATTAAATTGCAACCATGCTTCGATACGGCAATTTGTTTGTCATTTGTGTATTGCTATTGTTTTCTGAGTAAATGGAATTCGAATTTTTGTCAAATTTTATAATTTAGGTAGTAGAAAACGACAAGGGAGTACTGAAAACGAAGCAAACCCGTACATTCTCCGCCACTCACCATTCAAAATGAATTGTTTTGTGTTATGTTGTTTTAATAAAATTAAAAAAAGAAACGTTATTTTACAAAAATCTCGTTTTTGAAGGTTACAGTTTTTTGGTTCAAAATACAGTTTTTTTTGTCAGTTTCACAGTTTTTTGAAAAAAAAAACTGGCAACATTGCTTACACACAAAATGTTTTTTATGCAAATGTCTTCCTTCGGGGACTTACCACAAGAGTTTCGCAAGCGTTTGATAATTAATTCAAAGCAGAGAAAGCAAAAAGCTTACAGCAATGTTTATATACAATTATAGCATGTTTGGTTTGTTGGAAAGTAGCACTCTGTTCTTTATTGAAATAAAATAATGGCACGATTCAATATCAAAGTTTTCTTCTCGTGTAGTAATAATTGTAAAATTTTTAGATTTGCAACCGTTTTCAAGTATGCTTTAGACAGATAACATATCTGCTGTATGTCCCGATATAGACACAAAGATAATTGTATGAAAAACATATTCCATGCTCTTTTGATATTTCATTCGCGTTTACACAGGCGAAAATGTTTCTCGGCGACATGACAAATCTTTTGTATGGTTTCTTGATGTTTGACATTACGAATGACAAGCACAAAGCGTGTCGCATGTACGTGAAACAAAAACAACTCTCTCTTCACGGTGCATCCACCACATTAAACAAAATATTTTTCATACAAATGTCTTTGTGTCTAATTCGGGACTGTTTAAGTTTACTCAAAGCAATAAATTTTTATGTTTACTCAATTGTTTTTGGTTGTCCATTTTTTTTCTTCACTTCCCTTTTTATAAGGATACACATAAATAATATGAATACCTCACCTTCTATTATGCATCATGAATATGAACAAACAGCTGTTGCTTTTAACAGTGACTGTAAAACCGTATTTATGTGATATACTCTCGCTATAGCAATTGTTTAAAAAGTGGCTGATGTTAATTATTATTTTAATTTAAGTTTAGCGGTTATAAAAATCTGAAGAAATAATGTTCCAAACAAGTTCGTTTGATATTTGGCGACAAGAAGAAGCGACATATAAAATCTTAACATTAATTAAGGATTTAGATGACACGCTACAAGGCGGCATACCATTACGAATGATTACGGAATTATGCGGAGCGCCAGGAAGTGGCAAAACTCAATTATGGTATGTTAGTAAGTTATATCAGAGTACCTTGTGATGTTGTAAATAATAAATATTTACCTTTTAGTTTGCAATTAAGCATAAATGTACAATTTCCACAGTTTATGGGTGGTCTCGGTGGTAAAGCTTTATATGTGGATACCAATCAGGATTTTAATCCTACGCGCTTAAAAGGTATTTTGTTTTGGTTTACGTTTTTATTTGAACACAATAACTTGTCACACCGCGAGGACATGCCCGGGTAGCTCAGTCGGTAGAGCGTTGGACTTTTAATCCAACGGTCCAGGGTTCAAGTCCCTGCTCGGGCGCTACGACGGGTTGATACGTATTTTAAAAAATAGTTTTCATATAGCTTTTTTTATATTGTATTTTAGAAATTGCTATTTATGCGGAACAGCGTTTTAAAAAAAATGCAAGCAGAATTAATTCGCATCGCCCAACAGTGGATGAGTTTAACGTAAAATCTATACTGAAGAATATAACATATACATATTGTGCTAATCATGTACAACTTATGGCTACAATTATCAATTTGAGACAGCAGTTGGTCGATGAACCTACAGTATGATAAAGATTTGTATATATTTTCAATGCAGTTGAATTTAATGGTTTGCTTTGTTTTATTCTTTTTTCCGACTTAGATTAAACTTATTATAATTGATTCATTTGCATTTCCAATACGACGTATTGAGAATGTAACCGAACGTACTGGCATTATATATGATATGTTAACGGAAATGCATAAATTGGCAAGTGAATATAAAGTTGCTGTATGTTTTTTACTTACTTATTGATTGAATCAAATGTCAACATGTTTTATTCTATTGTATTACATATCAATATCTAGTTTGTTATAACGAATGAATTGACAACACGTTCCATTGGTGATACATGGACCGTTTGTCCGGCATTGGGTGATTCTCATGCACATAAAATTAATCAACGTATTATTTTGCGTAAAGAATATCCTGATGCACAGCTAGTTGCACTTGTAGATAAATCGATGGTATCACCAAAATTACGTATACCATTTCAGGTGAGTATTTGCATGGGAATTTGTGTTTTTGTGTGTATTCTAATCGTTTGCTGTATTTTTATAATTTAACATATGCAGATCAAAGAAAGTGGTCTTCGAGGATGTAGCCGATCATCAACTTGAAGAGGTAATTTATATGTCCTAGTATTCGATAATATTGCTAAACTTTATGAGGAATTTACACAAAGATACAGCAAAATTTCGCTTAGATTAATTCACCTGACGATCCACTTAGCCGGCGTTGGGGGAGAACGTAGTATTTGTAGGGAGTATGGTGTTTGGTCCGAAGTATCTCCCGAGAATCTTGTATAACACTTCATTTCTACTGAAAACGATGATCGCCATTCACTACCGCAGATACTTCTGTGCTGAGTGTAGCAAGGCACAAGGGTGTACGAAAATCTAATGTTGGAATGGAGGAAATTCAATGTCATCCTTCATCTGTAGCACTCCTAACCGACAATTGTGACCCCTACGAATATACATCTTGATTTATCTTGACACACAAAACATTTCAATCATTGTGATGTGCTGTTGTTGTTATTGTCACAATTCCACGACCATCGAATCAACGAGATTGCGTAGAATCAGAATATCAAAATTCATTGATTCATCATCTGGCGTAAGAACTTTACCTACAACCATCGACTTGGTGAAAAAATCTTGGTTCACATGCTTATAAGATTGAATTTGTGCAAGAATTAAAATCAATGGACCATGATTTTCATCGTGAGTTCAGTAATAGGTGGCTTGAATAGTTGCAGGTCGATCCATTGTTTTCACGCCAAATTTTATTCAGCGATAAGGCTTAATTCTGGCTCAGTAGATTTGTTAATAGACAAAATTCCTGCATTTGGGGCAACACTAATCCACAGGTGACTCATCAACCAGCGTTTTCAATTTTTTGTCGCTAAAAGTGCGTGAACATAATCTGAAAGACCTTTGGTTTGAACAGAGTGGTGCCACATGCCATATCACCTGCGAAACCCTGAACAATATAGTCCAGTTTGTGGTCCGGCATAATCGGAGCATATTTGTTCCAAAACGAAAATCGTTAGTGGCAACCGATATTGAACAATTTTCAATAATTTTTTTGCTCTCAGAAGCATGTGAACATGATCTGGAAGACCTTCAGCTTGAACAGGAGAGTCCTACATGACATATTGCCTGCGAAATCATCAATTTATTGTAGGAAGTATTAGATGGCAAAATTTTCTTCAGAAATGAACCTACGCTCTTGGCAAGATCATGTGAATTGAAGCCTCTGGAATATTTTTGGTGGCCCATTTGAAGTCTCTAGCCCACGCCGGCCATCATAACAGCATTGGAAAACAAAATCAAGCGATCCACTCGTGACATACGGCCCCAAGTGGTTGAAAAAGTAGTCGAAAATTGTTGCTTTAGTATGACGAACCTTAGATGCTCCCATGTCATCAATTTTCCATCATTAATGTCATGAAACTATCTATTTGCTAATACAATTTATAATCGTAAATCTCTTAAAAAACACACTGTATACTGTATATTAAGGTGAATCGTTTCCCATACAAAAAAAAGTTTTAAATTTTCTTAGGTTGAAGATTATGTTGAAAGGTTCTCGGGACAAAAAAAAAACATTTTTTTCTTAACCCTTTTAGAACCGCCAAAATGTTTTTTTTTATCATCGAACAATTGTTGATTGTCCGATTTTTAAAAATTATAGCTTGTTGAAAAGCTTCATATGGACAAGTTTTATGGTTTTTAA